>KL647296.1:3268024-3350595 GCA_000727475.1 Sarcocystis neurona
ATGTACAGAACTGCGCGGGCCTGTGAGGTAGGTACATGCAGCCTTCTCCTGTGTGTCCTACACGCAGACACTTGTAGAAATCCGTTAGCATATATATATGTGCGCGTGCACTCACTTATATTCGTGAAAGATATACCTTCTATATGTGTGAGTGTGTATATTTGCATGTATATATATATGTATATATTTATATGTGTATATATATGTATACGCATGTGTAGATGTGTGGATATTTGTATGTACAGATGCACGGGCAGACACCTATAGGTCTGTGTGCGTATATCTGTATGTGTCTATATCTGCGTAGATATCACATTGTCCGTATATGTCTACCTGTGCGTGTCTATATCATTGTGCGCCTACGTGTCTGTACCTTTGCTGAGGTATTGATCTATGTATGTGTGTGTGTGTGTGTACGTGCATAGCTATATGGGCGTATATATATGTGTATGTGTATAAGCGTGTATCTATCCATCTATCTATGTATATATATATGTATATATATATGTATATGTGCTATATGTGCATATATGTATATATGTGTATTTGCGTGTATCTATATACATACTCGTATATAAATATATATATATATATATGTATGTGTATGTGCTGCATGTGCATATATGTATGTATGTGTATGTTCGTATATCTATCTATCTATATATATATATATGTATATGTGCTTGTATGCACACCGATGTGTGCGCGTGTATGTGTCGGTTATTTGCCTGTGTACATATATACAACTACTTATGTAAATATATCGTAATGTGCACGCGTATATATCAGGGTCTACTTCTCTATAGATCCTCTTGCGCGTGCATATATATCTATATGTGTGTGTACATCTGTATGTGTGTCTATACGTATATATACATGTGTATATCTGTATATATCCGTATACACGCGTCCACACATATACATCCAGACACAGTACGCGTGTATGTATACCGTCTGTGCATGCATATATATATATGTATATGTATATACAGGGTTTGAACACATCCGCACACGTATCTGCGCTCGCGTGTATGTAAGGAAAAACCAACCGGTAAAATTTGTACATGTTCGTGTATGCACATGCACGTGTGTACGCGTGCATGTGTAGGCAAAGCCGGTGGAGTCGCTGTAGATGTGTAGCTTTGTTTATATATGTCGGCAAAGCGTTAGGCAGATGCAGCAAGAAGACGAGCAGCGCGCTGGTGTGGGGTTGTTCTGCCGCAGGTGTTAATTCCGCAGGGAGAAAAGGAAGAGCGGGGGGCAATATGTTGAAAAGGAGGATGATAGACACGTGGCGCTGGCGGCAGCAGCACCGGCAGGGACGACCGGGTGCTGCTGCCGCCGCCGCGGTTTCGTGCGGCCCCTGCTGCTGCTGTCCCTGCTCCTCGTCCTCTTCGTCCCACTCTTCCGTTAGCGGTTCCGCTGCTCCTTTCTCGTGCTGCGTGAGCAGCGACAACAGTGGGCGCGCTGTCCCTGCTGGTGCTGCTGCTGCTCCTGCTGCTGCTCCTGCTGCTGCTTCGTGCTCCGTCGAAGAAAGGAAGAGAAGAGGCGTTGTCCGGAGCTGCGGCAGCACCGGAGCGCCCGGAGGCTGTGCGGCGTGCTGCAGCAGCAGGAGAAATCCTGCCGCAGCAGCAGCCGCAGGACGCAGTTGTGCCAGCATGCGGACGTGGCTCTGTCTCAGAAAGAGCGTTGGCGCAGCAGCAGCAGCGAGGCGCAGCAACGTGCGCGGCTTGACATGTAGCAGGAGACGACCAGCAGCAACAGCAGCACGTGTAGCAGCACCAGCAACTGGTGAAGACGGCACCAGAAGTGGAGCAGTGTATCTGACATGCTGCAGCAGCGGCAAGGGAAACAGAGGCCCGTTCGCTTTTGCTGCTGCTGGTGCAGCGCGTGCTGTGGGGGGTAGGGTGCTGCAGCAGGCGAGAGGAGTGAAGTCGTGCCGGCGGCCGCCGGTCGCAGGGGCGACAGGATGCGCAGCAGCAACAGCCACAGCAGCACGTGCATGTTTGAGAGAGAAGAGCAGCAGCAGCCGGGGTCCGCGTGTGTTGCTTTCTTCGTCTTCTACCTCTTCCTCTGCTCGACGTCGAGACTGCAGCAGCAGCAACAGTAGCGACAGCAGCAGCAGCGAGCGATACGTGTCTTCTCCTGCTGCTGCTGCTGCGTACCGGCACCGGCAGCGGGAGGCGCGCGCTGCGTCCGCGGGGTGTACAGACGCCGCAGCCGTGGCGAGCTGCTGCACCAGCAGCAGACAGCTGCAACAGACTGCAGCGGCAGCAGGGCAGAGGAGGAGGGAAAGCAGCAGCAGCAGATTCAGAAAAAGGGAAAGACCTTTTCAGAGGCGAAGCAGCAGCAGCGCCCTGCACCAGAGAAGCAGAGATGCAGCGACCGCGTCTCGAAGAGCAGCGACGGCTGCTCCGTCTTCTGTTCGTCGCCGTGCAGCGAGAAGGGCCGCAGCAACAGCGGAAAGAAGAGCAAGAGCAGCGGGAGGAGGAGGAGGAAGGCGCGGTGCGTCCGGCATCCGCCTGGCGGCAAGGAAAGTGAGAGTGGGACATGGATCTGCTGCTGCCGCAGCAGCTTCACGGCCTGCAGCCGCAGGCGCAGCAGTGGGAAGAGCAGCAGCGGCAGCAATGGCCTTGGGCAGGGTCGGAGGGGGTCCGGCCGCGGCGGCGAGAATCCGGCAGCAGCGGCTAGCTGCAACAGCAGTAGCGGCTCCACTAGTGGGCAACAGAACCGTCTTGAGTCAACGAACGGCGGACAGAGCCACAGGGAGAGTGTGCGTGACGGTGGAAAAGGAAGCAGCAGCAGGACAGGGCGGAAGGAAGAGAAGGGCGGCAGCTGCTGCTACAGTGTCGTTGAAAAGTAGGGACGGCGAGACTTCGTCCGTGCCTCGCTGCAGCAGTCATGGCAGCAGCAACAAGAGAAGCTTCTGCAACAGCAGCGGCAGAAGCAGGGAAGAAGCGGGAGAGTTGCAGGAGCAGCAGCTGCTGCATGCGCACCTGCTGCTGCGATCTTCGCGTGCTGCTGCGAAGGCAGAGGAAGCAGCAGCGTTTCCGTCTCTCTCGTCTCCTGCAAAACGCAGGCGTGTGGACATGATAGTCGCCTGCAGCAGCAGCAGAAGCAGCAACAGTCGCAGCAACAGCAACAGCAGAAATAGCAGCAGGAGCAGAAGCAGCAGTGTGCCCAGCCCGCCGAAGGAAAGAGGAGGAAGTGCTGCAGCAGGCGTCTGGAGGGTATGCAGCAACTGCGGTGCGCGGTATAGAGCGGCAGCAGCCGCCGGCAGCAGCAGCAGCGCGTCTTCTTCTTCCCCCTCTACTTCGGCGTTCAGCAGCGGCAGCGGCAGCGGCAGCAGCAGAGCGGGCGGATTCAGCTGCGCCAGCTGCTGCAGCAGCTGCAGCAGTGCGGCTCCGGCTGCCGGGAGTGGGAGAGTCGGCAGGAAAAGCAGCAGAACGGGTGGAGGAGGAGGACTGCAGCAGCAGCAGCAGGAAGGGCAGCCGCAGCAGCAGAGAAGAGAGGAGGCGGCAGCCGCGGGCGTACGGAAGCAGCAGCAGCAGAAGATGAAGAGAAGAAAAGCAGCTGCAGCAGCAGAGGCGGAGGAAGAAGAGTGTGAGGAAGGAGAAGCCGAAAATGCAGAAGAGCAGGAAAGTGAGCCGGAAGAACGAGCCAGCACCAAAAAGCAGCAGAAGAAGTGGAAGCGCCGACCGCGGCAGAGTCAGACGCAGCACAGCAAAACGTGCGACGCTGATACTGCAGCAAGTGAAGCGAGTTCGGCAGAAGAAGAAGAGGAGGCTGAAGAAGAAGAAGACGAAGAAGAGGAGGAGGGCCAAAGTGCCGGAAAAGAAGACGAAGACGAAGAAGACGAGGGGGACGAGGAAGATGAAGAAGATGAAGAAGATAACGATAACGAGATCGAAGAAGAAGAAGAACGGGACGGTGGGGAGGAAGAAGTCGAAGACGCAGATGAAGCGGAAGAAGAAGAAGAAGACGGAGGGCAGAAGAAAACGGAAGACGTGGCGGTGGGAAGCGGCAACGAAGAGTCGACGGAAGACTGCGGCAGCCGGTACGACTCGGAGGACGACGAAGAAGAGGACGAAGAAGAAGACGAAGAAGAAGACGAAGAAGAAGAGGAAGACGAAGAGGAAGAAGAAGCAGCAGAGGAAGAAGACCGGGAATGCAGAAAACAAGAAATTGCCAACAATGTCGTGAAGGTGGGGCGTCGAAGCGCCAGCACCCTCTACACTCAGAAGAGAGGGGGACCGAAGAACAGAACGCGACAGCGAGACACACATATGCGTCCTATTCGTGGAGAATACTTGACACTTCCCCTTTCCGTCTCTCTTTTTTTTCTCTGTAAAATTGTGGACACACTGGAAATATTGAGTCTACACGTATATACGTACATACACATATGCGTATATAATTCTGTGGATGTATATAAGTGCACGTACATATGTATACGTGTACGTATATCGACTTATATATACACGGGATTAACGAGGAGGAGCGCCTGACCTAAACATCAAATATATCTAGCGTATATGCCCACCACATGCATATGTATATGTACATTGGTGTATAACTGGGCATCTGTGTATCTATACGCAATCTATGCAACAATACATATCAAGACTCTTTAGCCTATGTCTACAATCTACATATATAGCTTCAGTAATATATAGGGATATATGTGCTGATGTGTCGGTGGTGGTGAGTATTTGCATATGTATACACATAATTTATACAGTACATTTCTAGAATATTCAACGTGCTGCACGCACAACGTACGTATATATATACGCGCGCGCATATCACATATATATGTATATGTGTAGAGGAATGTTGAAGTGATGAGGGGTGAGGAAGTGTACATATATCTCTACATGAAAGTATATGAGTAGACACGTGCATGTGTGTGTTGCGCCGCGTGTGGGGAGGGGGCGTCGGCTGCGTCGTGCGGGCGCTGTCCACTCCCCCCCCCTCGCCGTCTCCGCCACGGCCGCGCATCTGCTGCTGCTCGTCGTGCGCGCCACATTTTCGCCTGCAGCCCACGGTGTTTCGTGTCTCTGTCTCGCTGGCCGTCTCGCCGTCTCCGTGTCTCCTGCAGGTGTACTGCACCCACTGCTGGCCGAGTTTCTCCTATCCGTGGAGCACCCGCGGCCAGACGCAAAGCACCAGCACCGGGACCGTCTTCGATATCGCCGAGAGACTGCTGCTCTCCAATGCCCACTCTGTTGAGTCTGCTGCTGTTGTTCAAGTACGCAGTGCGCTTCTCCCTTCCCCCTCTCCGTCTCTCTGTGTCCGTATATTACTATTTCGCTCGCTGCGTTTCGCCGCTTTCTCTTCTGTCGCAGCTGCTGCTGTCGGTCTGTGTGTCTCCCTTTACGTCTGTTGTGCCCCCCCGTCGCCGTCTTTTCCGTTCGTCGCTTCCGACGATACGTATATATATACACACATACATGCATATGTGTGTCTCGCTGTCTGTTGCGAACTCGGTCGATGCATTTGGCCAGAAATCCTCCACACGTGTATATATATTCTTTCAGGACATCCATACGGACGTATTTGTACGTGTATTGCACCACTCGTGTCCATGTATATGCATATCCCTGTGCGTTTGTGTATAGAATCATGTATGTTGTCCTCGCACATATGTAAATAGATGTAGGTGTGTCATGCTGCTGCAATGTTTAAACGCATCTCCTGGCTAACTTATAAATATTCGTGTGTCATATACTAAGTAGGTGTACAGAGAGAGCAATATATTCTCTCTCTCGCTATATATATATACGAATATATATATATATATATATCGGTGTATACATGGGCATTTGTGGGCGAAAATGTAGGCAGAGAGAAGCGACCATTACAGGGAAACGTTTCCAATGTATGCATGAAAATACACAAGACAAACGCAGTATCTGTACATACATATACGTATGGATATGCGCATGCATATATATATGCCAGAGTACTTGCATATGTGTGTATGTAAGGATATCTGCATGCGTATATGTGTATGGGTGGTGTCTACATGCGTACGTGGCTATATCTGCATGTGTAGCTTTGTGTGAGACACATGTGCATGCGTATATCACATGTCGGCGTGTAGCTTGTTTCTTGTAGATTCCCTTTCTTTCGTTTTGAACTGGTTTGTGTGTTCATAATACCTTCCACGACGTGCCCTTCTCTTCTTCGACGACCGCCTCGTTTCTTCGTCGTCATGCATCCCCCGGGTCGCCAGGCCGCCGTTTTTTCTGCTGTCTGCTGCACTCCGCCCCCTGCTGCTTCTTCGCGTCTGTTAGGTTCGAAAGCGGGGCGACCATATGAAGTACGAAGCAAAAGTGCTGTGCGTGGGACATGACTGCGACCTGTCGCTGCTGACTGTCGAAGACGACGCGTTCTGGGAAGGTAACTTTTCCCGGCCACATTTCTTCTCCGTGTTCCGTTCTCCTGTCTCGTCTCCCCTTTCGTCATTTGTTTGCTTTCTTCCTTTCCTCTCCCACTTCTTCTGTCCCTTCTTATCTCCCCTTTCCATGATCACTTTCTTCTTCTGTTCAGACGTGTCTGCTTTCCATCTGCCCCCGTCCGCCTTCCCGGCTTCTTCGTCTTCTCCTCCACGTCCGCTTCGTTTCTGTTCCCTCCGACGGTCCTCCCCGTCTTCGTCGTCTTCCGCGTCTCTTCTTCCCGTACTTCTTCTTTTTGCTGCTTTTTCGTCCCTTCCCTTCCTCTCTCTCTCTTCATCGCTTTCCACGTGCTGTAGAAGTTGGTGGCCGGGCAGCTGTTTCCGTGCTGTGTGGACCACACTGTTACGACAAATCTCTCCGCCCGCCGCCTATCACTACGGCTGCTACGACCGCGTGTACTCTTCCTGCTGCTCTGCTGCCCGCTGGTGCTGGGGTTGCACCTCGCCGCTGCGCTGCGTCCTGCTGCTGCTGTTGTGTCCCTGCGGCATCTGCCGTGGCTGCTGCTTCGGCTGCTGCGAGTCCTACCTGGCTCTGTTCCCTCTCGTCTTCCTCCTCGTGCCGCCTCATCTCTCCCCTCTGCGCTGCTCCTACTGTTCGTTCCCCTGCTGCCACCTGTCTTCGTTTTCCTGCGGCGTCTGCCGCTGCTGTCTGGGCCTTTGCTGCGGCCTCTTTTCCTCCTCCTCCATGTGCTGCGACTCCTTCTGCAGTGCTGCTGTCACGTCCGGCGTGCGACGGGTCGTGCCATCTGCGTATACTGCTATGCTGCTGCTGCTGCTGTGCTGCTGTTGCTATTGTGCTGCTGCGTCTGCTCACGCTGCTGTGCTGCTGCCGCTGCTGCTGTACTGCTGCCGTGGCAGACCTGAGCGCGGTGGTGTGGGGCGAGGCACCGAAGTTGGAGGACCCGGTGACCGTCGTAGGGTACCCGGTGGGAGGCGATAACACGAGCGTGACGCAGGGGGTCGTCAGCCGAATAGACTTTCAGCGATATTCGCAGGGAGGCTGCAACTTGCTGGCCATACAAATTGACGCGGCAATTAATGGAGGAAACAGCGGCGGGCCGGCGTTCAACCGCAGCAAACAGTGTGTGGGGATTGCCTTCCAGAGTCTCAAAGACGGAGACACCGAAAATATTGGATATATCATTCCTCGCGAGGTCTGTCGCCCACACCAAACATCCGGGCCGTCTCCGTCTCCGTCTCTGCGTGGGGAGGGACCTCGTCGTCTGTCTCCGTCCCGCGCCGTCTCCCTCTGTTCGAGGGCCTCGTTTTGTCTCTCTGTGTGTCTCGCTGTCTCGCTGTGTCTCTCCTCCCTGTGTGTGGGGACCACCTCGTCAGCCTCGCTGTCTCCGTGTGTGGGGTGGGGGGGGGGCTTCCATTTATCGGTTTCTCCGTGTCTCCCTGTCTCTCACACAAACGCCGCGAAAAGGCCCTCGGGGGCTCGAAAGTGCGCCACGTCTCGGAGAAGGCGCTTTTATTGCGCCACCCCGGGAGGAGGGACAGATGCGCCGGAAGTGCTGCGGACAGAGAAACACGTCTCTTCTAGAGAAGGGGCATATATGCTTCTGCGCCTGTTGATGATGTGGAGAGGCTGCTGTTCGGTTTAAGGGACGAGAGAGAAGTGCAGAAACTGTCGATCGGGTTGCGAGGACACATATACATCTGTATTTGGAAGTGTCTATTTGCATGTCTAAGGACGCATGCTAATCAGCGTGCACATGTATATCAATACGTTTCTATGGATATGTTTGTACATACGTGTATATGGAGAGAGAGAGTGAGACAGGTACATATATATATATGTAGGTGTGTATATTTGCATGTGCAGGGACGCATGCTAATCAGCCTGCACATATATACATGTGTATATGGGGAAATAGGGAGAGAGAGACGTACGTTAATGTACATATGTATATATGCGTATGTGTATGTATGTATATAAACATATAACCGGAGACATGCATACATTGATGAAGAGAGGGGGGGAGAAGACAGCGCCAGAGTGTGTGTGTGTCTTTCTGTTGAAGAGAAGACTGACCAAGAAAAGGTGGAGACACGTGTTCCCCGTCTCTGGGCGTGGGGATGTGTCACAGTTTTTCGACGTGTACATGTCTCCTTTCTTGTGTGTGGCTGCGTGGGTCTTCGTGTCTCCCTTTTCGTGTCTCCGTCTCCGCCAGAGGACGTCGCCCGCTATGCGTGCGTGTGTGCCCGTTGCAACGCCACTTTCGGTCGCTCACTCGTGGATGGGGGGGCCCTCTGCGTTTTCCTTCCGTCGGTTTCCTCCTGCTGTGTTCCCATCTTCATCTTCTTCTCCTCGGGTCCGCGCCGGTCTTCTCCTTTGTGTCTCTTGCGTATGTGTGGGGAGAAGGAAGCAGCAGGAGAGCACTGCTGCCGGCTGTCTCTCTCTGTCTCGGGTGTACGTGCAGGTCGTTTTTCACTTCATGGAAGACTGGAGGAAAAACCACCGCTACACCGGCTTCGGCTCGTGCAATTTGATTTGGCAGCCTCTCGAAAACAAACACATGCAGCAGGTATTTCTTCCTCCTCCCCTTCCCCACCACAACATCCAAGACGCTCGACTCATGGCCATGTCTCTCCGTCTAAAATTCGCAAATATACTTAAATATATACGTTCATTTATACATCTATATGTATCTTTCCTTAGCACTCACTTGTATATATACATGCATATATATATATATATATAGGTATGTATGTACTTTTTCCGCACGTGTATTTACATGTATGTACACTCGTGTATACGTATATATATAGATCTGTATATATTGCAGGTGTGGAGGTGTGCGTAGAGGTCAGTCAAATGATGTGTGTAATGTGCCGGTGAAGCAGCACAACGCCATTGCGCCTGCCTTTTGGGCTGCTACTGGGAATGCTGCCGCTCTCAGTGCTGCTGCTGCTGCTTCTGCTGCTGCTGCCGCCTTTTCGCTGCTGTTTTCTTCTCCGGAACGATATAACGCGTGCGATTTCATGAAGTTGAAGAGTTTCTGCAGCTCCTCCTCTTTCCCTGTTACATTCCCCACACGAGGGTCGCGCACGTAGCAGTTCGTTTCTGCTCTTTTCCCCTCACTCTCGACCGCGACTTTCTCCGTCTCGCTCTTTCTCTCACCTCGCCTTCTCTCGCCGTCTGTCTGTCTCTTTGTCTCTGTGTGTCTCTCTGTCTTTTTTTGCAGTTGTTTGCTGCCTTTCTTCTCCTCCTCTCGTATTGTACGGAAGTGTGTGTATTTCTTCGAGAAGAGAGCTCGTTTCTTGTTTGCGCTGCGTTATTCTCTCCTTATCTGTGTGCGCAGTGCCTGGGCGTGAAGGAGCGAGGCTGCGGGGTCCTCGTCAGTAAAGTAGACAAAACTTCGTGCGCAGATGCACACCTGAAAAAAGGAGATATTCTTCTCTCGATCGAGGGCCAGACCATTGCTACTGACGGCACCGTCCCTTTCGAGTGAGCAGCAGCAGAGAAAAAAGGAGCACCAGCAGCAGGAAGAGAAGCTGCAGCAAGAAGCGAGACACACCAGGAAAAGGAGCGGCAGCAGCAACAGACCAGCACCAGCAGAAAGACAAGCAGCAGCAGCAACAGCGGAGCAGCAGCAGAAAGAGAACCAGCAGCGGCAACCGAGGTGCAGCAGCAGAGAGAGAAGCAGCAGAAAGAGAAGCAGCAGCAGAAAGGGCAGCACGGGTGGTGGCAAGGAGACCCGGTGCTGTTCACTGTTTTAGCGTCCCTGCAGCAGGGCGGTGGGCACGCGTGCATGTGCTTCTCGCTTTCTTTCTTTTGCTTGCCCTTCAGTTTTCTTCCCTGCAGTGTCTTTCTTCTTCTTCTTGGGGGACCTCTGTTAGCTGCCCGTCTCTGCTTCTTTGCATCTGCACCTACGATATATACATGTATATGCGTGTGCATGTAGAAGTTTGCATGTACGTGCACTTAACGTACGTATGAATTTTTGGTGGCGAAAGAAATAAGCTACGCATGCAAGAGTCAACGTGGCAGCTTTGCGTGTAGTCGAGGGTGGGGCACCACCTCTCGCCGACCAAAAAGGGCGACTGCGTGCGCGCTCCTTTTCTTCGCTCGCTCTCCGTCTCTCTCCCTCGCCTCCTCGGCCCGGAGCTCTTCTTCTTGGTCGTCGATCTCCCGTCTCTCCGTCTCCGTCTCTGTGTTGTCGCCTTCTCGTCGTCTCCTCTTCTTCGTGTCTCCCCTCCCTGTCTCCGTGTCTCCCCTCCCTGTCTCCGTGTGTCTCCCCGTCTCCCTCTCCCTGCTGCCTGCCGTTCTCTCCTCCTCTGTTGTCGTCCCCCGTCACTTTCTCGCCGTGTCTCCGTCGGCTCTTCATCTCTGAGCTGCTTTCTGTGTCTACATTTGTGGGGTGTCTTTTTCTTTCTGTGTGTGTCTCTCGGTCGGCGGCCCCTGCGCTCTCCGTGTCTCTGTGTCTCTCTTTTTCTGCCTTCGTGGTGTCTCCTCCTCTCTTCCTGCTGCTCTCACGTCTCGTCTCGCTGTCTCGTCTCTCTCTTCCTTTCCCCGTGTCGGTGTCTCCGTCTCCCTCTTCGTCTTTCTTGTCTCTCTTTTCCCGTCTCTGCACCTGATTTCGTTTCTTTCGCTGTCTCCGTCTCCCCGTCTCCTCTCCCCTCTCTGTGTGGGCGTCTTGCTGAACTGCAGCGCGTTTAGACGGGCGCACATGTGTGGGAAGACATGCTCGACACACTTGTAGAGAGATGCGTGCATGCATTGCTTCTGCATGGACGTATATTTGCGTCCGCGCCTAAAAGCCCCACATCCAGGGTTTAGTAATTTATACGTGTCTGTATGTGGGAAGTATCAAGCGTATATGCGTGCATCTATTCACACGCCGATCTATATGTAGAAAACATATGTACGATATATAGATTTGTGGCTATCTGTACGTGGACGTCTGCGGGACCTTGTCCACACGGCATGCGCACTGACAGCTGCGAGGGTCTACGGGCGTGGTGGAAAAAGAGAAATTGATGAACAGCAAGCAGCAGCTTTCGAAAGGATAGTTACACGTGACCTTGTAGACCGACGGGGCCGAAGTTTTATACGTCTTTCCACGGATGTATAAATAAGTCTGTGTGTATACGTACAAGCAGTGGAATATATCCCTGCCAGTGCCATATATTAACTCTACATATATTCGTGCATGCAGTTACGCGTAGATCTCGACCAATTTGTATATATATCTGTTCACGTGCGTGCATGAGTCTTCTCCTGTCACGCTCTTTGTTTCTACATACGTAAATATGCATGCATGCGTGTATATATGTGTGCACGCATGCATTTGTGTGGACACCAATTTGTAGATATGCGTGCATGCGGTGTGCAGGAACGGAGAAAGGATTACTTTCGAATGGCTCTTGTGCAAAAAGTTCGCAGGAGAAAGTTGCCGTTTGACGATTCTCCGCAACAGAAGAGAAAAAGAAGTTGAAATCCCCGTTCGTCGCTCGGAAGTACGAAGTTCACCTCCTTCTCTGTCTTTCTGTGGAAACGCATGCGTGCACAGAGGGAGATGCGACAGGGGATGCATCTACACCCAGACACGGGAAAGGGATACAAGTTGCATACATACATGTGTTGCTATTCTCCGAGTAACGCTCATATATCTATATATATGTATATATATAGGTGCACATACGTATATACATATATATATATATGTACGTGTGCATGTAAGAAGTATGGACTCGTGTGGGGGCATGTAGAGACTGGGAGATATGGTGAAATTCCCTTCCCATGTGTGAGACTTGCATATGTTATTAGATTTTCCTCTCCACATGTATATCGACTTGTACATATATATATGGTTGATATACATATATATGTATGTATATATATTTACTTTATATATATATAGAATATGTGTATATAGCTACATGCAGACAAATTGTGAGAGGCATGTGACCTTGTGTGTGTATGTATGTGTGGGTAACTGGTATGTGCGGACTCGTGTACGCGTGGATCTGTCTCTGCCTGCATGCATGCGCTCGTGTTGGCTCTGCCTGCAGGTGCTGCACGGGTGCATGCAAAAAGCAGCGCCGGTGCCTGTCTCCCCCGCTTTTTATGCATGCGCGTCCCCGTCTCCATGGTAGCTGCCTGGTGTCCAGCCGTTGCATGCGCAGGTGTGGACACGACGCGTGACACTTCGTGTCGTCACTGTGCATGCGCACTGATTTCTTCAAGAAGGAGGGGATGCGTAGTTTATCTGCTTCGGGGTTTCTGCTCGTTTATCTGCATGCTTCCTTCTGTCAGCGCTTCGTCCAGAGGAATGCAGCAGTGAATGCGTGCCTCTCCTCGACTTGCTCGCTGCGGGCACCGTCCAAGCTGCATATGTGTGGCTGCCTCTCCGTACCACGCCGGCCGATGACTTCGTGCTGCCTGCAGCCACTTGTGGCCGACAAGTAGCAGCTCTAGACTCAGGGTCGTGGACTCTTGCTGCATGCACTCTCCAAGTCCACACGTTGCATGCGCTTTCTCGGTCTTTCTTCTGTATGCGCTGTCCCGGCCTTCCCACTGCATGCACTTCCTCGGCCTTCTCGCCGCATGCAGTGTCACGCATCTCGCAGTCTACGCATTTCGAAGCTCCCCGCTGCGTGCGTTGTTGTCGCATGGGTGGAGCTGCATGTGCCTCGTGTCCGTGGGCGGCGTGTGGTCGTGGGGCTGCTGCTGCAGCAACTGGTCCCGGCGTATCTCCCGGAGAAGCAGAAGCCGCAGTACTTCATCGCCGGTGGAGTCGTCTTTGTGCCGCTCTCGGAGTTATTTATGGCGGCAGAGTACGCCCAGGAGTGCTGGTGCCACGCCCCCGTCGCTCTCTTCGCGGCGTGGCATCGCACCTACAAGAACTTCCCTGCCGAACAGGTAGTGGACCGCACGTGGGCACACGGGCGCAGGCAGCAGCAGCAGCAGCCGTGTGGCTTCACGGCAGATAGAGAGACAGGCTCAGGGAGACGGCGAAGCAGCTGGCAGTTACACGCGGGACGAGACAGAGGAGAGGATCCTTCGACAGCCACCACCACTTGCCCCTGTGTCGCCAAGTCTGCATGCGTGTGTCTTCTTCGTCGCAAGAGAATTGGCGTCTGTCGGTGTCCTCTGCATGCGCATGCGCTGTGGGGGTGGGGATGAGCAGACTGCACGGCGCAGACGCATCGCCTCTGCGAGGAGAGCCGGAGGGAAGTCAGAGGGAGGGAAACACACACAGAGGCAGTTTGTTCACGAATGCATGCAGAGGCAGTTTGTTCACGAATGTGTGCAGAGGCAGTTTATTTACGAATGTATACAGCGGCGACATACACGAGTGCATGCACCGACTGTCTATTTCAGAATGCATGCAGAGGCAGTTTAAGTACGGGTTCATGCAGAGGGAGGCGCGCGGTGCATGCGACAGCCAGCGCCACTAGCGGGCTTTTCCCTGATGCGTTTCGTGTTCTCGAATTTGTGTCGATATACGCGGACAAGTCTTCACTTCGCTTGAACTCTTCCTTTTGTGAATTTCTCTTACCACGTGCCCATCCGCGAGTGTTGATGCATGCTTCACGTATGGATATTCTGTCGTATATACATTCGTATGTGCCTTCACATATATACTCCTATGCATACATATATATATATATATGTACATTCTGGTGCGCATATATGTATATGCATCTACGCATTCACCTATATACTTACATACGTACACGTATATACATACACATGTATATATATGTACATGCATGTATACATTCACATATATATCTACAGACATGTATATATACATGTATATTCATTCTGGTGCGCGTCTACACTACATCTACACACTCACATGTATACCTACATACATGTATCTATGTATATATTTATATATATTCTGGTGCGCACATATGTATATGCATGTGCACATTCACATATATTGCTGTGCATTTCATTAGGTCTGTGTGCGTTCACGTATACAGATATATAAGTTTATTCTGTGGCGGGCACGTATGCGTGCATGCGAGGAGGCTGCGCTCCCCGTCTGTGTGTGTGTATATATGTGGAGGATTAAATTTGAGAGTCTTTCGGTCGCTTTCTTCCATCCCTTCCCACTCCGTTTCTCTCTTCTCTCCCTGCATGCTCTCTGCGTTAGTGCGTTCTGCTCAACGTATAGCAATATATCCGACTTTTCTCACCATACGTACACCTCTCTCTACATAAATACTATCTGTCTCTCCATCTATATATGTATATATATGAGAGAAATGCTGTAAACATACATGTATGTGTGCAATATGTGTACATATTAATATGTCTACGTAAGATTGACTATGTTCAGCAGCATACGCACAAATACATATGTGTGTGTATCTATCAATCTTCGCCGTATCTCAGTTCGGTGCATCTGTAGTTGTGTGCACGTATGTCACATGCGTTACACGCGACGATTTCCATATATTTTTTATCAGTGTACGTATCTCACCCGTCTCTCCTCTTCTGCTGCTGCTCCTGCTGCTGCTGTTCCTGCTGCTGCTGCTTCTGTTGCTGCTGCTGCTGCTGCGGCTGCAGGTGGTGGTGGTGGGCCACGTTCTTGCGCACGAAATTACCGTCGGCTACGAAGATTTTGCACATCACTGCGTCCTCGAGTTCAACGGAGAAAAAGTGAAGAATCTGCGACATCTCTCTCACATGGTCGAACACTCGCAAGATGACTACTGGAGGTACAACGCGGACTTTCTCGCGTGTTCATACATGTTTCCCTGGCCTTCTCTTTCTCACTCTCCTTCAGTAGATTTCTGTCTTGGTCTCTCTCTGTGTGCCTGTGTGTGAGCAGCAAACAATATATTTGTACGTGCGTACGCAGATATGTATCACCGAGCATGTGTGTCTGTGTATGTGTGGGCATGCGTAACCGCGTACCCGTACTATCTATTCAGATGTTTTGAGGGCGTGGGTGCTCTGCATGTGTAGATCTGTATAACGCTTCGAAGCCATATGTATGTACTTTTCTGTTTCTATGTGTTCTTGCGAACCAGACACACTTGTGTGTATATGTGTGTAGCTGAAACTACTAGGCTTTCCTGCGCGGGTATGCAGTATTGTATGAAGTATATGTATGGGCAGCTGAGATACGAAGGAGGAGTACGTCGCAGTAGGGGGACCTGCAGGACTGTCGTGGAATATGTGTGCGTCTCTCCGTAGACCCACCACGCGTGCTGAGATATATCTTTGAATGTTCTTGCATGCGTGCACCCGAGTGTGGCAGCAGCAGCGAAGTACACCCTTTTGAAACGTTTGTCTCGAAAAAAGAAGAGAGGAAGAGGTCGAAAGAAGGGAAGAGAAACTGTAAAGACGCGCAGTCGGTCGCGCATCCATCGTGAATTCGGAAGAAAATGAATGGAAATTCATCTGCGAGCAAGTCTGTCGCTGTAGTTCCTGTCCTTCTCACACACGCTTTCTCTGTATATACGTATAAGAGGAAGACTTTCACCATCCGGTTCTCTGTGGCTTCCGGTAGTTCTCTCTATATACAGGGAGAGATAATCCACCTGCAGGTATATACATATATTTGCGGTTCACGCGTATTCTGTCTCGCTCTTCAGACACATATATACATATATACGTATGTTTATACGTATGTACAGAGAGACGTATATATGGAGAGAATCCATCTGCAAGTACATACATATATTTGAGATGCACATACTTACTATCTCTCGCTCTTAAAATATATAGAGAGAGAGACGTATATATGCAAAGAGATATTCCGTATGCAGACGTATGCATGTCTTTGAGACGCACGTATATATTGTGTCTGGTACCCCTCATATATGTGTATATATACATACATACAGAGAGAGAGAGACACGTGTGCAGATGTGTAGTATGCATACTTATTTGAGGTGCACGTATGTATCGCGTGGAAACGTGTCTGCAGTAGCGAGATTGAAACGATAAATCACGTGAACAGATCCATAGATGCATCTGTAGAAGTGTACATTCGTGAAGATAGAAAGATAGAGAGAAGTGTAGACGCACGTCGGTAGAAAGTCCTCCTTTTCCTCAAAATGATGCGCAGAGATCAAAAGTATGTAGAGTGGACAGGCCCTGGGGTGTGCGCGAGGACCTACTTGCAAAGGAATAGACGAAAACGTCAATTTGCGGGCGTGCTGGGGTGTACGTACACCGGCGGGGGCAGTCCAGTGGCCGCGCGCGTGCTGCGGGAAAGTGCCCAAGCGAGAACAACAAAAGAGAAAACCCACACTGTTCTCCTCTCTTTTCTTTCAGAAGGAAACTTGGGACACGTCTACAGACATATATATATATGTATATATATATGTTCTACGCATAGGTCAGCTAGGACAGTAACATGTACGCATATATATATATGTATGTATATATGGAGAGAAAGAGAGAGGTGTATATGGATATAGAACAGTGACGTGTACGCATATATGTGTATATACATATATATATGTGTATACGTGTAGACAGGTAGCGTCGAGACAGAGGAGTGTAGAGGCAGCCGTAATGTACCGGGGTGGATAGGCGATGAACGTTCGTATGGCAGTTCTGTATATGAAGCCTTCGCCGGCTCGGCTGCCGCTTCTTGTCTCTTCTCCCGTACCATCTTCTTCGTGTTTTTAGCTGTTTCTCGCTGGTCCTTCGCTGCCTGTTCGTTGATGCTCCGATGCTTCACTGCTGTCGTGCAGTTCCAGTACTGCTGTTGCTGCTACGGTTGAACGCCGCTGCTGCTGCTGCTTCGCTGACATCAGCTGCTGTTGCTGCTACGGCGAACGCGGCTGCCGCTGTTGCTTTGTCGAGTTCGGCTGCTGTTGCTGCTACGGTCGAACGCGGATGCTGCTGCTGATTAGTTGACTTCGGCTGCTGTTGCTGCGGCGGTTGACTCGGGCTGCCGTTGCTGCGGCGGTTGACTCGGGCTGCCGTTGCTGCGGCGGTTGATTTTGGCTGCTGTTGCTGCGGCGGTTGACTTCGCCTGGTGGTGCTGCTACGGTTGACTGCGGCTGCTACAGGTGGTGCGTTAACTTCGGCTGTTGCCGCTGTCTTGTTGCGCTGCTGCTCCCTGACGTCGTTGCGTTATGCCCCTGCTGCTGCTGCTGCCGTCTTTTCTCTGCGGCTGCTGTTTTTTTCCTGATGCGGCCGCAGGTTTGTTCGAGTGCCGCTGCTGCTCTGTGTGCTGCGGCTGGTGCTGTTGCGACGGGTGGCTTCTGCTGCGGCCGTTCTAAAAAGTGCTGCTGCTGCTGTCTGACTGACGGTGGCTGCTGCTCCTCGTGCTGCTGTTCTGTTGCTGTGCGGCAGATTTGACCTGGATAGCGACCTCGTGATGATCTTGCATGCGGAGTCGGCTCGTGCAGCTCTCGACGACATTTTGAAGCAGAACATGATTCCTTCGCATAAATCCGACTTCCTCTGAAAAATTCTTTTTTTCTCCACAGACACCTGCGCGTCTCGTCTCTCATCACACACACACACACACTCACACATACACGTGTGCTGGCTGTGTTACAGCGCCGGCAGCACACGCATTCACTCAGAAGCAGCAGCAACAGCAAGAGCAGCGATGCTTCATCAGCTGCACGGCAGTTGGTAAAATATTAGGAGAGAAATATATGCCTGTTCGTGTACATAAAACACTACAACTACATAAAGAGTCATACTATATGGATGCGCATATATACATGTACGGGTGAAGCCGTGCGTCCCTTTCTCTCAACGTGTGCGTGTATGTGAATGTGAGTATATATGTACCTGCGTGGTTACACATATATATGTATATATGTTTGTATGTAAACACTTGCACATGTGTCTGGATTTGTGGGTGTAAATATCTATACGCATGTGAAGAAAGTAGGCAGGGGAGGGGGTTGCAGGTTCGGGAAGGGAAGAGCGGCAGACAGCAACCCTCTGCAAGACGCCGGGGCAGCAGCATGAACGGTGAAGAACTCCTTCCACGATAAATCTGTACGAAACGTAGAGGCATGTGTGCACATTAATGCATATATATATATATATATATATATATGTGTATGTATGGGCTCATATCTATACACCCTCTATGTATGTATGTATATGTACGTATAAAATACATATATGTGTATATGTAATCTATATGTATGTATTTACATGTGTGTACGTTATATCTGAAGGAACTGCGTGTTAGAGATGTTCTCATATAATCTGCAGGTATCGATATACAACTTCATACACACTCATACGTATATACGTGTGTACACACATTATGTGTATATATGTGTATATATATGTATCAGTATATAATTCGCAGCGCATATACGTTACCCATATATATATAATATGTCAATGTATAACACGTGGCTCATATACCTGTAGACATATATATACATATACATATATGGATATATGTATGTAATACACACACCTTTGTTTAATACAGATATATATTTATGTATGGATATATGTGTATTTAATAGGTGTAGGGAGGGGTTTGTGGAAATATGCCGGAAGAGAAAATAGCAATGACGAAGAAGAGAAGAAGTCCCGCGCGCCTGTTTCTGTGAGGCAGAGGCTTGTGCAACTTTGCCTTTTTGAAGAGGCGTCTTTTTGACGTAGACGACGCATTTCTTTGTCCGTCGAGGCATTTCTTTGTTCAAGGATGTCTGTTTGAACCTTGGCATGTCTCATGTAAATCAATAAAGTATCATTGTGCACGCGTATGGGGATATGTCTACATAAAAAAATACTCGTTCTCAGTGGCCCAAGAGAAACAGTGTGGTGTGTAGAGAAATGCGGACCTACGTGTTTGTGTATATATATACATATATGTGTGTACATACGTATGTGTGTGAGACTATTTGCTGCGTAAGTAGAGAGGATTCAGTATGCCTCTCCATGCACATATATGTATATATATTTAGGAATGTGTCTGTTTCGTCGATATATATATATAAAGGGAGAGAGACCCACACACACACACACACGTGTGCAAGTAGGTGTATTTCCGTCCTGTGTAAATATATAATATATATGATATACATATTTGTGTACTTGTATTTTACACATTTACGTAGCGACGTGCCTATACGTGTGTAGATAGACGAAGAGGGACAGGGTTTCGATGGATAGTAACAGGCCGTTTTCGTAGTGCCGCTGCGTGTAGAATCGCCTGCCGGTCGGTGGGCAGAGTACGAAGACCAGAACTGCTTGTGTATTAGTACACGGGTTTATATGTATGTATATATATAGATTCGTCGCTTTCTCTCTGCGTTTCTTCCGTCTCTTTGTGGGGGCCCTCGTCTTTCTTCGACTCGCGTCCTTCTCTTTATAACGGGCCGCTTGTCTCACGTCTCTCTATTTTTTATGAAGACACTCGCTAGGCGCGCTTCCCGGCGCGTCTCCGTCTCCGTGTGTTTGGTCTTCGTGCCCCGCTGTGCTCGGGGCGCTGCCACGCCTGTGGAGCCGGGCAGCGTTCAGTCCCGAAGAAAAATGAGAGAGACGTAGCGAGGCGTATTGAGGTGCGCCCCGTGGTGTTCAGCGAAAGTAGTGCAGTCTACAGCTGTGCGTTTGTGTGTAGCCTTTCCTGCGAGCCGTCGAGGAGAATATTGGCGCAGGAGGATTGGTGTGTCGGTTGTGTGTACCGTGAATGCGGTCAAGGAAGATTGTACGGGGAGAGAAGCGTTTGCGTGTTTGGGGGTGGAGCCGACTGCATGCGGTCGAGGAGCGCCTACACCTCTTGTAGGCGTATGTGTGTGTGGGTGGGCATCGGTGTGCCTCCCGTCGAGAAAGAGACGGAGTAGTATACTTTTTGTTCACATATGTGCGTCTGCGTGTCGTCGAGGGGAAGACACCGGGCAGTATGTATGTGTGTAGATATAAACGTCCCATCGAGGAAGGTAACTGGGAGTACGCATGTGTATGTATATATATATTTATATATAGCCGTGGAAAGAAGGAAGGGGGCTGGTAGTGTATATATAATAGGTGTGTGGGAATCGATCCGCATGCGGGTGTGCTTCCTAGCGAGTACTGTTCATATTAGGGTGTATACGTCCACCTCCACGCGGTTGTGGAAGCTTGCTGGTAGTCGCTATAACAGTCGCGACACGCCGGCCGCTCGTACACACCGTCGAGAAGCGGAGAAACTTACTGTTCTGATGTGTGCGTTTACATCCATATATATATATATATGTACAGCATCCGAACATTTCTTCGTATGTGTACCTGTGTATTTATAAACGCATGAACACGTACGTCTGCGTGTGTCCTGGCTGTGTATATGTACGTGTGTATATATGCGGTTGATGTGCGCGCAACGGCGCCATCATCTGTTTAAATACGCTCATCGTTGGGACACGGATAATATGTCTTTGTAGGCTGTTTTGGCAGAGATACGTTCGCACACCTGCATTACCCCGGATATATATATATATATATGTATATGTATCTTGTTAGCCGCCGTTGGGGCTGGCCCTGACTCGTCGTCTTTTCGCTGTCTTCAACTTCATCTCGTCATCAGTTTCCCGAACTCCTGTGGCTCAGTGGTTCACCCGTGTATTTTCTGACTGGTCCATACTTCAGTAGAGAAGGCTGTTCCGTCATAGGACGTTTGCCCGCGTCTGTATAAATACACAGCCTCTAGAGACGTGCGTATATCTCTGTGTAGATATATGCGTCACGCAGTCTACACACGTGGGTGTGACAGTCTGTCTTTAATATCTATACTACACGCACGGGTGAGCTGGTGCGCGGGACCTACGTGGCCAGAAATTCTTGTCTCCACTTCATAAGCTTGAGCGCCTTGAGCGCAGGCAGACTACCTACGCGTGTCTAGCTGTCACAGGGGAAGTAGTCGAGGCTGAAAACGGTCCACTGTTGATCTACCTTCTTCTCAGGTGTGAATAAAATTCCATGTATCACACACATCTTTGCGTATGTGTATGTAGGTATCCACACCCATCCACACACACGCACACACGTTTGTACGTCCCCTGGCTTTTCTCTCTTTTTCACTCGTGCGGTGGAGCAGTGTTTAAGGATGTATGTGTACAGACGCAGGTTCTCGTCTTCATGGACTTCGCCAGACAGCCGTGGTGACGGTCTTAGTATGTTTATCGAAGCAATAAACCCGAGCCAAGTGGGAAGAGACAGCCAGAGAGAGGAAGAGAAACAGAGAGAAAATGACGAAGAAAGAGAGGCAGAAAGAGGAAGAGAGGCAGAGAGAAAGATAGAAAGAGAAAGGGAAACAGACGCACAGCAGCAGAGGGGCACACAAACATTGTGTGTGATGCTGCAAAGTAAAAAGAGGATGCACGTGTTCATTTGTGCGTTCACGGCGCGTCTTCCCCGCAAAATACGTACGTCGTGCTTCTTCGAGTAACTCGAGCGGGCAAGCAAGAAAGTGTCGTACTTTTATATACACGTGTGTGTGTACGTTTGGGAAGATTGACGTTTCTTTGCATGTACTGGTGGAGACGGACGCGTACACACATACCGAATCTCGCGCGAAGCGGGGTTGCTGAACGCTTCCCACTCGTTCGTGACTGACAAGCGCAGCTCGCTGCTGCGTCAGTAGGTGTTGCCAGTCGTTCCCGCCTCAGCCCTGGTTGTAACACGACGCATACGCACACACGGATGACTGCAGAGGTTTTCTGGGAGTGAACCGCGATGTCGGACTACGGAGGTTCACATACCCACACAATAAGGTACACCACCGCAAAAGTGTGTAAGTAATATCCCATTACTGTGGTGTAGCACTTCCACTGTCTACCAATATATACACATATATGTATGCCTGTTTATTGTACACCCCACACAGAATCCAGGGAGGAGAAGCCTGTTCTTTGCAGGGACGCAACCAGCGTCTCTATCCGCAGAAACTTGTTTGCAATTTTGCCGTCAGGCCGCAAAACCTCCTGCAGCTCCCTCGCAAGGCCATTATAGTTTTGTTCTGCACAATCGTAGCCACACTGCTTGGAGAGCCAGCTGCAGGATAGCGGAGCTAATAGACTAGAGAGTAGTAGTACTAGTGGCACTAATCAGTTCAGATCCGGAGTCGGACCACCCCCAGGAAAAAAGTTTTAGGAACAGTGCCCATGAAAAACAATAGGAGTTGCCCTAGAGAGAATGCCTCCGCTTGGAAGTACACCACGAATGCTTTCAGACATTCGTGGTCTTTGATAGCCATTACGCGGTTCACTCCGACGTGATTTACGGAGAGTGCGTGTTTTCCTCTTAGTTCACGGGGAGGGGGCGACACAGACGCGCCCGTCGAACATAGCATTTAGTCTTTAAATCAACGTGTTCACCTACAAGCGTATACATGTATCGCTGTGCGCCCGTGTAACTACTCGCAAGGCAGAAAAGATCCACGCCCAGTGCCCATATGTGGTATCAGCAGTCTGCGCCTCACTACGCAAGAACGAAGAACTGAAATGGACATAATTTCTCCCTACAAGAAGAAGCGGGAATTTTTACGTGTTATCCGTGCACTTTCCCAAAGGAAGAAGACCACCCACAACTAGTGAAGCAGGAACAGTACACAGTTTATCCACAAGCAACTGGCAGCGTACATCTGCCGGTGTACGCGTGCTTTCTAGAAGGGGAAGGATTTAAAATATATATGTGTATACATATGTGTATATGTATATACTTGTGCGCCAGTTTGTGCGCACACACACACACACACACACACACATGCGACCCATATATACGTATATGCACACAGAGATTTGTATCACCCGCTGTGTCTGAACAGTTACCTACACACGAGTGTACAATTCACAGAAGCTTCTCCACCTGCAGAAGCTTCAAAAATGGCGAAAATTAACGGATACACACATAATTGATATCCTTTATGCAATACAACTTTTTGCGTACCGTAAGTAGGCCCACCTGTGGGTGACCAGAACAGCGAAAGAGCAGCCATTCTCACGTAACACGAAGGAAGTGACTGTGGCCAAAGTACAGTTGCGCAGAACAGCAAAAGAGCAGCCATTCTCACGTAACATGAAGGAAGTGACTGTGGCCAAAGTACAGTTGCGCAGACGTGATACTTCTGCAGGAACTAAAGCACGCCACTTCCGCTTTACACGTGAGTAAGCAGTTCCTTCAGTTGTAAGGCGCAGGCGAGTTCAGCCGGAATTGAGAAAGGTAAAACGATACTTTGTCTTTCTGCGTTCGTTCGATTTAGCAGTTTTCACAAGGAAACAATGTCCTGCATCAGTTGCTTCTTATTTGTCCTTTTTCTGTGGTCGAGCTTCTCTACACAAACATAGGGAGAAGCCCTCCCAAACATCCTTCCTACGAATGCGCAGACACACGGACACAAAGAGGCGTATGTAGAGACGTACGGACAAGGGCACAGACACGCAACTTCATAGACGGGAATCACACGTATGAGATCCTGCTTCCATTTTGCAACGCAGGCGAGCTCGTTGCTCTGCGTGGCACTGGGACGTTCCTGAGCACTATCTCGGCGCCGTTACAGAGGCCGAAAATACGTCGACCTGCCTCATAGAAAACCTTAATGACAGTGCACTGAGCTGCCCGACTGTGTGTAAACACCCACGGCGTGTTTGTAACAGCCCTTTGCGTGGAAACTCCCTCATGATCCTTTCCCTGTACTATTGCGTTTACTGTGTATACTCCAGCCTGATACTTTGAGACGGAAGCGTGGTCCTCTACGCACGTAGGCGCAGATACGCCTGTAGGGCCCATATAGACGGACCCGACCACTCAAACGGCAAGACCGTCAACCACTTCAAATGGAAATGGGCAAATTGGTCCACCTTAAACTGAGCCGCGAAGAACCGCAGAAACACGCGGCTCTTAAAAGTGGCAAATTACCCGGACAGTCTTTATGGAAAAGTGCAGTACGCAAGCAGGCGTTTTTACATGTAACTATCCGCAACAAGAGTGGACCCGGTACGGAAGAGTTTCCCTAGTGAAACCTTCACAACAAATGACCACGCGGGCTTTATTCGTCTAGAGTTCGCTGTTCTGTTTTTGCAGGGGACTGTACAACCCATCCACGCATGTTGAAAAATCGCGTACATATTTTTGAAAGCTGTACTGGAATGGAAAAAATATACATAATGTCTGGTGTCAGCAGCGAGGTCTTTCCGTACCCGTAGAGACTTGTATAGTAGTGCAGGAGGACGTGCCTTGTAGCGCAGGCAGAGAAATACCCGGGCAGACTTTCTGTAATGTAGCTAGGAAGACGCGCATTCATATCCGGATACCGATCCTCTGAGAAGTGACACAGCCTTCTGTCTTGTCTAGACGCAGTGGAATCAGCTTGTTTCTCGATGGATCGACACAAGACAACCTGAGCATCGTCCCCTCTTGAGGGCATTCCTAGTAGAGCGTCGCCAGGTACAACTCAACGCCGAGGGTGAAGTCATCGGCTGCGCGCGGAGGTCTTAGTGCAGCGGCACGTGTATTGTTTCACGTCTGTGTGTCTGTGTCTGCCCCTAAGAAGGAATAGGCGTAGAATCTTCCTGTTGCTGTATGGACAGAAGCGTGGATCGCAAATATAAAATTGCCAAGTGGTAAGTGCTTAGTTGAGTGAGTGCCTCTACAGCAAGATTGTTTTCTACCTTCTCCCTTTACTCAACGTTACGTCAAACAGCCGAGTTTGAAGCCCTGCGACGTTATTCTCACCTCTTTGAACCTCACTCAGGACACCAATGAGCAAGCGGCTCACCTGCTGGAGGGTGTACATGGGCTACGTATCTCCTACACCTAATCGCGCTTAGACGTGGGTCGCCATGGTTAGGGCGCATTAAAAAGTTGAGAAAAGAAGCACTGCCTCACCAGGCAAGCACACGTCAACTGGGATCTGCGTCATCGCTCTTTGGACAAGCGCCTCCGCAGGTAGGTGAAGGAGTTAACCATCTACATCAGATACCTCTAGATGAGGACCTGCGTACAATGGTGAGAATATGCGCTCCTTTGCGTCAGGTCACACGCTTACTGGCGCTGCGTGCGTAGGTGTGTAATTACATAAAGCAGGGGTGAATTATAAGGTCTTTTGCGTAGGGGATGCTCCTCACTTGGCGGAGACACATAAAATTGAACACGGATAAAAGCACCAACTCGCTCTTACTGATACGTTTATTCGATATGGACCTCGACACCGCGTGTATCCTTTCATAATTGTACGTATGCCCATAAGCGTGTGCAAATAAGCAAGTCAACGCCCTTGTGCCACCCATTACTTTCACCTGGAACACAAGGAAGAGCGTTCGGACGCTTCTGCAGCTAATGCTGTCACTCGCAAATAGCTACGCAAGCAGAGCAAACACATAAGTAGCTAGATTTTGACTAGTAGTCCATTCACAAATGTGCTTAACAGTGAAATTAGATTTGCGTCAACACTGGAAGATACAACTTCAACATCTGAATCACTAGTTTTAGTTTCATTCGTCTCTGCATCCACATGCGTGTATCGCTTCACAATTACAGATGGCCTGCGTGTAAGCAGCCGGCTTTAGCATGTAGTCTTTTTGTTCGCCAGTTGTGACACAGCATGCTTCCTCTTTCAACTTACGCGAGCTAAAGGCTAGTCGCAGCTATCTCACTTCAGTTGACACACTAAAGTGCATGCTAAGGTCACGTCAATCATGCACGCAAGGGGGTAACAATCCACTTCGGAAGCCGGTCAACAATACTTGCACATTCACTGCAGGTGTCACGTGGCACAGTTAATAGATCCTCATGTCACCAAAGAACCTACCTGCTGCTACGTATGTCGCCCCACAGTAGCAGTGCATGATGTGTCTGTCGTGCAGGGGATTAAAACCCCGACTTGTCTCTGCCTCTACGTGCGTGAAAGTGCCCATGCAGACGTATGTGAAGGCCGTTAAATCGTGAGTATTCTTCTTGAGTGCGCTTGCGCACAGTTGTATCGACGTATTTGATTTGGGCCCGTTTGACAAAGAGAAATGGGCATTGGATAATGACACTTCTCACCATTCTCAAGAAACTCTCCGTCACTAGCGTACCCGGTGTGCTCACGAAGCAGGACTCACACACCTATGCGTACATGCATGAACATGTGCACATCTATTCGAGCAAGTGTACCGCGACGCTACACTGTGATATCTACGCCCACCTCTTGCAGAATCTCTCTTGATATCGTGTAAAAGTCAGGCTACGCACTAGCGCTGGAAAGTCATGCCGTGGACACACTGCGAAGTCCATTTGACGTAGTCTGGGAGAATGTACGAGCAAAAAGGCAACGCGGCACTAAGGATGAGCCTACCGTCTTCGAGAACAACATTGGGGCTTCGACAGAGGTGGCGCGTGAATACAGCAATGGCAACAGCGGCACAAGCGCGTGAAACGGCAGCAGCACCTTTCACACGAAGAGACGCGTACACAAGCCCGTCGCCTGAAGTACTAATGATTCAAATACACTGGTCTAAGAGACGCGTACGTTAGTGTGGGCCCGCATGTGCACACCGTCCCTGTGAACTATCTCTACGTCTGTACGCATACGGGGCGTCGCAGGGCCCAGGTGTGGGCTCGGAAGAAACGCACACGGGAGGACGAAACGTCGTCCCAAATCTCTATTAAGTGCTGCCACGCGTATGCGCGTGCACGTTTGTATTCCCCTGTTTTCATTTAACTGGAACTGTGCATGCCATTCACGTTGGCCAGCAGACGTTCAACGAGTGGAACACGACGCGGTCGAAGGAGGGGAAAGCTGCAGATGGTGCTGAAGGGCCTACCCATGCGGCGACGGAGCGGCCAAAAAGAACAAGAAGCAGACGGTGGTGTAAAGACCCCTCTCTTCTGGAAAATAAGGTGGGATTTCTCGTTTCTTCAGCACATACTAGAACATGCGTGTTCCTGCATATCAAAAGTTTCACCAGTGGTTGAGATAGGCTGCTCAACACGCCGCGGAACGCCCCCGCCACTGCGTACACGCGTAGACTACAGCTTTCCACTCCTCAAGTGGACACGCGTTTCCCAGTAAACAAAGCTAAGTCAACTTTATTTCTACAAAGGATAACTGCGCTACCTGTGTTAGGACGAGAAATGGAACAATTTCCATCTGCTGTTATCTTCTTGAGTGGACGGATTCGCAAAGACACATGCTACCGGTCGACCATCCCCCAATGTGATATACACCACAGTACTGGATCCTCCTTTAGTTAGACTTATGAGTGTTTAAGCTCTCTGTGTTACATCTGAGACTTCATGAGGGACAGCTCGCATACAGAAGAAAGAAGACGCCTCGTGGTAGACCATCATTTGCTGAACGCGACCCAGTGAACCTGCGTGTCGGTGTCTAGCTAGCCGCTAGTACGTTTGATGTCTACATATTGGCGTCGTCCGTACGTCTTTGAAAAGTGGAACCCTTGCAGTTAGAGAAGTCCTACTACTCTTCATTCACGTGGTCGAAGCATTGAAGCGGTGAAATCTACGTATATGATTCACTGATCTTCCCTTACGGTGTACCCTCTCTGACGTAAATATCCATACACCTGACTGCAGCATTCCGCTATTTTGAGGATCTGGTGTAGTATTGTTCTACGCACGCTGTATAATCTTTACAAGGGATCAGGACGGGTGTCTAGTCGGTGCGGGTGTCGCTACTTCTGCTGTCGGGGAACGACGATCCGTAAGCAGATCGTTCCCGACTGGTATGGTGTACGGGCTTCAGCCTTCGTTGTATAGACAGGGGCTCGCCAATCTGCTTTGCCAGCGTTCTCCAGCAGTCTAGGTGATAAAAAGGCCGATGCAGTGTTGCTTAGGGCGCGGCGTATAACTGCGCTTTGTTCCGGCAGGCATACGTTCAGGAACATCGTTTGGTATCCCACCGTCTCGGCTGGGACTGCAGCTAAAGCCAGTAGCTCGGGTCTAGCGAATCCTTCTCCTATGTGTATTACTTTAGAACGAGAACTTCCACGCTCAAATGATTGTTCTTTGTGGATCTGGACACTATCTTTCTTTTTAGCGATTCTGCTCTCAAGACGAATACTATTTTGATAGTAACATGTGACACTCTCCAAAGAATAGTTCTTTGTGGATCACGGCACTATCGTTCCTTTTGGCGATTCTGCTCTCAAGACGAATACCATTTTGATAGTAACATGTGCCCCTCTCCAAAGGATTGCTCCTTGTGGATCAGGGCACTATCCTTCCTTTTAGCCATTTTGCTCTCAAGACGAATACTATTTTGATAGTAACATGTGCCCCTCTCCAAATACTTTGCAAAGGATATGATAAGGTCTGATGCTTCCAACGTAGAGCAGAAAACCGACTGCATATATTTCGACGGGAGATGCTCTGCCCCATTTCCGAATACCGCAATAGAAATTGTAGCGAAAACAAACGAATCATCTCACGAAGTTGAGCTCTCGTCCACCTGTGGCTCGATATGTATCCCAGTTTCACTCAAATCCAGGCTCTTTCGAAGAGTACTGGCTGCCGGACGAGATACGCAGCAAGGTCGTTAGAACTTTGTTGCTCTACGACGAAAATCCAATCCTAAAGCTGGACTGTCTCCTCTGTACATCTCGGCTTTGTACACCTACTTGTGGGCGCACCCGAACGGTGCAGGATACCCGTTTTTGTGCAGAAGTTTAGCGCAGGTCTTGGTTGCAGTCTTCTTTTTATTCAAACCAGTATCTTTTTGTGTACAGTACCTGCTGCTGTGGGTTGGGCAAAACGTAAGTCTAAATGAGGGTCTCTTTGGGCGGGCCCTGTTGTAAGAGGGATCTGAGTCTGCAGAAAGCAGGTGAAAGACAGCGCGAGACCCCGGACGTACGAGCAGGGCCATGAGTTATTATGTGAAATGCCCAATCACAATCTAAAGTAACTACAGAGATCCAGATGTAGAGACACAGAATCGAAGGGTTATAAGATGCGAACTTCACGCGCAAAACGAACCAAATTTAGTGATTCTTGAACAGTCAACCTATGCAGTTCTCGAAAATTCGACCTAATGACGGGCAACCGTTTAACAGTAGGAGACACAGTCTCTACAGACGCAGGAAACTGCCAAGTTCTACGTTGACTCGCTGTCTTGAGCGAGACGGTGGTGCACACTGAAGAAACGAAAAAGAAGCGCGGAACAGTGATTCTGCACGTTTGAGCGCTCTTTCAAGATCCGTGCGTCTCACTCCGGGCCAGTCCTTCTCTTAGCAATTGCCTTGCACAGCTCTGTATACCTCTGCCTCTTCAGAACGTACAAATGATGCAGTGACACTGAAGTCTGTCACCATCAGGTGAAAGTTGGAGACCGCGCCCGCACAGCAGTGCTATTTAGGAATTTTACTACTCAAAAAGGCGATGTTGTGTGCACCTTCAACTGTGTCAGGGGTGTCTTCCTGCGGAGGCGAACAGTAGGCTGGAGCGGAGGGCCAACGAACTATGTGCCGCAGCGTATCAATGGCAACAAGTCACCTTGTTAACGGAACTGTCGTTGAAGATGGGGCGAACGCATACGCGACCACGAGGCCACCGGGAGAGTGAGCGACGCTCAGACTCGACGAGGTGTGAACACGCCGTTGTAAACAATAGAGACTCGTCGACAACGCGTCTTTTTCCTCGCGCTTTAACAAGAGCGCTGCCGGTTCTGCTGCTGCCTTTGGCGTACATGCTATCCACTATTGCGCTTGCTGCGCAAGTGGCTGCTGTAGTGCGCGTGAACACTGGAGGGCAGACACGTCGCAGCACCACCCTGCTTCCGCTCCGCGTGCTGTCAAAGATTCGATCTTTTCGAGAATCCGCTGCCGGCCGCAGACAGCAAAGTCCAGCTTCGCCAAGTGATGATGTGCGCTCGCTTATTCTGCATTCACTAGCCGCGAGGGGTTCAACTCACGCGCCTACAAGATCTTCCTTTCAGCAAGGAAAAAACATCGAGACATTGGTGGTTCCTGCAAATCCCAGTTTGTGGGCGAGCAGCACCTCAACGAGTGAGCCGCCAGGAGGGCCGGGAAAGAGCAGGCAACATGGGTTAACTTCTCTGCTTCTACAGCTTTCACTGGCAAGGACGACATCCCCTCTTGAAAAGACGCTTACGAAGAATGACAAGGATTACTTCCACAGGAAAACGCTTCACCCGAAGCTCCCTGCTGGCCGCGAGAAGAAAAAGGAAGTCTCACCGAGGCGGCCAACAATCTTTAACTTAAAGACCAAATCTTTGAAGGGCCTCAGCTGGATGCGAGAAAAGTTGCACTCCTTTTTCGATTTCCTGCAACAAAAGAAAAGGGAGCCTCAGCAAACCGCCGGCCCTCCCCTTCCACGTCTTTCTCTGCCCTTCCTCGGTAGGAAAAGCTATCAAGTGTCTGTCGGTGTACGTCTGCGGTGCAAAGTGTACGCGCACGCATGGTACTGAGCGATAGCTATCCTCCTGCAAGTTTATAGTGAAACACAACACACGCTCTCTCGCAGCACCCTCGCAGATGGTCGATATGCGTCTGTTGTTGTTTTCGCAGGTGTCTGTAATAGTGTGTCATGTGAGGCGAACTGGGTCCAGCACTTTTTCGGGCTTCGCGTAGCCGTGTATTTGCCAATCATAACAAAATGCAGCATACTACAGTTCAGACGTGTTAATTTTCTCTTCGTTCAAACTTCGCAACTTCTAGAAAAGTCCTACAGGTGGAACTGCCTCCTGGTAGTCCACCCAGCTTTACTCATCGGCTGAGACACGCAGAAATACAGGAAAGATATGCAGGGGACGTCTGAGTCGCCTTCACGTGCTGTAAATGTCAAAAGTTACTTTCTCCGAGTGTTTCAGCAGAAAGCACATGCTACGGTAACTCGACGCTACCTGTGTGTCTTTACTGTCCCCCGAAAAACAAACTCTTCGCCCCAAAACGTGTTTGGTAGGCCAGGACCATTCGATTTTAAGTTCCCACACAGTGCGGCAGCAATCCCTGTGCGCACACTTGTTCCTCCAGTCCATCGCGCATGCACTTGCTCCTCTCAGATGCTGGCGGTGTTTCAACCACACGCAGTCAAGACAGCGAATGTAACATCATGTGGACTGACCTGCTAATCCGGTTGTGACGGCGTGGGAGCGGTGCAAACGTAGCTGCTCGGGAAAACCAGAGAGATGATACCCGACGTTTTTCATGCGAATGTCTACGCGGCGTTCGTGTGCTTGCGTGACGTGTACAACTCCGGACGGCGGAAGTGCCGCCGTGCTCGAAGGGCACGGGGACCAGCCTCCTGGCAGTACGCTTTCCTGCAAGATTTAACGAACCACGTGACTGTCTGGCGACAGCACGTTGCCTCAGCCTCACGTGGGCCCGCGCACCTCTCTGTTGTCAAAGTCTATGCCTGGCTACTCTCCTGCGAGTGGTTGCTTCCCTTTCCAGAGTGTTACTCAGAGGTCCTCGCAACAACATATGTGTGTGTTCACCAAGTGAAACATACTTGACGCCCCCCTGCGCTCTCTTCTGGCCATTCTTCGCGCGTCATCACCTGCAGCGAGAGACTGGCACGTGACACCTTGGCTTTGCCACTTCTTGACCCGCGCGGTGGTGGTCTTCCGTGACGCTTCGTGCACACGGACGTGAAGATGAGTAGCGCAACGAAATCGACTTTCCACGCACGAAACTGCCCTCTGCGTCGGTACACACGTATCTGAATCTGTCCAGGCGCGACTGCTTCTTGCCCTCCACACAGCCCCTCTCGACGTCCCTGTATGCATGCACTGCCGCGCCTGTGCCCCGCCTCCGGTCTTCTCTTCAAAAACTATTTGTACGCTGGTGCTCGGAGGGCTGTCGTGTTCCTCTCTGTTTCTCCTCTCAGGGAGGAGGCGTGGATATTCTGCCTACAGTAATATCTGCGTTCGAACTTTGCCGCTCTCGGTGCTTGTATACGTCCACATACCAAGGTGACCACCATAGGACGACGCTGTTTTTTTTCCAAGAAATGCGCTGCCCTGTAGAGCCACGTATATATCAGGGTCTGCTTGTTAGGATGCACACAGGTACACACCTTTACCTACTGTTGTATATAGAGGTGTGTCTGCAGTGAAACATTTCTGGTCCCCCGCACGTCTGGGTTTCCTCACTTTCGCAGGCACACACAAACACACACACAAAGAGTCCTTTACTGCGGCGTAGACGCGTGTGCGCAGACGCCTTATTCCTGTGTGCTCGACTGCATCCTGCTTTTCTTTCTTCGGGTATGAGGTGTGTTGATTCCCCGAGACACTTCTTTTTGTTTGTGGAAGTGTCTGACCTTCCTTGCTTGTGCTTCTCCCGTTCCCCTCTGCTTCTGTGTTTCGACGCTTATATCCGCTAGAACGCGCAGGGGCTGCACGGGGTTTCTGCCTTGCGTGCTGCTGCTCCCGTCACAGGTTTTGGGCTCTTTCCGCATGTCAGTGCTTTCGTTTTTTTGCTTTTCCCTCGCGCACATCACTCCTCGTTTTCTGTGGTGTTGTGTTGCTTCCCACCCACCACCCCACGTGCCTATTGTCTTCGTCTGTTCTTGGGTCCTCCCTCCCTCCCTTTCTGTGTGCGCGCAGTGCCGTCTCTGCCGCCTTCAGCGTCAAATCCTCCTCTGGTAAAATACGCCGTCCACTCTCCCGCGTCTACACGAGAGGAACGCGCGACAGCGGCTCTGTCTCTTCCTGTCTGCACCCTACACATGGATGAACTGGGAAAACTGTTAGGTGCTGGGTCTTATGGCAAAGTGTTCGCCTACAGGGTAGAGGGGGCGGCGCAGCCGCAGCAGCAGGCGGGGGAAGAGTACCGGCCCTGCGCGGAGATCCTCTCTCAATTCTCTGAGAAGAACTTCGCCGCGAAAATTTTTCGCTTGAAAAAAAACGTGATGGATATTTTCGATAAACTGGATGCTGGCTCGCTTAAAGAAAAAAGACGTATTACCGGCGCCGTCCTTTCCTTCATCTCTTCGGAACTCAAGTGAGTTCAACACCGAGAGTCAAAGACAAGGAAACGTTGCATGCGACGGATCGAGGTGCTATCGCTTCAGGGGAATGTGGCGACTGTTGTAATTTCTTTTTTCCCCCTGCAGGCTCTCCCAGTACCCGGAGCGTGTAGATTATCACACGCGTATATATAATATGTCTATGAATATGGACGTGTATGCGTTCCTGTATATGCGTATAAGGAATGACGTGCTCCACCACGTATACATATGTATGTTGCCCCCCGTATATTCTTTTTACCCGTCCGTAGGTATATGTATGTGTTGTACTCTTTTTGTGTGACCGAGAAGAAAAGTGACGCCTACACACCGCGGACCCACCAAAGCCGCAAGTCCACGAAGTAAACTGCGCACGTGAACGGAGGCTGCTGGTAGAAGGAAACGGAGGAGCCCAAAAAATAACGCAGCAAGCCACCGCACTCCCTAAGCCAAGCGATGCGAGCACATGCCGCGCTGCAGCTAGTACGTGCGTACAAGAACGTGTTCGCAGCTGTTAGCGACTGGAGGAAAGCGGACGCTTGGCAACGTATTTGCGGTAGTGCGAAAGGTCTGTAGGGGCCCTCTACACCAATATATATCCGTAAGGACAAGGTTTTACATAACTACGCGTACACTACTCATCTCTACGTAAATGTCTAATAGCTCTATATTACTGTTAACACCTGTAGATATTCACGTGCACAGTTGGACGTCGTGGAATGAAAAATCTGCTCACCCAGAGGGAGTCGTATCAACTCTTCAAAGAATAACGTAGAGAAAAGATGCCGAAGACGAGGAAAAACGTCTGCGCCAGTACTCTCAGATACCTACATATATATATATACATATGTACAAGTAGTGGTGAGTCCACCTACGCAGCGTTCTCTCTCTTGCTCTCTGTCTAGACGAGTATATATGTGTGTGCGTCTCTGTGTCTCTTTTTTTCTGTGTATTCGTATCTGTCTACATACGTGTGTCGTTAAGAGACTCGGCATGCGATTCGGGGAAGACAGCGTATCCGGCAGTCGAACGCGGGGTGCACAGCAGAAAGCAGGAAGCAAGAATGAGAAAAAAACCGTTTGGGGGGTATACGTTGACGCTGCCAGCTGATGAGAAATCTTGTAACAATGCCGTATCATGTGCGGGACATCTGCAAGTGAATTCCACTGGAATGGGACGGCTCCTGTCCTGCTGCGCCCTACTTCCTGCTGTTGCTGTTGCTGTGCCCTTCGGTGCTCCTGCAGCTGCGAGTAGTGAGCTGCATCTGCTGCGACTCCTAGAGCTGTCGCTCCTTCTGCTGCTGCTATTGCTGCTGCTGTTCCACTGCTGCCGTCCCAGGTGCTGCTGCTGATGTCGGTGCTGCCGTCCCAGTTGCTGCTGCTGGTGAGGCTTGTAATGCTGCTGCTGCTGCTTCTGCAGTTGTTGCTCCTGCTGCTGCTCCGGTCGTCGCCGCTGTCGCACGGCACCGGTGCAGCAGTTTTCTCTGTTACACAAAATTGCTGCTGCTGCTGCTATGGCTGCGTCCAGAGGGGATGCTGCTGATCTTTTTCTTTCTGCTGCGCAGGGGACTACGAACGATCGTCGGCAGCTTCTTCCTCTTCTTCGCTCTTCTTTTCTGCCTCTCACTTTGTTGTGTCCTCTCTCTGTCTTTTCTTTTTGCATTTCTGTTTTTCACTCTGTCTCCCCTCTCTTGTGCCTCTCTTTCTTCGCTTTATTATCAAGCCTTTCTTTTTCCATCCTCGTCTTCAACTGTTTCTTTCTTCACGTCGAGATGGATTTCTTATATTCTCCTTTTTTTTCTGCCCTTGCTCTTGTGGGTTTTTTCTCCGTTTTTCTCTCTTACAGCTTATTACTACCTAGTTCTCCTTTCGTTCAAATCCCCGCTTTTCGCCCGCTCTTCTTTCTGTGCTTTCTCCCCTACGCCGTCTTCCTTTTCTCATCTTTCGTTCCGTCGCCTGTTCTTCCCAGTTGGCATGTTCCGCTTCTCTTTTCTGATTGCTCGACCTTTGCAAAATCCTCCCCTTCCTTTTTTCGCTCTGCACTCCTTCCATTAGACTCATTAGCCACCGACTTCTGCTCTTTTGCTGCTTCCACCGCTACCATCGCGTGTCTGCTGTTCTCGCTCTGCTGCTGCTGTTCTCGCTCTGCTGCTGCTGTTCTTGTTGTTCTTTTCTGCTACCGCCGCTGTTCATGCTGCATGTGTGCATTCCTTCTGCTGCTGCTGTTCCTGCTCTTTTCTGCTGCTGCTGTTCTTGCTGCACCTGGGCATTCGTTCCGCTGCTGCTGTTCCTGCTCTTTCCTGCTGCTGGTTTCTTGCTGCTGCTGCTACTGCTGCAGTTTCTGCTATACCTGCTCTTCTGTGCTGCTCCCGCTGCAGCTGCTGCTGCTGTAGCCCCTTTTTCCCTGTTGCTGCTGCTGCATGTTTGCAGAGCAGCGCCTACAGGAAGCGAGGTATTCTGGGAACTGGTGCACACGGCGAATCCGGCAGTCAGGCCTGCGGTGCTGAGAAATTTGATAAACAACGTGAACTATGCCAATGTTGTGGCAAACTATAAGTTAGTTCGGTCCATCCTGAACTCCGCCAGTTTCTACAGCGAACTCCAGAAAACGGGCAGCATCTTCAAATCTATGAAACAATTTCTTCTTACTCACGAACCGAACGTCTGGGCAAGCTTCCAAGGTGATAATAAGGCTTTTCCACCACCCACTCCACCGTTTCCGAACTGCTTACAGAGTCTTCTTCCGCGCTCCTACACCTGCCAATACACACACATATATACGCACATATATATATATATATATAGGTATATCTCTGCGTAGATACTCACATGTATATATATAAGTGTCAACATTCCTACCCGTCTTTAACAGTGGACGCATTGTCGTTTTGCTTTCGCCCCTGCAGCCACTGTCCTGCGTCCCACTTCTTGTCTTCTCCTCGTTTTCTTCCTTCCCTTTTTCCTGTTTCATTTATGTGCGCGGCACCTGCCGGGTTTCTCCGGTTTTCTCTTCTCACTCTGTGTGTGTGTTCCGTGTTTCCTCTCCTTTGCTGTGTGGCCGTTTGTGTCCGTCTTGCGATGAACATTTTATTAAGGCTCCTCTGAAGAGGCAATCGCGTCCAAACTGGTGGAGATCGCCTTCGCTAATAATGACTGGAATTTGCCGGTTGCGCGTATCCTTGCGAAAGATCGATATGATAATTTGCACTGGGGATTCCTGATCGAAGCGCTCGACGGAGACATGCAGGTAATTCTAAAGAGAAAGAAAATATACACGAAACACAAAACGCAACCTCGTCTCTGTCTGTGTGAGAGAGAAAATGAGTGTAGGTGGGTCGCTGGGTGTGCCCGTTCCGGTGTACGTACTCCGCTGTCCACGCTGCGTCTTCCGTTGAACGGACACCACTGCTCTACGGGGCGTCGTCCCGGCAGCTTCAGGTTTCTACGGTGCATATTCCGCCGTACGTACACTGCTTGACGCAAGCCTCGCTGCACGTACACCGCCCCTTTCCTCGATTGGGTGTTTTGGTGGACGTACACCGGCCGACGACGCGCGCGTTCTACTGTACGTACACCGCTCTGCGACGCACATTCGCCTCTAGTTACATCAGCCCCGCCGTACTTGTGCACCCCCGCCACCCCGAAATGGAGGATGTTCTGCTGTACGTACACTGCTGGACGACGCACATTCCACTGAACGTACACACGCCACCCTGGAGCACACACTCGTCAGTCTGTAGGCGTGTCCGGCTGTACGTACACTGCCGGACGGTGCGCCTTCCGGTGTATGTACACCGGCGGACGGTGCGCTGTCCGGGGGACGTACACCGCCCTACGTTGCGTCTTCAACTGTTAGAAGTGCTCTGGTGCACTGCACCTTCAAGCGTATACGTACGACAGGCGCTGTTCTCCCATCTTTTTGTATATGGCAGACGTGTCTTTTGTCTGCCTGCGCTTGCGCACCACCAATCCCTGGAGTCGCACGACCTTCTGAAATATCTTCTGACACGTGCTACTGCTCTAAGAGATGAGTACGTGCGCCTCCGGGCCGCGCTCCCGGGTCTTCTTTTTGGATTTTTCCGCTGGGCTAGTGAAGCTGACCCTCCTCCTCATAAAGAAAATAAGTCCTCAGTTGAGGCCGGCCGGCGCGCGGTCCACACGTGAGCCGAAGCGTCTTTATACTGTGGTGTGAAGGCGTTTGCTGCTGTTGTGCTGCTGCTTCCTCTCTACCTGCACGGGTGTATGCAGCCAGAAGTAGAGAGGCTCGGGTTGGAGGCAGACGGGTGGAAGAGGACGACGAAAAATTCAAAATTGAAAGTCCTTTACAACTCCGTACCTATGCTCGTTAAACTGGCTGACAAAGCCGTGAGGCCGTTTATGCTTCTGCACCACCTGTACGGCATGGGGCACTTCGATGTCAAACCGGCAAATCTGCTTTTCCACTTTCAACCCAAGTACGCGTCCGCAGCAGGTGCTCTTCACGCAGGTGCGCCTGCCTCTTCCAACTGAACAGCAACTTCTAACGCGTAAAATCCACAGACACAGTCTCTCTCTGTTGTATCCGGCAACAATTTCTGAGGCGTAGTAGTCTCTCTTTCTGTCTCTTTTCTTCTACGTTTCCGCCTCACACGCGTGTGTATACATCTGCACAGGCTATTTGCTGTACACGCGCAACCGGTAGACACATGTGAAAGTCTCGATGACGTTGGGCCTAAGACGGCTGCTCACACGTAGCTGCACGCAGATATACGCACATCGAGCTCTGCGTATGCGGGCCATTTCACGTGGTAGTGTCTGTATGTGTGTGTGTTAGCGTATATATAGACACGAGTGTATACCAAACTCAAGAACTGGCCTCTATTTTTCTGTGTGTGCGGGTCTACATATGTGCGGGTGTGTCTACACACGAATATGTACAAACTGCAGACTCGTTTACTGGCGTTTTGCTCTCTGCATATGGATAGACGTGTGTGACTGCCTCACTGTCTGTGTTTCTCCGGTTGTGAGGAGGAGTGCAAAGGTACGGATATTCCCCGCGCATTCCCTCGTTCACGGGGACGATCGGGTGCACTGGACCTGCGCGTGTCTCTTTCGCTTCTGAAGCGGCCGTGTCTGTGTGTGTCTCGCTCGTGTATGTCTGTGTGTGTTTTTGCACATGGGGGGTGTCTCGTTGCCGTGACTACTCGGTTCCCATCCCCCGCCCAGGCACAGGACGGGAGATTCGTTTCACTTGTTTTTTTCCCGGGCTGCTGCGTATGTTTTTTGTTTCCCCCTCTGGACCTTTCCTTTCTTTTCTCTGCGATCCTGCGGAACCGCCGAGGGCGTGCGCGCTGTCTCCCCCCGCGACTCTTCGACCCTGCGACTGCTTCTGCTGCGTCTCGGTGTCGTGGCGGGGCTGCAGCGGCGAGAGTGGCGAGCTGCGGGTGGTGGCGGCAGATTTCGGACTGGCCGGACAGCTGTTCAAAGCAACACCCATAAAAGGAAGTTTGCCATTTATCGCCCCAGAAGTTGAACGGGCGAAGGAGGGCTTCGAAGCAGCACGCATTCAGACATCCTCTGCGTTAGAAGTGGCGCAGCATCGTCTCCTGCAGCAGAAGCGTGGCGTGTACTTCGTAGAGCAGCACCCGACTTACACTTCGTTTACGTCGATTTCTTCCTCCGCGGAAGGCTACACTGCGACGACCGGAGCGTCGCCGGCCGTCGATACTTTTGCACTGGGGCTGACGCTTGCAGCCTTCTTCACAGCAGGCCGGGCCCCGCAGAAGGACAAGCAAGTCTGGGTGGAACGCTGCATCCTTCCCTACCTTATGTCCGGACAGCTTTTCTCCTTCAAGCATTTCAGCGCTGCTCGCGGCGTCCCCATCTTCTCTCGCACAGTCACTGCCGCTCTCGCCGCCTGCTTCGCCCCCGGGGGAAAAGTAGAGAAGTTGTACCTGCCGCAGCTTCCGCAGCTCCTGCGGCTCGTGGTGCAGCGCATGACGTCGATCGCGCCAGAAGTACGGCCCTCCCTGCGCCACGTCTGGATGGTGTTCAAAGGTACGTCAGAGCCGTACTTCCCCGCTGGCCGCGAGGCGCCGGGGAATGCGCGCCTCCTGCAGTTTGCCTGGTCTATAAATCTCTTTGTATTTACGACAGATTTCTCAGGGCGTCTCTGCAAGCAGAACATTAAAAGAGGTACACACTCTTCCTTGCTGTGTGTAACTGGCCGACGTACCCCGACAAAAAGGGCCGCGAGGCAGGGCTGTCGCAGGCGAAGAGGACTTCTTCGCAGACGTGCAGACGGCAGCAGCCCCAGACGGCCTGTGCTGGCAGCACGGGGTCTCGGGACAAAACGGCTGCAGCAAAGGAGGTCGGGAGGGAAAAGCACTGGTCAGAGGAGAGCCTGTAGTGGTGAACACGTATCGGCAGATGAGAAACATATGTCCAGAAAAAGGACAAAAGAAAAAAGTGTACAGAGGATTTGTAGTAGGACGCACATATACGCGCGCTGCGACGGCCGTCCAGCCCCGCGCCCCTGCGCCGTCCGGCTGCCTGGGGCTGGTGGCCCTCCCTTTCCTGCGTATCGAACACCATTCCACCCGATCCAGTGCGGTGTACGTACACCGCGCCGCAAACCCGAGGCTGTTGAGGAAGAATAGAGAGATTCGCTCTACAAAGACCGCCACCAGACAGGTGCAAACTTTCCTCTCTGCCTTGCCCGCGTGTGCGTGTGTGTAGACGCTTCTGGACTTCCCGCTGCTGCTCTTCAGAGCGTTCCTGCAAGAATTTGTTCTGCTGTTCTGCTAAATTTTGGCGACAGACAAGCATGCTTGGAGGCTCTTGCTGCTCAATTCTGTCGCCTGTTGCTGCTGCAAGAGAAAAACAGAAGCGGAGCAAAGGACAGAACAAGATACGCGTTGCCTGCTGCTCGTGCTTCGTTGTCTTGTCCGTGTCGCTGCTGCTGCTGCGAGGAAGCTGACTGCTGCCTGTACAAAACTGGCCTATCGTCTTCTGTGCTGCTGCTGCTGCTGAGAGGAAGAAAGAGAAAGACATATGCATTGTTGCTGCTGCTGCTGTTGTATGGAAGACGCTACATCTTCTTTTTCTCTGGCGGCTCGTTCGGCTGCGGCTCTCCTCTGAGATTGACACTGAGAAGCTTATGCTGCTCCACCTGCCCCTGCTGCTGCTGGCGCGACGGAGAGAGAGAAGAAAAAAACATACGCGGCTGGGATCCATATTTAACCCTGCTGCTCTTCTGCTGTGCCGGCGTGACTGTTCTGCAGCTGCTGCTGGCGGGCAAATCTCCTACCCGTGCCTCTTTGAAATACTCAGCTGCTTCTTTTCTTTTTGGTGTTGATGTGTGTGTGTCCGTGTGGCTGTTGGATTCCGTGCTGCTACCTCAACGCACTGCTGCTGCTCCCGCTGTCGACGGGGCGCCCAGCGATCTGCTGCGTCTTCTCGTGCTGCAGCTGGTTCCCCAAAATGCTGCTGCACCGTGAGGCAGCTGCTGCTGTTTGCTGGACGCTTGTGCTGCCGCTCCTGCTGCTGCTCCTGATGTCCGTGACTCAATCCTTTGCTTTTACGCCCCCTGCTTGCAAGACTGCTGCGGCTGTAAAGACTCTGCTGCTCTGGCTGACCTGCTACTGCTGACGTGCTGCTGCTGCAGCTCGTGCTGCTGTTGCAGGTGCCGTGTTGCTGCTGCTCCAGTGCTGCTGATGCTGTTGCCAGTAATTCGCTGGAGAAGAACGCTGCGCTATTTCTAGGACTGCTGCTTCAGCTGCCCCTCCTGTAGCTAACGCTGCTACATTCGCGTTACCAGCGGAGCTGTTGCTTTCTTGCTGCTGCTGCTGCTGCGTGTGCTTCTGCTGCTTTTCCTCCTCCTGCTGCTGCTGCCTCCTCGCGGATGCGGCTTGTGCTGCTGTTTGTTTACTGCCGCTCGTGCTGCTGCGATCGTTTTGCTGCTGCTGCGATGAATTTTTCCCACGGCTTCTAGTAGTCGCTTTGCTGCTGCTGCGGTGAACTTTCTCCAGGACGTTTAGTAGACTACCGCTCGTTCAAAGAGCCTGCTCGTAGCAACAGCAGCAGGAGTAAAGAAGACAGCAAAGCTGACGCAGGACAGAAGAAGAAGCGGAAGCAACACTAGCCGCTACTGAGTGGCCCAGCGCAAGACACCCCACCAGTTGCAGCAACAGCAGCAGCAGCAGGCAGACGATGCAGCGCTGCAAGGAGACAGCTACAACAACAGCAGCACCGTTCATTTTCGTAAAAACGAGGACGCCGCAGCGGCGGCACCACCGGCGCATTCTACTAGGCAACGCAGCAGAAAGCGCTACTGCAGTGGCGGCAGAGGCCAAGGTGCAGCAGCCGCAAAAGCAGCGAGCGCAGCAGCGGCAGAGAAATAGGAGGTGGAAGGGCAGCATCAGCAGCAGTCGGCGGAGAAATATCTTGTCCAGGAGAGAGCAGCAGACAGAGCAGCAGCAGCAAGGCGAGGGCAGCAGGGGGGCCAGTAAAGCGACAGCCGCAACAGAAGCGAACTAGTAGCAGGGGGAGGGGGGGGGCCGCAATAGCAACAGCAGGTAGGCAGCAACAGCAAGCACAGCAGGAGCAGCAGCAAACGCGTTCTTTTCAATTCTCAGCGGTTATCAATCTATCCAGGCACAATGCGCTACAGTAGCAAAAAAAGTTGCCGTCACTTAGCGAAAAGCGCGTCAGGCCAAATGCAAGCAGGCTGCAACAGCAGGGACGTGAGAAGAGAAGCTCCCCCAGCAGCACAGGCAGCGGCAGCAGCACAGGCAGCGGCAGCAGCACAGGCGGCGGCAGCAGCACAGGCAGCGGCAGCAGCGCAGGCCGCAGCAGCAGCACGGGCAGCACCAGCAGCACACGCAGCAGCAGCAAGAAGACAGCCAGCAGCAGGAGCACAGCAGCGGCAGCATGCAAACAAAGGAAGGGGAGAGCAGCAGCAACAGCAACCAGAGACCGAGAGGGAGCCGGACAGCGAGAAGGGGTAGGGAGAAAAGCGGCAGCAGCAGCCAGAGACCGAGCGGCAGCCAGACAGCGAGAGAATATAGGAGGAAAAACAGCATCAGCAAGAGCAGCAGACAGAGGAATCAGAGAGGAGTGGCAGCAGCAGGACGCCAGCCTTCCCTGCGGCAAACTTGAAGCGCCACAGCAGCAGAAGCAGACGCGGAGCGGCGCCCCCAGCGGTATCTAGACGCAGAGGAAGAGACAGAGAGAACAGAGCGAGGCAGGGACGCCAGAGGTGACTCAGAAAGGCAACGAAGAAGAGCAGTGTATGACTCAGAAAGGCAAGGAAGAGGGAGAAGTCATGCCGCATGGGCGGTGACTATGCCAGATGTGAAGAAGCATAGGACGGTTTCATTGACTTGACTTCAACGGGAATGCGTTCTTGTGTGCCTGCAGCACATGCACTGCTCGACGAGCTGGACAGAACCGCAGCAGCAGGACGGGGAACAGACGTCACAGCAACGTTGCCAGCAGCAGCAACAGCAGCAGCAGGGGTTTCGACAGCAACTGGGAGGGCACCGAAGCTCCCAACGTCGACCCTCTCGTACCACAAGACAAGGAGATTGCTGAAGGAGCTGCAGAGGTTACCGCTCGCGAAGTTTTTCTTCTTTAATCTCCAGATGAAGCCGCTCACTCCAATACGCAGAAATCGTCATAAGTACGCCGCGCTCCTTGCTGCTCTGACTGATCTCGGTAAGTAGCAGCACCTGTGTCTCCTTTTCTTCTTCTTTCGTCTTCTCCACTCTTTCTTCCGTCTGCCATCCTTTTTCTTATTTCCCTTCTTCTTCTCTTTGTCCTTCTCCTTCTGCTCCTTTGTCGGCACCCCTATCTGTCCCCTTCGTCTTCTTCTGCGTGTCCTTCTCCTGCTCCGCTTCCGTCCTTCTCGTCTTTGTTCTTCCACAAAAGCCTCTCTGCACCCACTGCCTTCGCCCCCTGCAGACGGCCTTCTCTGGCGCATGCAGACAGAAAAAAAGGGAGAGAAATAAGCGGCAAGAGGAAGCTCTTCTCGACGGAGCTGCCGCCTTCCACGCACGCCGACAAAGGGCCTCTCGCAGCTGTCCAGGGTCACACATATATATGCAGGCAGGCAAGCAGTAGATAAGACATTACTTTGCGGTGACGGATATCTAGGGGTTTGCCTGCTCTCCCTTGGCGGCCTTTCAGGAAAAGAAAATGAGACAGAAACAATAAGTGGGAACGTAGGAGGACGGGTTGCGCGCAATAGTGCAGCAAGGAAAGCCGACGAATAGTAAAAACAGGTCTCGCCGACTCGTCGAGGCAGCAGATCTACTTCCACCTGCATGTACATGTGACTTAGGGTTTTCGTGCATCACTAGGTCTCCGGTCTGCACGCGCATGCGCCCACACGGTTTCTATTTGTTTCCCTCTGCGCGGTGCTGCTGCTTCCGGCTTCGCGTATGCGCAGCGCGCGCATGCGATGCTGCTGCTGGCTTCGACGCTGCTGCTGACTTCTCTGCTGCTGGCTTCGACGCTGCTGCTGACTTCTCTGCTGCTGGCTTCGACGCTGCTGCTGACTTCTCTGCTGCTGGCTTCGACGCTGCTGCTGACTTCTCTGCTGCTGGCTTCGACGCTGCTGCTGACTTCTCTGCTGCTGGCTTCGACGCTGCTGCTGACTTCTCTGCTGCTGGCTTCGACGCTGCTGCTGACTTCTCTGCTGCTGACTTCTCTGCTGCCGGCTTCGACGCTGCTGCTGACTTCTCTGCTGCTGGCTTCTCTGCTGCCTAGTTTTCTGGTGCTTGGGGTTCGCTTGCAGTGTTTTTTTTTCTTCTGTGGATTTGCAGCACGGCTGGAGCCGATCCAAGAGGCAGTCGAGAAAGCCGTCGTGCCTCTGCCTTTGTCGATTTTCGCCGAGCAAAGCACTGCGATGGAGGTCGTGCATGCTCGAGACGACGAAGCCGAGAGACAGGCGAATGTCGCCCTGCAAACAATTTTGCTGCACTCCGAGCTCCCCGCCAGAGATGACTGGGAGGAGGTCAGCGACGTCCTCTTCGGCGTCTCTCCTGAGGGACTGCGCTCCCTGATGCAGCGCGCTATCGAACGCCGGAGAAGTACGGCCCAGGCCCCAACAGCAGCAGCAGAAGAGAAGCGGAGCGCCGCAGCAGCAGTCGAACATGCAGAAGAAGAAGCAGCAGCCGACGAGGAGCGGCGGCACTCACAAAACGAGCCCGCAGCAGCAGCAGCGACGGCTGTGCTCCACACACACCTGCGGCAGCGGTAGATGCGACGCATAAGCGTCTATATACGCACACACGCTTCCATATCCACACATATATATATACAGAGAGAGGCGGACGTATTTATATACATATATGTATTTTCTTTTGCGCCTGTCACTCCTGTGCCCGGAGTGCTCGCGCCGGGAGAGGAACTCTGCTGCGATGCGGCTGGTCCTCTGGTCGTCGACAGTGCGCCGTGAGAATATTTTCATCTGTCTAGAGACAAGGAGAGAAGGGAGACGGAGACAGGGGAAGAGAGAGACGGAGACAGGGTGGAGGGGGGGAGACGGCGAGACAGCAGCGGCCGAGAGACGGACCGAAAGGCAGGCAGACCCATGTCAGGGGCTGTCTGCAGAGGGCGAGACACAGACAGAGAGACAAATAGACAGAAAGGGACAGAAAGGGGGAAAATAAAAAGAAAAGAATAGAGCGAAGGAGACGGATAGAAAAGAAGAGACGGAGACACGAGAGAGAAGCGCAGACAAAGGGGAAGAGACGGAGAAAAGAGAGAGAAAAAGAGACAGCTGCGCACCGGGGCAGGCCGCCGCACAGCAGCACGCGCGGCTTTTTGCTGCCACCGCCGTCTCCTTCGGTCGCCGTATACGGAGATCCGTCTCGCGGGGAAGTCGGCTAGTCGGGGAAAAGCGCGTGTCTCTCTACCCCCGGCGCATGCATACACGTCTGTGCCTACACACACACACACACACATACATAGGCGTGACACGCGGTGGACTTCCTCCTTGGCCTTTGGCCAGCACATGTGCACACGTATAAACATTTATATGTACGTAGAGCAGTAGATAGACATACATATGTATATTTATTCGGGCATGCGCCGGCGTACGTCCGGCGGCGAGCGTGCGAACTTCTTGTGTGCGTGTGTGTGTGAGTGTGTGTCTGCTGCGCTCCAGCATTTCTGTTGGACAGCGGAATTGCTGCAACTGTGCGGAAGGCCTTTATCCTTCATTATAGTCCCGACTGCAACGTTGAGCTGATCGCTGAAGAAATATCGCAGGAAGTGATGCAGGCGGCCCAGGCCCGTCTCCCGCTGCCGGGACTCCCAGTCAGCAGCGTTTTCAGCCACATACGGGCGCGGTGGGTCACTCCACCATCGATGCACTCTCTTCGCGGAAACTCGGCGACCGTACAAATACATGTATATTGCGAGTGGTGCAGAGAAACAGAGAAATAGAGGAGAATACCAGCTTCATATATATGTGTGTATATGCGTATGCGTATTTGTGTAATTCCATGAAGAAGCACGCCGAGAAAGAAAGAAAAGATGGAGACGGGAAGAGAGCGGGGAAACACGACATGCAATATATATATGTTTGTGTGTCTACAGCTACAGGACCATCTGCGTGCCTCTTTGTGTTGTGGTCGCAAGAGAATGGGAAAGTTTTTTTCCAGTGAGTAGCTTTTTTGTTCTCCACCACAGGCGTTCCCCTGTATAACAAATATACACCTCTTGTTCTGTTCACGTTGCTGCACATCGCTTCACTCATCAACAGACACAGAAGCGAACGCGTCGCGAAGTGTCTACCAACGATCTGTCTATCTGCATATGTATCTGTGTCTGTGTCTGTGTCTCTCTTCATATATATATATGTGTGTGTATTTGTCTACGCCTCTTCCTGTCTCTGTCTATATATGTATGTGTAGTTGTTTACCTTTTCTTCGCTCTCGGTGTCTCTCTATATATGTAGAGCACATTTGCTTACCTTCCTCTCTTCTCTCTTTCTCAATATACATATATGAATATGTGTGTATATGTATGTACGTCTCTTAGTAATATATGTTGGCATGTATGTATATATTTGTCTTGCTAGTCCTTTTCTTCTGAATCGATTTGCGGTTCTCTGTCTTGAGACATATACATACACGCGCAGTCGTGTGCCTCAATACACGTCTCCTATACAAATATACATACATACATACGTACATATATATATATATATGCAGATATATACATACATGTACATACATGTACATACATACATACGTACACACACATATTTATATTTATACATACATGCATGTATACACATACACTGATGTATACATACATACATATATATGCATACATACATGCGTATACCTACATACATACATGCATACACACACATACGTACACACGTGCATGCATATATACACAGAAACACGCATATGTGTATTTGTATGGATAGTAAGTAGTTGCTGCTGGACCCTCTTCTATTCCTTTCCTTTGTCTTCCCCGCGTGTTCTTCTTTTCCTTGGTTTACCTTTTTTCTCGTGTTCTCTGCTGCTTGTGTCTCCGTCTCGTTTTCTCCGTTCTGCTTTGCTGTCTGCTCGTCGGTTTGCTGCTCTTGCGAAGGGGAGGGACACTTCGGGTGCAGAGCGCAGCCCACGGTTGGCGAAGGCGTTCTGCAGTTTCTGCTGCTGCTTCGGCCCTTGATTGGACGCCTCGTCCTGCTGCCTGAGGCAGAGAAATGTCTCTCTCTCTCTCTCTCCCCTGCACGACGATATCCGGGCCGGAGAGACTCTTCCATGACAGAGCGGCGCCGTTCTGCCCGCTGTGTTTTCCTCGCTTTTCTCTTGTCGACTCACCTCGTGTGTGGAATTCCTCCTTTTGCTTTTCTGCGTCTTCCCTGCCCAGCAGCAGCCGTGGAACCGTCCAACAGACGCCCGGGGCACGCGCATACTCCGCAAGTTGCCTGCTCTCCCTCTCTCATGTCTGCTTCTTGTTCTTCGAGCTGCTTCCGCTTCTCATTCTGCGTCTCACCTTTCCGTGGTGTCCCCTTCTTCTTTGTTTGATTTCTCTTCTTTGCGTCGTGTCTCTTCCGTCTTTGCGTCGTGTCGCTTCCGTGTTTGCGTCGTTTTTTCTCCTTGTTCCTCGCGGGGTGATTTGTTCCCTTTTTCTTTTGTTGTTCTTGCTTCACTCCGCCGACGTTGTCTTGTACTCCTGCTCCAACTTTTTCTGTTTTTGTTTTTCTCTCCGTGTCGTGGAACTATAGGATGATCCAGGCTCACATCGCCCTAAGTACCGTTGATACGCTGCTGCGGCTTGGTCTTCGTGAGGCGGTGAACAGAAACCCGACGGTGAAGGCAGTTTATGAAGCGATCCGTAGCTACGACCGCACAACGTCTGCAACGGCGGCCGCAGCAGCAACAGCATCTACGGCGGGAGGGGGAAGAGGGACGGAAGAAAGTCTCCCCGGAGCAGCAGCAGCAGTCACCGCAGCAGCTGCCGGGAAGGGAGAACCGCCACGGGAAGGGCTACGACCAGCAACAGGGATGGACGGAGAGGAGGCAGCAGGGGCAGGAGGAGCGATGACGCAGCAGCGGGAGCAGATGGGCAGACGAGGAGAGGAGAGCGCTGCTACAGGAGCAGCAGAAAGTGAAGTGCCTCTGTCAAGAGGAACGGCAGCAGCAGCAGCCGGCTCACGGGCACTTTTCCTAGCAGCAGCCGCGAGCCAAGAAGCGCGTGAAGACGTCGTGCGGGCCGCAGCAGCTGTTGTTGCAGACCGTATCGCCTCGAGGGGTGAACCTCGCGCAGCAGCAGCAGAGACGCGGGGGATGGGAGGCGGAGAAGAACAAGCAGGAGCGCAGCGACGACGCCGAGAGCGAGGATGTTTCGGACGCAGGAGAAAGCGAAGATGCCGGAGGAGGGTTGGAGTAGAGCACGGGAGACGAGAAGAAGAAGAAGAAGAAGAAGAAGAAAGGAGGGAAAGCGCAGGAGTGGAGACGGCGGCTGCGGTGAAAACTTTCTATGACGCTGTCTACGCCGAGACAGAGAAACTCTCCATCCAAATTTATCGCCGGCCTTTCTGGCAGATACACCCCGAGACGCATTTCGGCCTCTCCGCCGAGGAAGCGAATAAATTCGTCAAGCAGATTCTCCTTCCTTTTATTGCTCAGATGTGTACGTCCCGCTCGTCCGTGAGCCACGTCAACACACAGAGAAGACCCCCCGAGAATGAGAGGAAGACGGAGACGGGAGACGGCAGCAGCAGAGAGACGGCATTCGGCTTCTCTGCATGCGTCTCCTCTCTGCCTTCCAGAGACACGGAGGGACACGCACAGACACCGGGGAGGAAGACGAAAGAAGTTCGATTTCCTCTGCATGCAGCCTTCTGCGTCTCCCTGCCGACGTGTAGAACGGTGTTGTGTTGCTCGGGGTAGTACACTCGCGCACACACGTACTTTCCTCCTTCCGTCTCTGTCTCTGTATGTCCGTGCCTATACAGGTTAACGTCTATCTGCAGGAATGCATACATTCATGTATATGTATACAGTCCTCTCCAATGTGGCTACGTACAGCCGCAATCCTTGTATTTACGCTGCATGCGTTTTTCTTCTGTAAGTAGTATTCGCACGTGGATCCACAGGGAGATGCAATTGCACGCGATGCATGCATGCAAAGATACATGGGCTTGCTGAGAGACAGCGAGACGAGCATTTCTGGCCCGCATGAGCCACAGACAATAACATATTGATCACCGGATGTGGTCACGTTCATCAATAAATCCCACGGAAAAAATGGTATTCTTTGTATAGACGCGTAGTCACACATATATACACACATGCGCATGCAGTTGTATATGTACGTATGTATACGCAGGTAGAAGAAATAGTCTTTTAGAGCTACACAGATGTATTCATCAATAGATAGATACACATAGAGGCCGACTTGCAGGTGCACGCATATATACATATACATATATATGTGTGGGGTAAATAGATAGAGAAGAGGTACATGGATATACATATAAGTTGATAGACACATATAGAGACAGATATATACGTAAATGCCTGTGCCCACATGTATGTAGGTAGGCAGGTAGCCAAATCAGTGTACAGTAAAGCAGATAGATACACAGAGAGAGATAAATATCTACATTCAAACATATTGCTACATATGTATATATAGAGAGAGATAGATAGATAGGTGCCCACATGTGCACATAAATAGACAGGTAAAAAGATATATATATATATATATGTATAGGTAGATAGATAGAGAGCTACACTTAATCACAGATAAATAGGTAGATTCAAAGAGATATATATATATAGATAGACATGAATATACGCATATGTAGAGGGGCAGATATATAGCCACAGTAACTTACAGATAAGAGGAAACACGTAGGTAAAGTTATTTATCTGTAGACGATGTTGACGGAGGGGTATACGTCCGCGTGCAGATATCTACGTAGACCTGCATGCATCTGAATTCATACAGACGGATACACATATATCTATTCACCTGCTGGTATCTGCATACATATATAGATACAAACGTATACACGCATAAAGATACGCCTGTGCGCATGCGTGCCTCTAGCTTTGTGCATGCACCACGCATGCAGCCAGCTGTCGACGTCAGATAACTGCTGCAGGGGGGGATAGAGAAGAGGGATGGGGAGGGGTTCGTTTCTTCTGCTGGAGTGCTGCATTTGTCTATATCTGCCGCTTGCGTAGACAAATTCCCAGCTGCAGAAGAACAAAATCCAGAGGAAGGCGAAGGCAGCTGCTTCTCTTCTTCAAAGACGCGTTCACCACCCCCACGTCCGAAAAACGTCCAGCGGACTCTCCTTCTGCGGATGGCTCACCACGTGCCTACACGTCTTCTTTCCAGCCGCAGCAGTACACCCCAGGCTTCCTTTCTTCTTCTTCTCCTATTTCTTTCGGCGCATATCATTCTCTTTTTTCTCACTCCACTGGTCTATGTATGTCTGCCTATCTATTATGTATATATGTGAGTGTATGTACATGTACATATACATGCATATATGTGTACGTGTGTACGTACGTATCTACGTATATGTACGTATATGTATGTACATGTATGAAGGTGTACGTATATGTATGTAGATGTAGGCAGATGTGTGTAGATGTATGTGTGTATGTGTGTGTGGGCGGGTGTTGCATGCAGGGCCCCAAGAGCTGCTGCAGGTGGTTCTGGCCTTTTCAATCGAGAGAGCGGTGGCGAGTCTTGGCAGTCTCCCCGAAGAATCTATGCCAGCTGTCTACGAGACAGTGGTAGATAAGATGAAGGTGGACTTGATTCTGCCGCTGCCTTTTTCTGCAGAAACCGTTCGACAAGAATACGTCGAAGTGCTCTACGGATGGACCCTCCCCACGTTTGTCGAGCAGGTCGTTCTGCAAAGTTTCCGCCACCTCCTTCGCCTCCGCATCAGAGAGCGACTCTCTGCAGTGAGTAGCGACGCAGGTCAGTGCGCCGAGGGAGACACGGAGACGAGACACGGAGACAGGCGGGAGACGGAGACACGACGCAGGGAGGTGGGAGAGGGGAGCAACAGAAAAACAAGGAGCAAAAGCAGGTCGAGAGACTAGACGAGAGAAGTGCGGTAGGGGAAAAAGAAGAAGAAGAGAGTGCGGCGAAGGGCGCTGGTGATGGGGAGGAGAAGCGGGAGCGGAACGGGAAACACAGAGACAGAGCAAGCGAGGGGGGAAACCAGGAAGTGCGACTTCGAAGCGAAAAACAGACCGTGAACAACTTCGAGGAAGATGTCAGGAGAAAAAGGTCGCGCGCGAGAGTCGCAAGAAAACGGAGCAGACAGTAGCCAAACCGTTGTCCTTTTTGCCTTCCTTCCGGTGTGTGTACACTCCCCTGCAAGTTTCTCTGCTTTCTGCGCTCTTGCCGGTGTACGTACGCCCCCCTCTGCAGGTCCCTCTGCGTTCTGTGCTCTCCTCCTGGTGTACGTACACTCTTCTTCAGGTCCACCTGTTCTCTGCGCCCGTTCTGGTGTGTGGACACTCCTCTGCAGGTCCACCTCCTTCTGTGTTCTTTCCGGTGTATCTACGCTTCTGTGCAGGCCCGTTCTGCATTCTGCGCTGTTGCGGTGTATGTACACTCCTCTGCAGGCCCCTCTGCAAGCGCAGGAGGTCGATAGTGTCCGCGTCTGTGAGTGTGCTGCGCATGCGGGCGAGTTCCACATGCTACAGAAGAGGTGGAAGGGGAAGAGAGATACGAACCGCCAAAGCTGCGGAGAATCTTCTCGAGAAGAAAAAAAGGGAGAAACTTGCTATCACCAGGGGACTTCTTCCATGACTGCATGCACCGTCCGCGAGAGGCGTGCAGTTCAGCAACATCCAGACGCATGCATTTTCTTAGTCGGCTGCGTGACCTTCTCTCTTTCGACGTGTCGCCTTTCCACCTTTCTTGAATTCCTCCTTTTCTTCTTATCTGCGACCCTTTTCTTCGTGGGCCGAAGTTCTTTCTCCTCGTTCCCCGTCTCCTCGTGGCTGTTCCCCACCCGTCTGGCATGCACATACGTCACACAGGTGCACACTCGTTTGCCCTTTCTTCATCTTCTTCGTTTTCTTGTTCTGCCCCTCCTCTTTGTCCTGCTGCTGCCTCTTTCCTGCCCTTCGTCCTCTTGTCTTTCTCCATTTTCCCGTTTTTCTTCGGTGACTCGTGCTCCCCGCTCTCCTACCCCACCTCTCCGCGGCTTGTCTCGCCTTCTCTCTGCAGCCTTCGCCGCGCGCATGGTTGTATCGAAGGAATCCGTCGTTAGGGAGGAAGCCGACTATATGCGCCATGTGTATGCTCTGGAGACTACTTCCTTCCGCTATGGCTGGGAACCGCACCAGCTCAAGGCTCGTCTGCAGCAGATGGTCCAAGAGGAGTTCGACTTTGTTCGCGAGACCTGTAAGCCTTCCCTCCCTTCCCGCGCAGCGTGTGCGTCTCGTCTCTTTCGCCGCCGCTGCTGCGCGCGCGCACGCCCTCTTTCAGGGAAGGCATGCAGCCTCCTTTTCCTCCTCTTCCTCTTGCAGTGGCAGCAGCTAACTGCAGACCCTCCTGCTGCAGCTCTTGAGCGCGGACCGACACCACGCCAGCGTCTATTCGTGGCGTGTGGCTGGAGAACGCGTTGCCACTCCCGGCGAGAGTTCTCTTCCTCAGAATCTTTTTCTCGAACTTGCCTCCCTTGCTCGCAGTCCTCTCCGCGGGACGACGACACATCTATTTCTCTGCCCGCCAACACACAAGCAACATATATATATATATATGTATACACGTCTACACGCACATATACGTTTCTCTACATACAAATATACGTGTACACGTACGTAAGCCTTTTTGCACATGTGTATATATCTATGTCTACACGTACATACACCTTTGTCTACATATATATATATGCACGTCTACACGTATATAAACCTTTCTCTCTCTGTCTCTTCAATATATATATATATATGTCGTATACATGCGTGTCTCTTTTTGTTACCGCTGCACATTTGTCGGCTGCGGTCTTCTCTGTATACACGTGTAGGCGTGGGTCATACATGGGGCCGTTTCTCAGTCCTGTTCGTCGTCCTTTTCTGCTCCGCTTGGGTTCTCTACTTTGCCTCACGTCCATTTTCCCTTTCAGCCCCACTTTTCCTCCATCTTTTTCTAATTTCTCTCCGCTTCACCGCTGCCCACTTCTCTTTGTCCTTCTTTTTTTGCTTTCGAAGTACCCCTGGTGCGGACGACGATCCGCACCAACGGCGTCGCCCGCAGCTCCCAGAGTGAGAACTCCCGTATATTTCGGATTTTAACGAAAACATTTTTTCTTTATCCAGACACGACGGTCGGCGAAGTGAACCGTTTCTTTACTCGCCTTCTTCGGCGAAGGTAGGCGAACGTTTTTACTTGCCAGTCAACAGAGAAAACAGAGACAGACAGAGGAAGGCAAAGGACGAAAAAAAGGGAAGAACGTCCAAAAGTAGTAGCGCGCCGGCCTTCCCTCGTCCCGTATACGCACCTAATGTCTTCGCAGCCGAGGCAGTGGATGAGATGCATATATCTGGATAGAGGTGTACACAGGGAGAGAGACAGATAGACAGGGACCCAGAAACACGTGCGTTTATATATATAGATACTGTCATGTGTGAAGCTGAGGGCAGACGGTGACTACCACGTGATACATACGTATATATATGTATGAATATATGCGTCACGTGTAGATAGAGAGAGAGAGAGACAGAAGAAACGTGCGTTTATATAGACACGTAGTGTTATGCGAACTTGAGGGCAAAAGGTTACTCGGGCGTGATGCGGACGCATGCACCTATTTATTCGTGTGCACACGAAGATTCGGAGAAATAGATCTCATTTATTTTGCAGGTGTGTAGGTCTACAAGTGTTGCGAGGCAGCGGACATCCGGCAAAGAAGTATTGACATAAACCTGTATGCGCGCACACGTATTCATCTGCATGAATTTTATCCTGCAAGTGCACGCGAACTGGTGGATGCAGTTAATCGATGCACACACACACACACACGTGTATACACACGCAGTAAAGGAAGAAAATATAAGGTGGTTGTCTACGCGTGAGGACGGGGGGATGCACGCGTTCTTTCTACATCAGTATGACGTAACCCGCCGCCGCATGCATATACGTATACAGAGAGAGAGAGATAGCTGCATACAGAAGCAATGAAGATGATGTATGTAGAGATACAAGTATGTGTGTGATAGCCCTGCGTAGACAGGGAAACGTAGAAAGAACAAAACGCGGACGTCCGTGCGTACACGTTTTATGTGGGCGTGAGTCCGGGGCCCTCCGTGGGAGAGACGGAGTACCGCAATATCTGCCGCGGGAGAAACTTAGAATACCGGCCCGGCAGAACGTCCTTATTATTAGCTTGTCCTCTTCAGCCACGAACGTGCCTCCCTCTTTCGTTATATTTCCACTTGTACTTCTGTGCATATGTGAATATCTCTCTCTCTATACCTATGTGTGTCGGCGCCATACGGCCACACATGTGTGAATCAGACATGTACATATGTGTATGTTGGTGAATAAGTCGACTAGAATGTTTGTATACGCGAATACATACGAACAGAAATAGGTGTAGAGATAGGCACGCAGACCTCGTCGTTAAATTACATACGTGGAGACTGGGCAGGAGGCGACAAAAACAGTGTGCCTTTCGGTCAGCGCATGCGTTCTCATCCTCCTCTCACGCACGCGCATGCATTCGATTTGCTCACCCCTACACATACGTAGATATCAACGTGCATGCATGCGGACGTGTTGCCGTGCTTCCACGACAGTGTTCACATTCACGGTCAGGCCTCGCATGGGAACACTTTATAACTACATACACCTACATATATATATATGTATCCGTCGAGTGCCCTGTGTACTCTTTTATAAATATATATATATACAAATATACATATATATATATATATATGTATACTTGTGTATGTAGGCGTCGAGTGCGCTGTGTACTTGTATATATATGTATATGTATATATATATATATTTGTGCACTCCGGCGTGTGCGTGCCTCGTGCGCCTTATGTACTGTCTATATAAGCAAATATGAAATATATGTATGTGCACTTGTATGGCTGCTCGGGGCGCCCTATGGACGTTTATACAACCCACACACATAAATTCGTGTGTACATGAGCATATGTTACAAAAGTATAAACATGTCTATACCTGTACAGGTGTGTATTGGCACACGGATATAGAGAGAGACGCTGCATGCAGTTGTATAGACATGCCTGCTGGTATACACGTCTGGTCGTTCAGATTTTTTCCAACGCGCGCACATATGACGTGTGTGTATTTATCTCGGCAGTAAATTCTCCGCTCGTGGAGTCCCCGGTGGAAGGCGCGTGTGCGTGTGACACACCACACACAAAGGCGTTTGTCGTGAAAGTGGTGTACGCTGTCAAATATACGTAGATTCGTCTAAGAAGTGTCTTCCTTCTCTGAGTCCCAGCTTCTTCTGTAGCTCCGGGTATCCGTTCATACGCGTGCGTTTCTCTGCACACGCCGACGTAGATAAAACTACACGAAGGCAGCTTCTTCCCTGGGGAAGCAGTCGGCTGACCAAGTCGAAAACGTTGCCACGTCCACCACCTGCAGCCCTTCTCCGCTACTATCGTCTTCGCGTACAACACAGGAGACCACAGCGCAGATAGTAAACCTTATCGTATGCATATACATATATATATATACGTGCGTTCATATATAGATGTACATGCCTCTGTATACGTCCTTCTGCCTCTGTGCGTAAGTGTTTGCGCATATACACATATATATATATATATATATATATGTATAAAGACATATTTGCCTTTTTTTACGCCCTTCCGCCTGTTCGTGTAATTGATTGCACGTATGTGTATATATATATATATACACGTACCTGTGTGTAAGTCGGTGGGTGTGTATGTACCGTCGCAGGTGTGTGTGCATGTGAACAAGGAGCTCTTTTTTTTTCCAAGAGAAAAAGTGGTGTGCGTCTAGTTTGCACGTGTTTGAAGAAGCTACGTGTGTGCGCACGTGTGTGTGAGACTAGACTTCCCCACGTGCATATACATATGTACACGTATATGTATTCCATATGCAGACCAAGGGATGTGGTAAGAGTGAAGAGATGAAGAGATACATTTGTTGTCCAAGTCAGGCTCTGTACGGACAGAGGAATGTCCTTTTTTGTGGAACTGCATGTCAGCTGGGATTTTTGCTTTTTCTGCAGTTGTTTTCCAGAGGGTGCAGCAACCCCATTCACAACCTTGTCCTTGCACCAGACTTACACGAGTTTGAAAACGATGCACACAAGCTGTAGAAATCTACATCGATCTGTGTCTCAATCTGTGTATGTGAGTCTGTCCATATCAATCTGTCTATACCTGTCTGTCTAATTCATCCTCCTGTACTCATCTGCCTATATTTATCTACCTATTTTTATCTGCCTCTATATATCTGTGTATTAAATCTATCTATCTGTATCTATCTGTCTACATGTAACCGAATCTATCTGTCTGTTTCTATCTGTAACTATCTGTCTACGTCTACCTGTATGTATCTGTATCTGTCTAATTATCTCTATCCGTCTCAATCTACCATTGTGACGTGAATATATATTTATCTATATCCACGCATCTCTGTTTGTGCCCATCTATCTATCTACATCCGTATCTCTCCATGTACATACACATGTGTGCGGGTAGATAGGTGCGTATAAACAGACGTGGGTGGACAGAGATAGATATACACAGGTCTGGAGAGAAAGTGACATAGACAGATATAGAAGGAATATTTAATGGGAACAAGTGCGCACTGCGCGGGGAGGGTCAACGACGAAACCCTTTTTCAAAGTGGACAATGATATGTAAGAGCTCGTGAAGTAACAGCCACCCACGCGAGTCATTCATCCGCAAGTCACCTGAGCCCTCCACTCCAGAACAGGTTAAAACTGCTTCGCTGTGGCTGTTGGACGCTGCAGCTACAACGTCCGCTGCCAGACTTACGTTGCTTCGTTGAGGCGACTGGTTGAAGGACCAGAGCCGAGTTACGAGCCCGTTCTTCCCTACTACAAGGCAGCGCCGCTACTCGAAACCCGCGGTGGGCGGAAGTTCAAGCTGGTAGCCACGCCGGTAGATCCCACCCCCGCCTTTCCTATCGTAAGGGGAATTTATGAGTGCAAATTCAAATCTACAAACATGCAAAATCGTATATATGCGTGTGTCTTTTTGGCGTTTATAGCTGGAGAGGTTCACATTATATTCTCTCTCTCTCCCTCTCTCTCTTTATATATATATATATATATATATATGTGTAGGGGTGTAGATAGCCTCAGTGAGACAGAGGTGTATACGCGTATGTAAGTGGATATGCATGTATGTGTATATGTGTGTGTGTGTGTCTAGATAGACTCAGGGAGACAGATATGTACACACATTAATACACACATGTATGTATTTGTGAACTGTGAGATATACGTCTACACCTGGGTATATAAACGTATGCGTGTATCGGGAAGAGATGCCTTTCTACAGTTTTTTCGTTGTGCTTTTCGCGCAAGTGTCAGTGTGGCTTCGCCGCGTTTACCGATGCCACTTCCATATGAGCGAGCGAGTAATGGCCGTAGCACAGGGAGGGCGTACACACGCTGCAGTCTGCGGCTGGTTCGAAATGGAGTGTACGTACACTCTGTAGTGCGACCACCGGCCGAAAAACCACACGCGTCCGCGCACAAGTAACACGAAGAAGAGACTCCGACGTGGGTGCAACAGCGCCGGTGTGCGTACGCCCCAGACTACGGGAGACCACATGAAAGCACTTGCAAGAAGCTGTAAGCTGCTTCTACGTGCACAACGTGAGAGGGAGAAGCACGCCAGCAAAAGGGAGTATACGCACACACGACAGGAATGCGCCCACTTTTTGGTCGGGAAACGCTGTGGCGGAAGACCACAACGCAGCAAGGCGCGCAGCAGGAATGTGTATCGCGGAAAGCTTTTTGGTCTCTCTACGTGTGCAGGAGCAATGCAATGCACCACATATATATATAGATGTGAATACGAGTGCAGAGAGGTCCCCCCACTCCTATACCTGCACACATGTATGTATGTGTGAAGCATGCCACTCTTTTGTGTGTGCAGCGGAACTGCTTTTTATGGACGCGAGAGTTTCTGCAGGACCGAGGCATCGTGATGAGCTGAGAGATTTTTCAGCTAGGTTGTTTTGGTGTTCCGTCTCGTATACGCTTACCGGTGCTGTAGTCGTGCTCTCCTTCCGAAAAGGCGGTTAAAGATGTATTTTTCCGGTGTGCGTACAACAAAAACAATGCGCTATCCCTGCCCAAGATCCGCTCTACGTGAGAGAGGAATCTTAAGTGTATATACGCTCTACGCGGAGGAACACTACTGCTGTACAACAACACAGAAGACACAAGAACTTCACTGGGGAGCGCGTCTCTCGAAGAAGTAGCACACACAGGGGAGTGCACTGACATTCTGCGCACCCCAGGGACACTGGGATAATGTGCCTGCTAATGTACAAGCAGGAAATAAATTTGCCTCGGTGTACGTACGCACTGGTTCTGTGTCGAGATGTGCCACCGGCGTAAAAGTGATGAAGCGTTTTGCCTGGCTCATTCTTGTCTCACGGACAAAACAGTGACGGAAGAAGGGCAGCAATAACAAAAAACAGAGGAGGAACCGACACGGTGAAGAAAACCACCGCTGTTTTCTGTCTTGTTACGCTCCTCCATTCGGTGACACGTGCACGCACCCGTAAGGTGGAGAAGAAGAAAACGCGCAAGACGACCAAGGAGGGCAGAAGCTGAAGGGGAGGATAAAGGCGAGGGTCCTACTGCAGATTCTGTGCTGCGCGGCCGGCAGACTCCTGCCTGCACGCCTCTGAGCATACGGTTGCGTTTGCTGGTGACGAGAGGGTAATGCGCAGGGGACGAAGCAAGCCTGTCTGCTCTTGTTCTTTGTCGAGTTTAAGCAGATCTTGTCGACTTCTCCCGTTGTTTTGTAGACTCGGAGTCTCGGCGAAGAGACAGTGTGGCTCCAGGGACGCATACACAACTGGACGCCTTTGCAGGCATGTACCTGCGACTGTTACATGCATGCAAAGTTCATGTATGCATGTGCTTATGTATGTGTAATTTTTGTAGGTAGGTATGGGTGTATGTTGTGTACGTAACGTACGTATGTATCGGCACGTGGGCACACGAGTCGTTCGATTATGTGTCTACGCGTGCGATGTAGAAAGTCGCGAAGAAGCTTGGATTTTTCTACATATATGTGTGCAGAGGGTTGCTTCATCTGACGTCAGTGAGAATATATGTACAGGGTTATACATAAGTATATATGTATCCAGAGAGAGAAAGGCTTTTGCACAAAAGTACGGAGAGCAACCGGAGGGGGCGGGGGCCACTTCTCCGGGTTCAGCGAGTGTGTGCGGGACAAAAAGTGAAGCGGGCTGACACTTCTCTTGGTCCAGAGAGTCTGTGCGGGAGAGAGGAAGACAGGAGAAAATCTACGGTCTTTCTATTCTTTCTCCCGGGTGCGTGGTCCAGCCCGGAAAATAGGACTTCAATAAAGCTGCCCGATGAGCTCCACAGCTATGGACCGAAAAATTATGCAAGAAAAGTGCCAAAAGGGGATGACGACATGCGTACTCTTGTCCCATTGGTCGATTTCGAGAAAGTTACGGCTCCTCGAAAGAAAGTCGGGAAAATGTTCGATGAGCTCAAGCAGCAAGTTCAACTGCTGTTGAAATCAGACACGGCAACTTTTGAGGGAGGGGGAGATGAAATAAAGCTTGAAGTTATAGACATGGGAAACGCAGTATTAGTTAGCTCAGAGGAAGCAGTGGCCTCTGTCCCAGAACCTAAGGAAACGACATTGATCGTCCGCAAGGCGGTAGGAACCTTCTCGATTGCACTGCGTAGGCTGGCAAGGAAAATAGGCAGAGCGGCAAACCGCACAGTCTGCTTCCTAAAACAAGTTGTGAAGAATGCGCAGAGAAGGTACATGCTCAAGGAAGCAGCTCGCCGAGGATTAGAGTTTCGGCAGCGCAGCAGCGCATAAATTAATTTGTGTTGGCCGCAGACTGAAAGGACGGAACCAAAGACTTTTCCGTATTGCAGATAATTACGATAGCGTACAGACATTGTAGATGAGGTCTTCGACAATTGAACGGAAGCTTGCTTGCCGAAGACAAGATAGGAAGAAAACGACTGGACTGTTGAAGAGACGGTTCTGGAGGTGTGAGAGTGTGGGATTATTGCCTCTGCTGCGAGGGGAAGCACAGCATCCAGAAACCGTACAACGCGGTGCGAACAGACCTCTGAAATCACAAATAATGGCTTGGTGCGGGGCGTACTGGCTAGTGTACACACCGTCTTTTCCCACCCAAACTCTCCTGCGGCCTTTGAAGTCTGGTTAATTCGGAGCGACGCTGCCTAACACGGATATTCGGATCCACAGGAATGATTTTTTTTTTCGCAAAGTTTTGGCCAAGCAACAAACTGCAAGAAGCGTTCGGGTGCTCTATAGTAGTAGTGCCGTGATCGGCGTCGTCGGCCATATCAATACGGCTGCTGAAAAGATCGTTTAACGCAAACCCGTCGTTGCCGGTATTAACCGAATGTCCCTCCCTCTGGCATGCGGTCTTTTCGCTGCTAGGGAAGTAGTATTTCTTCTACTTCCCCTGCAGGATCGTTACATAGACACACGTTTGGAAGTAGTCAATAGGCCCTCTACGACTTTGGAACGGTCTTATTCGGCCTAACCCTGGGGGAGCGATCTTCAAAAAGCGTTTTCAGAAGCATGAAGTTATGGTCCGACGTTTGGAAAAGTAACTGGAGGACGTATGAATGGACGCACTAAGCCACACTCTACGGGAAAACGAACAGAGCTTCTGAGTCGGTTTTAAAGGCCTTGAGACTTCCGCAGTCCCAATTACAAGCTCTGAGCTTACGCTCCATAATGAGAGAAGAGCGTAAATGGAACATTAGTTAATTGCAATTGGGCAGGCGCGGAGACGCGAAAGCTTTATGTTGCATATTTGCACTTCGCGTACATAGTGCCCCCCTTTGCTCCCCGTTGTCATGTTAAGGAGCTTGCTGCTCGCTGTTCACGAGTGCGTGAATGCTGACTGTTTGGCAGCCGAACAACCGTCGTGTGGTGGACGAGCTCTCGTGCCTCAGGAAGCCGTACCTTGTTTTCTGTGATTTTACAGGTGGTGCATATTTATGACACTGTTTGTCTGTATGCCTCGGGCACGTACACCGTCTAACTTTATGTTGTGCTTATATACATAGCGTGGTACCGCCATCCTCCCCTAGATAACACTGCAGAAGGATTGAGCGTCCAATGCGTCGCCGTGTCTGATGAGTCAAAGTTTCCTTCCCAGTCACATCTATACTATTTTCCCCCTAGCGCAAGCTGTACTTTGCACCGTTGGATGAGTCATTCTGCTTGTCACGGTGTTACCTGTCTGTTGGGCCCCTACCTGCTCCGTCCACCATAGGGTCATGAACAACCCACACTGGCACTGCACTGTCTCGCTCTGCGGTTTGCACGTGATCAGCAGCGCGGCGCCATACGTCAGATATGGCACAGATATATATAGGTGTGCACCCCTGAGGTCACCATTGGCGACGGCATGTCAACCGTACAGGGCAGCCCCAGCATCACAAAATGACGTTGCCTATTTGCCCAAAGACTTTCTGCAAGGAAATATGTCCCACTGAAGAGCAGGAAACGGACCCTTTGACGGACGCGTCAAGAAGCAACCACAAACCTGCAGTAATATATACTCAATTAATGTAGACGCAGGTGTAGAAACAATCTGTTGTTGTATTTACGCAAATCAGTATCTCTTCAAATACCATGACACTTGCTGTGTCTGCCAGCTCTCTCGTGCATATTTGTGTCCGCTGCCCCTCCAGGCCGGTGTGACTACAGGCACTCACGCTTCTCCTGGCCAACTCCTGCTATACCCCAACACTGCCATGAAGTGGCCTCTCAGCTAGTCCGGCTTTGCCTCGCAGGATTTTCCCTGCGCTTCTCCTTGCAACAAGCAGCGACTCCCAAAGATCCCAACAGCGGACTGTAATATACTGATATGCGCCCTTCCGATTTGTTTGTAACTAAACTCAGTGCGTTACTTGCGTTTGGCAGGACGACTCAGGACTACTTGACTGACTCTCGGTAACATCGGTGGTTCTCTTACAACTGGAAATCCGTCCGCTACTCTGACCCACAGGCTGCAGCAGCGCCGGGATGATGGTTGTCAGCCTCCTGTACGGCAAGTGTATCAAACTGCCTACAAGTTAGTAGTGTACGCATGGGCGTACACGTATGCGTGTACGTGTGAGTGAACGACTGCGTACGCGTTGGTTCCACAGTAAAACAACACATATGTACTTCTCATTCGCAAGAAACGTCGGGCTCTTCATTGAAACCCACAAGATGTTCACCAGTGGACGAACAAGAATCACACCTCGGCCCGATTTATTCGGAGGAAAGAGGTATACGCTATGATGCTGTTGGATGGAAGGAGATGTTCGAAAGTGAGGACTCTCCAGAGTCACTTCATCACAGGCTGCAGAACCCCTCGCAGCCACATTGTTCTATAGGGGGGAAAAACAGGTTCAGTGGGCGGGGGAGGCGCCAGTTGCCGTCAGCTGAATGCGTTCTCCTTAATTTGTGCCGTTCACCGTCACAGTCAGTAGGCGAAACCTTGGAGCCACACCTCACCTGCAGCAGTATATGCCACCGTGTCTAGTGGTGCACATCACTTCTTCCGATGTTGCTCACTATGCAGCATCGTTTCAGTTGTCAAGTCAGGTGAGGGATATCTATAGTGCTTCGGTGGGGAAGTCCACTATGCAGCCTAGAGATGTACCTGCTGTTAGCACGTTACGTACGCCCGTTGCTTGGGTTGGTCGAAAGCGTCCACTTGCACGAGGCGCCAGTGCTCTCCACGCCGGTGTGTGCACCGTCTACGATAGTATCTGCAAGGTGTTTCCGCATGACACAGTGATGAGACGTGCACAGACGGAAAGAAGTTCCGCTTGGCCTAGAGTCAGTACAGACGTAAAATCGTACCGCACGCACGGCGTACAAATGGCACTTTCTTCAGTGTGCTCCGAACGTCCTGTCGGATTACTCTGCTCTGTTGTTCTCTACTTGTTTTAAGCTTGCAAGCTGCGTCCAATACGCGGCGGCGGATCTGCCTATTAATGTGGTAGGCTCCAGATGCTGCGACTTCAATAATGGCGAGTGTAAAGTTTGGCGTCACTTCAGAGAAGTTCTCTTTGCTACACAAGGTGCAATCATCGCTCCGGCACATGCATCCCAAAATGTTGGTTTCTTGGCATTGCTCCCACCAAGCTGTTTACGGTTACCTGGGGGAGTGGTGCTGTGCTACTGCGCAGTAGTCACCCAAACGTTCCTGCCTCGCTGTCTCAGAACTGTGTTCGCGGCATAATCACGCAAAGGATTGTAGACTAGTGTGCGAGATTCTCATCCGTCCGGCGTGGGCACGACGCTGCATGCTGGTCCACGCAGGAATGCGCGTACACTGACAGCACGAACGAATTTGCTCGATGACCAGTGAAAGCGACTCGAGCAGGTGCAGACCATGACTACCCGGAGAGAGTACAACCTGCACCTTTTATAAGAATACTGAAGTTGAGTTTGAGTCTTCTTCCTACTTGCGCTGTACAGCAAAGATCTGTTCTGTGGAGAAATGAGGGCACAGCGAAAAATGAAAATGGCACCCTTGGTGGCGTCTTTTTGTGAATTAGCCGCAGCTTATCTGGCTGCGTGCCTTTTTTCGACACTCACCGCCCCCGAAATCCTCGCGCTGCAGACTCAACACGTTGTGACTGCAGCCCGAATCGGATCTGGTGACCATCTGTGGTTGTATGATGGGAGTTCGACCACAGAGGGAAGGCCACTGAAGCTGAGGTCAAACGCTTCTGTATCTCGTTCGTTCGTGTCCGCTCCGTGGCGCAGTGCAAGAATAGAGAAGGAGCGACAAGGAGATCTGCTCACAAATCTTGTCAAAGCAGAGTTTCTTGATACGTCTAAGGTGCCTACACCGGAGGAGTTGAGAGCGCGCGTGAGAGCAGAGGGGGCATCAACGATAAAGGAACTCCGCCAGGAATTTGACAATTTAATCAAAACCCAGACGAAGACAGTTGGCGCGGTAGGCGACACTGTAACACAGGTGATCGACGATGTCTCTGAGACGGTGGGACGCAATCTGGCTGAGGTCGCTAGCCTTGCACCAGTTACAGTAATAATGGCTTCGAACGAACTACAGAGTCAAATCGAAAGGGGAGGACTGGCTTTAGTTGATGCAATTAGGAAGCTAGCAGTCCAGGTGACAGAAGCCGCAGACAGGGCAACCACTCTCGTCCTGGAAGTGGCTACAGGTAGACACCCAAAGTATAAACCAGGACAAGCCCTGAGAAGATGGAGGACAAAGATGGCCGAGTGGGGGAAACGTCGGTTTGCGAAACTGAGGCGCCTTGGCAGCTTGATGAAGTTGAAAGCCCGAAAATATTTATCGAGGAAGAGAGGGGAAGCCGGAAATATTGCGGGAGGTGAAGGGGTTCCGGACAACGACGTGCCTGGTGACGCCGCTCCTGAAGACCTCTACGCAAGCATCATCAAACCTGGTTTGGAAAGCGGTGCTGGCCCCGAAGCGACGACGTGAGGCCCGACAGAGGATGCAGTCTGCACGTTGTTACTGGACACCGTTTAGACAAGCGAATTTTCCACAGAAGTCCCAAAACTGGCATTGCCTTTTGGATTTGCAGACAAGCGCTTAAGCAGTGGTATGACAGTATCAACAACCACAATGTGGTGAACGATCTCATTCTTCAGGCAACATGTGTGTAGCAACCAGGTAGCGCTCAAAAGCTCGCTGACGCTGTTATCGAAGTCGAGCACGATTGGTTTGCTGATTTAAGATGCCGTCTACGTGCTTCTGTTGCAGAGATATTTGATGTTGGACACACTCACTTGAACATATTCTGCAGAAGTGAGCTCCTGCGGAAGGTCAAATATTCGATTCTGAAATACGCAACCAACTATATATTTTCGACATGCACAAGAGGGAGTCAGCTATGACATCAAGCTACTTGGAAGCTAAGTGCACAGCGAAGTGGTCAAAATTCGTGTGTAATATTCCTGCAAAACAGTTGGCGCCACTCAGTTTTTGCGGAAGCACTGCTTAGACGAGGAGTAACCAGACACCACAGCCAAAAGTCTTCGCAGGTATTAGACGATTGCTGAAGTAATATTTTCACACACTCACCGCGATTGTGGCTACAGTTTCTAGCAACTCGCTCTAGCAGATCTGGTTGGGGGTGTACAAGCCGGCCTTTCCGAAAAGGGCCCCACGCCCAATGATGTAAGGTGGTATGAGTGAGGAAACAACGGAGTGAGAGTGTACAGAGCAGCGCTTCTTTAGTATGGTGTAGGGTCCTTGGCGCATGGGCTGAAGAGCTCGCTCTTCACGGGAGTGTGAATCTTCATGAAGTATTAGTCCCGAAATCAAAAATTCGGAGGACGGCTGTGCTACTTGTGAGCCGTGTACATACTTCTTTACCGTTCATGACGGTCACGAACAGGTGTTATCGCGTGTCTTTGTTTCGGTATTCATGCCGTGCTCGTGATGAGACGGTTGAAAGCCACTGACCTAGTTTGTTCGGGGTGGAGTCGGGTCGTCGCCCTCATCGAATCGTGACAAGGAATCACCACGTAGAAGGCGGCGTTGTCTTAAACAACTTTCACAGCAGTATGTGCCGCCCTCATCACCCCCCCGGGACACGTGGTGTTCTGCACGCTTTGATGTCCTTCCCGCGGACGTCTGCATCCCTACCGATTTGCCCCTCCTAGACTATGTCCTTTCCTGCCGGAAGTGTCCACCGCGCCTCGGGCGCATGTCTTCAGCGACTTGCGTCAGCAGCAAGCGTGCAGGGTTCTAACCCACCACTTGTTAAGATGCACCACCATGCGTGTTCACGTGGACCGCACATGCACGTACACCTACTGGATATATGTTTGTCGACTGCCCTCCTTTACCTTGCTTCGGTAATAACGTGTGAACGACAATAGCAGGCTCTTCAGGGCAGTCAATAGGTTGCGACATCTGTTGTTTCACCGTGGTTCACTGACGCAGTCTTGCGCACAGGATACCGCCTCTCACGCTGACGTTACTGTTCAGTTGTACTAAACGCCTACATTTGTGGATAAGTATGCATGTTTTGTGTATGTATACACAAACGTATATATGTAAATATATACATACGTAGGTACAGGTGAGCCCAGCTGTAGCCGTGTGCATGTGCGGTTTCGGCCTCGACCGTGTATCCCCTTGCGAATACGGGTATACACACACGTGGACACGCGTGTATATATGATCAATAGGTATCTGCTTTACTGTGTCGCTTAATATGTATATTGATGTGTGTTTGTCTAACACACACGATCTTCAATCATACGTCGTGTTCAGTAATCATACACATACGTAGGATACGCCAATAATCTCTAGCTGTACGCGTCGTGGTCTTTTCAATTCAGCAGATACCTAGTTATACTTGAATATGTAAAGAAGGGGGCACCTGCTCGTACTTGGCATGTGAAGGGCTCTCGGTGTCTCCTTTTCTCCAGAAGTATTGTCTTGCTTTGCGGAGGGCTGTTCCGCACCAGTCTTGTATCTGCGCTCATTCATGTTGCGGACTTATACATATCAGCAAAGCAACAACTTAGTGGGATGTTGTTTAGAGAGCAGTTGCCATGAAAAGTTCACATCACACAACCCAGTAACGAGAAGAAACGTGGACATCAGCCGTAGCGGCAACGCAATCGCTGGGCGTGCATGACGTGGCACAATCAGATATTCAACGGCAACCAGAGTGAGTCAACCGGAGTTGCGTAGTTCTGTGCTGAGCCTGCTACGTGGAAGAGCAAATATCATCCAGCGACTCGATAAATGTGGCATTACAGGGTCACAGCGCAGATTAAGTATAACCGAAATGTTGTGAACGAAATTGGATACGCACTTGTCAACCTATATAACACTAGGCAGACCTGTTACCTCTTCCGTAACATGGCTTCGGCTGCAGAGACTGCATGCCTCGTGAAACGTCTTTCGCCGAGAACGCAGTTTCCCTATGGAGATCATCAAACATGCAAACCTATGCAGAGGTACAAGAAGAAGCAGTATCTCAGCACCTGACACGATACGGCGTGGTGTTCATGCTAGAAAAGCTAGCAGTTTCACCGGCAGGCGTATTTACACGCAGCTCCTCGTTTGTAGATGTAGGCATTCGGACACGCACGCGTACGATCCACGCGTACGCACAAGTGTGGAATCATGTCACCGTACGTCCTCGTGCACACACACACACACACACACACACACACACAGGCGTCCATGCACAGGCGTGCTTAGACATGTACACGTGCACTCGTATTTTGTGTACATCTATATACGCATACGTGTATATACATATATATATACAAGAGAGCTCCCGTGCACACCAGAAGAACGCACTTAGTTACCCACGTAACAGCAGCGAGCTGTCAATTATGGGGACAAACCCCTGTTCAGGGTAATACAGATGTGCTGACAAAGCGGCTACGGACTAAGTAGTACTACAAAATAGTGAGTGTTGTACTGCTGCGTAGGCAATCAAGCCCATTGGTTGAGTCGGGACTGCATCGGTAAGTCGTACTAGATGTATTTGTCTTCGTAGTTATAGTTGAAGTTCTTGAAGCAGGATACTAGGGGGCCGAACTAGTAGTAGTAGCAGCAGTATAAAGGATGGAAGTCGTTTCCTACTCAGCACTGGTAATAGCGGGCTATCTTATCGAAGCGCCTCTGTGTATTGTCCCTACTAAAGGGCTGCCGCTTACTCAATAACAATACCATCGCATGATGGACTTGCCAGCAGCAACGCTACAGACTACGTGCGGCACTGTATAGTTTCAGCAACGCAATGCAGTTGTAGCTCTGACCGCACTGCCATGATCTGAAGACGTCCAATGTACTGGCAGCCTGTGCCTAGTCCTAGCATCAGTATTAAGTGTCTCAGTGGGGGCGAGGTCGCATGCGCCCCCATTTATCTATATACAGACATACGTATACGCACGTATATGCATAGGTAAATGGTGGCGTAAGCGCCTAACAGCACTAGAATACAACAGTTGTGTCACGAGGAGATCCGCCCTGAAGATGCATCTACCAGTCAGTTATGGAAGCTAGCGGCAATAATAGCTCTACGGAGGCAGTTAACAAGGATTACGTCAGGAAGGCAAGAACGTAGGTCTGCACCAGTGTCAAGAGTCGAATCGATTCGAAGAGCAACTTGACGTCGAATTATCCAGTCCTCTGGGAAAACCTGGTATCGACTTTCGGTCACGCTCGTTGACTCTGACAGTATCATTGAGTTTTCTTTTTCAGAAGTCACAGGATATAAATTCTAGTGACCCGCTTTTTTGAATTTCCAGCATCTACGCGTGTGATAAGGCTTGCTTGCAACTCCAAGATGGCCAACCGCATACTTTCCAGAAAGTCGGGCGCGGTGTCGGAGAGCCGCAGTCAGTTTGACTTTGAACGCATATAGTACACGGAAGGGCACAGTACAAATAGTCATGAACTGTATAGCGATAGGATGTAACAGCAATTCCCGTTCTTCGTAAGACGGAAGGTAGAGTAGCTGTGAGCTCACCTGTGATTTAGTTCAATTCTGGCATCGTGCCACGCCGGACACAAATCTATCAGTGCATTAGTCAAGTGAAAACCTAGTGCGGGAATGCATGTTGTTGCGCGTTATGGCTCGTCCACGAATGAACTGACCGACTTGTCTATAATTACGTCAAATAATGAGTTGCGCGCAACGACATCGTCTACTCACGGCCGGTACGAATTAACTTCCTATTCCCCTCTTGAGTCACCTGCAGACCGGAGTCTGCATTTAGGCGTCTTTCAAAATGCGATCCTCGTTTATCTTGAATGGGGCCGAGGTCGCAGCCCTCTGGTGGCGTGTTTATCCACAGCTTGTAGCTTCTCAGATTTGTGGACACGATTGAGATTTCGGCAAAGTAGAGAACCGATCTGTTCTGGGAGAACTGCCCGACTTGCAACATCCACATGACCGCAGGTGCTGTAGTGCGAGTCCAGCTCTCGAGTTTCTGCAGGAAGACCTTATAATTTCCCGAGATATTGCGTAGCAGTGGTAAGCGAGACACTTCATTTCACGAACGTACCAGGCAGCCAGTTGCCTTGCAGTGGTGGCTGTGAGTGGTCGTGTGCCGTCTACTTCATCCAACGCTTCAGTCAACGTAATTGCAATTAGTTCCCTGCAGAATGCAGGAGGTTTTCTAGAAAGTCGTCGCGGGAGCACTTCGTGGTCCTCAGCTTGGTGGTGAAAGGTATTAGCGAGTATGTGACGCAAGGCATATGGGATGTTTACACGTTGAGTGCGGTTGATGATCACAGGCGGAAGCCACGCGTATACTGGGATGTAGCAACGGCCCGCACCGGGAGTTGCGTTGTCGCCCGGACCCGTGAAGGCACATTTGGTCAGAGCACAAGCAGTTTTTCAAACTTTGTACGTAGCCGATGTTGTCCACACTTGTGCATTTATATATCTGTACACATATGGATACATATGCGTATATACCTTTCCGTAGCTGTGATTCTCTCGCGGCTCAGTATTTGTGCTGCGCGCGGTCCTAATTGCTGCCGCCGTGTAGTGGGCAATGTGGTAAAATTCCGTTTGCGCTACGTCAGCTGGAGAGTTGTCGTGTGTATATCCGGTACTCCGACGGCGTCGCCCTCATCGCAAGCTTCTAGGAACGGCCAAACTGTCAGGAACGGTCGACGAAGGACGTTGCCCGGATATACCTGAAAAAGACACCTGATACACCAGGATATACGGATGGAATTCATTCAACAAGCCGCAGTACGGAGAAGGCGAAAACGCAGAGACAAGAATTGCAACGACGGGGTTCGGTAGGATGAAGGAAAATCCGCCTCATGGACGAAAGGTATGCGGTCACTACACGTCAGGTGCAACCTGTGCGAAGTTCGGGATGAAAAAATGGAGAGGCGTAAATCTACAATGCTAAACCGAACAAGAAGGCTGAAGTGGAGCTGAGCAGCGAAGCAACCACAGGTACACCCAGTGGAGGTTTTGAGGAAGACGAGAAGCCAAAATTGCCGGTGAAAAAAACGCGGAAACTTGGCAGATACACACAGATATGTGCGTGACGACAGAGTGACAGGAGATATCTGTGCTTCCAACTTAATCGACTCCCGTTTTCCTCCGAAACGGAAACAACAAGCAGTTTCAGAGAAGTACGGGGAGACTCAGCCGGCGTTGACGCTCTCTTACTACGCAGATCTTCTGGGTATTAATCTTATGCACACGGGAGAAGACGTCAAATACGTCGGGTACATTCGTAACAGCTCTGCAAAGGCTTCCGTCTTTAGCTCCCTTGAAACTGTTAACATTCAACCTTCAATCTAGCGTGCTAGTAACGTGACAGAATACATGACAGCTCCCCCACACAGGCACTCGATTTCGTCGATCACTCGGTTGTCAGTGGAGACCGTTTTGCCGTCCTTCCATCGCACCTTCTGAGTAGTTTCCCGTTGCAGTTGGAGGGCATGCGCCTTCAACGAGAGGCGAGTTGCCCCGACTACCAGGTGTCAGCACTCAACAAAGAGCACTGGACACTCGTGTTTCAGAGTTTGATTCCTGTTGTCATGGAGGACGAGTGACAGTTAGTGTCCGGCCAAGACGAGAGGGCTTACAACAGGTGCTCGGAGCGGGAGGGTGTAGGAAGCGCGTAAGTTTTCGCTGTGTAGGACTTCAAGAGTTACGTGTAACGCGTCAGGAACTACAGAGAGGCGTGTAACAATGACGTCGCCTCTGAAAAGCCGCCGGCTCCAAGAGATTTTTCCTTTGCTTTGAAGCGTTCTATACGCGACGATTCTGCACAAAAACGCCGCCGCATAGGAATACGAAGGAAAATCACCCCGCAAGCTCTCGAAGGCAAGTGAGCCGCACGTCGCCCACACACACCCTCTCCTCGGAGAGGCAGCGTTGCGGTTGAAATGATGTAGATGGATAAGAAGTAGACGGAGGAGTTGAAAAAAGCGAGATCAGCGGCATTTGTGGTGAAGAAGAAGACGGAGGAGAGCAAAAGGGGCGAGAGCTGCGGACGATAGTGGTGGTGGTTGCTGCAATGACAGGACCAGTAGCGGTCCAGCAGCGCTGTCAGTACGACGTCCCAGCAGTCGAGCTGAAATCCTCATGACCGTGTGTCGTAGTATAAGACAAATGAGTAGTGCTAACGGTGTTCCTACCGATCGCACATCACGTATGCAGGTGTACGCAGCGAAGAATGGCGACAGAGTAATAGGGTAGTTTTTTCCTGGGCGACGGAGTTGTTGTTACTCAGTAAACGCATCATCAGGTCTGGTCCCCCCTTCCGAAAAAAATTTACACGCATGCTGTGAAATGTGTGCTGGGGCAAAGTCACGCGTGGCGCGCTCCGGTTGTGAGCAGGTGTAGAGAAGTGGCGGAGATGATGCAAGCAACTCGGCGAAGCTCTGAACTACTCAAAATGAGTGATTGGCTCGTATTTGCGTATCAAGCATCTTCTGCCAGAGCAAGAGAGAGAAAAGACGCTTTAAGGCCGCAGAAAGTGGGTCAAAACCCGAGAAGGGGCGTTGGGGCGGTGCACAGGAAAGAGACAAGCAAATTACTCGGGGTCTCGCGTTATCGTGCCCGTAACAAATCCGCGCGCTTCGCAGTCAAAGTAACACACCAGTCCTACACGCACCACCGCAAAAAGCGAGACCAGTGCAGCAGGAGATCTGGCCTCTCGCACGAAGTCGAGAAGAGAACTCGCAGTTTCAAAAAACCGCCGCACGCGGGACCCGCAGTCCACCGTGTGTCCTGCAGAAGGGGGAGTGCTCCACACACGGCAATGTGGCCGCTCGCGTCGCAGTAGGGTCAGTCTGAAGCGAGCAGGTGTGGCGGATCTGCAGAGACACGCAGATAAAACCCATGCACTTGCGAAGAACCCCGCGCCTTGAGATGGAGAAGGAAGCGAGTACAGACACTAGAGGAAGAGAAGAAGAGTACCTGCGTGTCCGACGCACCACGGGTGTACACGCCAACACGTAGAAATCTCGTCCTCTCTACAGCGCGAGAGAGTGAGAGAGAGAGGGACGGAAAAAAGGGGACCACCTGGAAGCTTTGACGGCACAACAGGAGCAGCGCCGTAAGCTGAGCATAAGAGCCTCACGCTTGTAGTTACGCGAGGGATAGAGAAATGTGTTTGCTTCGCGGCTTCTGTTCCAGCAACATGTAGCAGCCACACCAGCACCACGCGACAACAGAAGCCCCGTCCTTCCTCTTCTACGCGGAAAATTGCACGTGGGCGACGGTGGCGTCCACACATTTCACTGAGACGGAGTGTCAGCATGACGACGTCTACGCAGATACGGATGTAATGTACGGAGAATTGAGGAGGCGCGCGCCACGAGTCTGCGTCTGCGTCTGCAAAAAAAAAACGGTCTACATACATCTGTTCTACGCTCTCGGCATTCACACATATAAATGTATATACAGTTATACATATGTATATATAATGTGTATAAATATCTATCTCTCTATCTACCTATCTATCTATATATATATATATGTACGCACGTACACGTGCATGTGAATCCATAAAAAAGTAGGTCTATCTCCCCGTACCGTAGCTTCTGCGCCCCTATATATACACATATATATGCCCACACACATGTGCGGACACACAGGCACACACGCGCACATATAAGCAGTGACGCGTCAGGTGGTGGATTCCCAGTGTCAGGGAGTTTGTTGCTGGGGGCTGCCGCGTCACGTGTTTTTGCTCCGCAGGGTACCGCCCGTCTCAAGCGAAAAGGCGCACACACAGGAGGGAACAGAGAGGGAAGAAATCAGAGACAGAGAGAGAGATGGAAACGCGGGAGCCTGCCTCGCTTTGCTGAGTTCAAGAGAGCATGTGCGCATTTCGTTAATCGAGAAAAATTCATCGCCGGGAAGAGAACGGCAAGCAGGCCTCCGTCGTAACACCGTGTGACCGTGTCCCTGGACCCCAGCATAGCCCCTCCACGCAGATATATGTGTATATATATACATATATGAACACGCACACAAAAGACGTACACAAAGCGAAAGGGAGGTAGGTGTCAAGTGGGAGGAGAAGGAGAGGAAGAGAGATTCACAAGACCCTTTCCAGCTTTGGCTGATCTACGATCTGGAAAGTGCGCTTGTATGATGTCTTTGTATTCTCGAAGGATCGCTGCGGAGTGTGTTGGCAGTTGCGACAATACGAAGAAGACAAGGGGAAACTCACAGGCGAGACGACCCCTTCTTAACAGCCGCAGAGAGCTAACAATCGAGAATTCATCTACGCATGCGAGAACGGGGAGTTGAAGGAAAAGTTTTGTGCCGGTGCGAAGTGGACCACCGAGGACGCAGTCGACGAACCGCTGCTGCCGGTGCTGCTGCCGAGCGCTTGAGGCAGCTCAGCAAAGAAGTCTCTGTCCCAGCATGTGTGTGTGTGTGTGTGTGGTGGGGGGGGGGGGGTGAACATAGAAAGACTCATATAAGAGAAGGAAGAGCAGTGAGATGACGTCCGAGTAGGGCGCGCGCACGAAGCACCTGCTGAAAAGGAAGGCGGTGGCTCTAGAGGGCTACGCGTGGCCGGTGACGAGACTTTGACTCCACACAAGTCTGCTTTATTTTCGACGTCCTCTACAACCACTCCACGCACAACAAGCCTCCAAAGTAGACACGTAAGGCTACAACTACTGCAAAAGAGAAAGGCAAGTGCGGTAAAGAAAAAACCGTGCGGGAGAACAACAGTATTATTACTGGCGCGCGTGGTGCGGTCTTCAATAGCGACACCGAAGTGCAGGGCCCCTCGCGCAGTGCGGAGGATCTCTGCAGCCCAGAACGCCTCGTTGACCAGGCGACCGCCGCCCACCGTCCACGCCCATCTCGAGCAAGGCGAAGAAGAAGACTCGGCAGGATTAGGTAGCCAAGTCCTGGAAGCATCAGCAGGGGCACTCGAGAAAACAGGGGGCGGGACGATGGCCGCGCTGCAGAAGCCGCCGTCGTCGTCCAGACGCGAGGCAGCCCCAGCAGCAGCGTGAGAGCTTCTTCGTTGACTTTCTGCTCTCACAATAGCGACAGGAAAAAGGCCTCCGTTTTTATCTGCAGCAAACTTCGCGTTTTCCTTCGGACGCACACAGGCAGCAGCAGCAGCACCAGAGTGGCGTAGATGAAGCAGCGCAGCAGCAGCACCCCAATACCGTCCGCTCGTCAAAGCTCTGCAAGTCACCCAGATGTCATACTGATACGTAGACACACCTCTCTCTCTCTCTAATATATACAAACATCTCTACGTACATAGATATACATGTGGATATGTATACGTAGCACTCATCCGCGCACAGCGACACCTGTGCACGAATCGGTATACAGAGACGTCAGCAGTCGCATGTATACAGTCGCACGTATATACAGCTTCCCTGACGCATATATATATATATATATATATATATATCCACAAATACGTACATGCGTAGATGTCTACACACAGATGTAGCAGCAGCACCAAGCAAGTGAGGACATCTCGCCTGGATCCACACACCCTGCATCGAACGACTGCTCCTGCGACAGGCAGAGCAGCTCGATATTGCTGTCTCCTCCCTATACTACAAAACCGTGGACCTGCGGCACTTATGTTTATTAAATTGATTCTAAAGACAGAGCAGACACTGATAACTCCCCGTCTCACGCGCAGCAGAATTCCTGCGTCGTGGAATGCATCTCCTGCTGTGTCTGTGTGTGGGTGTCTGTTTTTTCGTACACACACATACGTACACATATGTACATACAATGTAGTGGTTTCTGAGTTGAGATAAGAAGAGAGGAAGGCCATAAGGCTGTCCTCAGAGTATGAGAAGCCAGGCCCACAGTTGCTGAAGCACAAGTGGCAGCGATGAAGCAGCTCGGCAGTGCTGCCAGGACAGTAGCAGCAGTCCTCCGTCGACGGGCCCTGCTGAAAAAGAGAGAAGTTGCTAGGACTATGAACCCTCCTGAAACAGAGAAGAAGAGCCCCCAAGACCACGGGCCCTGCTAAAAAGGCGACTAGGACTACGAGACCGCTGCAAAGAAGAGCCGCGCAGCAAGGGCCGTGGCAGGGACGGCAAGAAGTCTGCGGCGTCTACCCCGGCGCAGGCCTCTCTTCTCTCCCTTTCTCTCTGCAGGCCGCCTCGTTGCAGCAAGCAAGCACCACCTCCAGAGAAAACTGCTTTGCTACATGCGCCCAATTTAGTTGACAGCTTTCTTGGCCTTTTCTTTCTGTCGCCGCGGCGGAGAGCTGCGGCAGTAGGGGGACTCTTCGCAGAACTTGGCATTATGAAGCAAATTCCTCCGGCAAACAGATAAAGAAACATTAGCTGTGTGCCCTGCTAATCATCGCCGAGGCGTCGCAGGAGGAAGCACCGCAGCAGTCATATTATTGGCCCGCAGTGTATGACGCACACACGACTCTTTAGGAAAAGAAGCCGAACGGGCGCAAATGCTGTCTTGCCCTCTTTCGCTTCTTTGTTTCTTCCTTGTAGAAATAGAAATAGGGGCAAGGGTAGGGCGAAAGTCACTTTTTACTGCACTGGCCTCCTCGCTATAGATGGGGTCGACAGACGAGGAAGACTAGCAACCCTCACAGTCCTAGTATTCGTCCTAGCAGCGGCATTTATCGAGTCACACATATATATGTATACAAATAGGACTCATACAACTTATTTACACCAGCACACGTATACACACACATGGAGAAGAGGTTTGAAAAAGAATATGAGAAAATAAGGGTCGCAGTTTTCATCGGTCGCCCAGCGCGAAGTGCGACAAGTTACAAATATTTGTCGTGTTCAAAGGTCGTTTAAGCGACGGCGCGCCAACGCGCAGACAGCAGCAGCTTGTCTGGGCAGGGGGAGCACACACACGGTAGAAGGACTGTTGACGAAGTCGAAATTCTCCTTGATGCGGCATCACACGCCCCCCCCCCTCCCCTTGCAACACGCCCGCCGAGCCATATATCTCTCTCTCGAGTAGAAGTTGTACAGAAAACCTTACTTTTTACACCGGGGAACGCACGAGACGCCTAGGAAAAGAGGCGTGCCTCCCCAGGTAATAACGCTCTACCGAGAATTTGCTGAATATATACATGTGTATACATGTTCATATATGCATGCGCGCATACATGCAGATATATACCTATTTACGTATGGGTGTCTATAGACAAACAAAACTATATACACACGCACCTAAATATATATACGTGGGCGCACACATCCATATACATATATATGTGTATGCATATAGATGTGTTCTGAAGCGAAAGTTTGGAGAAAAATGTGAGGGGGCTGCCGCAGGGGGCGAAACCGGCTGTTTTTGCCAGCGCAAAGCAGTCTAACGTCTACGCAGGAGCAGAGTGCTTCTCTGCGTGTTCCTCCTCACAAGTGGACTTTGTCAAAGGTTTGTTCTTCTTTCTCCTCATCTTGAAAAACAAAATTGTCAACATGGTAGCATGTCTCTCTCTATTCCACCACCTGCATCTAGGTTTGTGTGTACACGCGTGCACCAAGTATTCGAGTGAGGAAGAAGACGCCGAAGAAAAACAGTTCCTGATCATACACGCGGGAAAGTCGTCACAAGAGACACACACAGCAGCGCGGCAACAGCAGCAGCAGCAGCAGTTTCACATGCAGCCGCGTCGTAATCAAGAACACGCGCGCGGGGCCTGCAACGACACCTACAGAGACTCGCACCGCCCATAAACATATAAACATCTGTGGAAAAAAACATAAATATACATATGCGTAGGAGCACACATACATACATATATTTTGTGTACGCGCAGGAACACATATGGGAACATCTATACACACGTATATATATATAGATCCGCACGTGCGTAGGAGTGTATATATATAGATGTGTTCGAGCGTATATATATGCAAATGCATATGTGTAGGAACACACACATAAATAGCTAGATGCACAGGTATAGGAGAACATATATACTTCGGGGCACCTTGATGTATATATGTGTATATGGATATGCGCAGCGACAGTCGGACGCGTGAACAGAAGGGACGTGGAAAATTTTGTGAAGATAGAAGCTGGAGAGACAAGCAGAAACGGCAGCATTTTAACTGCGTTGGGACGATGTGGTGGATTAAAGGGAAAAGGCAGAAGGCAGTGCAAAGAGAAGAAAAGGTGTGTGGTGGACAGGCCCACGGAAAAGAAGACTCACAGTCCAAGGGAAGACACGTGGATACCACTCAGTACGCGAGCATTTCCGCAGGCATGCGTCAAGAAGCAGAGACTCGAGCGCGGGCTCTCGGCAGGCCCGTATCTGGCTAGCGGACATAGAGTCGTAGCGTATACAGCGGAAAATGTCCTGCACCAACAAATCCGCAGAAAAAAGAAGAAGCAACAGCAGCAGCAGCAGCAGCAAAGAAAAGCGCTTCTTCGCGACCGCCGTAGCGAGCCGTAGACACAGGCTCACAGAAAAAGACAGAAAGACAGAAACAGATAAAAATGACACTCCGAGGAGCACAATATATACATATATATATATATTTATATATAGAGAGAGAAGTATATGTGTGGACGCTTTTGCTCCATGAATGTGGAAGACGAAATGCTAACAAATGCTACATCTCCTTCGCCCGAAACGCATACACGCAGAAAGAGCCATATACTTAAACACATGCACACGTACGTACACATATATTATCCATCCATTCATACATACATATTATACGTACGTACTTACATATATATTTATATATACATACATACACACACATACATATATGTACATGTACATACGCAAGTGTATACGTCCGCACATACGTACACACACATCCATATATACACATATCTATCTATCTATTGAAGGTAGGCCTTTTGCACACACTCATGTATATAAAAAGCCTAGCTTCTATATCATCTATATAGACATATATATATTATATGTACACACACGTCTATTAATCTACCCGCCTGTCCGCGATAACGTCGAAGCCAGGCTTTTTGTATACATTCGCGCGGGGAGTCATAGTATAGGTGGATATTGAGAAGGCGAAAAGAACGGCGTAGGTCACTAAGACACATTCCCCTCCCAGCAGCAGCAACAGCAGCAATCGCACAGCAGCGTCTGCTTCCTTTATTCTAGCGGCCGCCTCCTTCTGCCGGGTGTTCGTACACTTGGACGACCACACGAAGGCACACTCTCTGCTCGGTGTCTATACACCACAAACTCGAACACGCTGCTGTATACGGAAGACAAGTACATGCACATATATATATTTATATATCCGCTATCTAGACTGTCATGGATATACCCAGACCGACAACAGAAAGCAACGGATGGCCGCTTCTCTCGCTGGAGCTGCGCGAGGAAATGTTTGTCTTCTTATAAATATTCAGCAGTGGAACGGAGAGCCGACGGCAGAGAAATGCTTCCACCATAAAAGCTCCTCATTTCCCTCTGCAAACATATGCACATTTTCTATACAGATCTTGAAAAGCTCCTTTATATATACTCATATATATACGTACACGTATATACACACGTAGACACAAAAATATCCCTATTAAAAAAACTAGACACGTACACATGCATATATATATGTACACGTACACGCAGAGGTATGTATGCACGTAAAACTAAATACGTACATATATATATGTATACACATGTGTATGTATGCAAGTAAAACCAAATACGTACATATATATATATATATGGCATAGCTGTAAATGACTGCTCTATATATATACACTTATATGTATATACGTATATTTACGTCTGTCCATGTATACACGTACGTAGCTGTATATGCATGCTATATATAGAGAGAAAGAGATGTATATGTATATGTAAGTCAGTCTATATATACATGTACATACATGTACGCGACTGCTGCAGAAATGTACGACAATGCGGGACCTGAGAAACTGTAGAATATTTCCTTTTCTCGCGTAGGGGTCGGCGCAGGACTGCTGGTGAGAGGTCTTTGCTACTTTTCTAGGCGTTTGGAGCCGAAGAAAAGTCGCAAGAGCTATTAAAATTTGGAACTTTCAACGAGAAAGAAAAGACACTTCTTTGCTGTTGTGCCCGGAAGAAGGATTTGCAGGTACTGCAGATAACAACTGACATCACAAGCAAAGCAAAACAGTTTTCTCTTCTCCTCAGAAAAGTGCTCGAAGTTACCCATGAACATCAACAGAAGAAATGGACGTCTCTCCGTGGAGAGAGAGCCAAAAAGGAGAAAAATAGGTCTCCCTCCGCAGAAACAGCAATAAAAGAGCGGCAGAGACAGAACAGACGGAAAACGAGAAGAAAAGGACGTCTCCTCCCATCCGAGAAGAAAAGTACGTCTCTCGAGAAACAGAGAGACAGACACCAAGAAAGAGAAGAAACTCCACGTCAGCGAGACCTTCTTGAGGGAAACTTGGGGTGTCACGAGCACGACTTGCACACTTTTACGGTGTACGTACACCGGAGGAACGTCTCGAGAAGAACAATTTCTCGCCCCTCCCACGCGCTCGCTGTCGTTTCCACAGAAGTCCGGCAGCCCCCGCTTTGCTTCTGACAACGACATTCTCCCTCCAAAAGAAGACCAAAAAAAACTCCACAAAAAAAAGCAAGGAGGCCGAAGACACCCCACCATCGCAAGACACTTCACCATCGCAAGAGACCCCACCATCGCAAGAGACCCCACCATCGCAAGAGACCCCACCATCGCAAGAGCGTCTGCCCGATGCTGGGAGACCCCAGACTCTGCGTCGACTTCCGTCTTCCTTCCTGTCCGTTTCTTTTTTTGTCCTCCTTCGTGTTCTTCCTGTTTCGCCCTCTCCACGTCGTCCTCTTCTTCCTTTTCTTCTCCGGCTGCAGAGGCAGCGTCTCTTTCCCAGAAGTACGTGCTCTGGTCGTTCAGCCAGGCGGAGGCGCAGAGGAAAACTTGAATTTCGTCCATCTGCAAATTATCGTGTTGCAGCAACAGACGAAGACCCTCGGGACCGAGCTGCAAGTAGTGCAGTCCTGCACAGTGAAGCGAAGCAGCAGTTTGCTGTTCAGCCGTCGCAAAAAGCGCCAAAGACGCCAAGAGAAGGAAAAAACGCCCTCCACATCTCCGCGAAGAAGGGAAAGTGAACACAGAACGGGAAAGCGAAAGACAGAGAGATAGACACGGAAAAGGGGAGAAAACTGCGAACAAAACTGCAGAGAAGACCCAAAACAAGAAGACCGCAGAAATATACACACATGTACACCCCTCCTCCAGAGAAATATGGGTGAGAAACGAAAACACTGATGACGTGTGTCTTTTTCTCGCGTCTCCGTGCGCATGCATCCGTCATTTATTCCCCGTCTCTCCGTCTCTTCTCTTCTCCTTTTTCGTCTCCCCTCTGTTTCGGTCCCCTTCTCTTCCGTGCTCTCCGTTTCTCTCGCGATCTCCCCCTTTTCGTCGGTCTCTGCTGCTCGTCTCCCGTTCTCCCGGTTGTTTCGCTCGCCGGAACCACCCCCTTTCTTCTCTCCTTCTCTTCTTCACATTTTTGCTGCTCTCGCCCGGTGCCCCTCTCTTTTTCTCTTTTCCCCTGCTGTTCCACCTTCTCCCCTCTACAGAGACTTATCTGCGTCCCCTCTCTCCGTGGCCGTCTCCCTTCCCTTTCTGTCCCCTGCTGTGCCCCCCCTGGGCTTCTTCTCCACTTTCCCTTCTTTTTTTTCTCCGTTTTTTCGCTTTTTTCTGCTCTCTTCGATCCCCCCCCCCCCTTCTTCACCGAGAGCTTCTTTCCCTATTCCTTGCCTTTCCTTGTCTCTCGCCGTCTCCGTCTCCGTCTCCTTTGCTCGCCCTGCTCCTTTCTCTTCTTCTTCGAGAAAAACGTCTCTGTGTCCTTCTCGTCTCTCCCTTTTTATCGCTTTTTCCTCTCTTTTCTTCGGAGCTCTTTGTGGTCCTATCCTTTTCTTCTCTCTTTTTTTGAAACTCTATTTCCTGTCCTTCCTTCAGTTCTTAGCCCTTGTGTCTCTTCTGCTTTCCCCCTATCTCTGCCTTCTCTCTGTCTCCGCGTCTCCGTGTCTCTGCGTCTCCGTGTCTCCGTGTCTCCGCGTCTGCGTGTCTCCGTGTCTCTCTTCCTTTTTCACTCTCTTCTTTCCGATGTTATGTCTCTCGACTCTCCTTTCCTTTTTCTGTCTTGTCTTAACCCTGTCCATCTAATCTTGCCCTTTCTCCACTTTCTTGTTATCTTTCTTTTTCTCTCACATCTTACTTTCTCGTCCTTTCCTTCTTCTCCTTCTCCCCTCTGGTTTTCTTCTCTCTTCCGCCCACTTTTCTGTCTGTCCTTCCTGCGTCTCCTCTTCGCCTTTCTTCTTCTGTCTGTTTCTCTCTCTGGTTCTGTTCCTCTTTTTTTGTGTCTTTCCTTTCCACTTCCTTCTTCTCACCAGCAAAGACAGCAAACGCAGAATCAGCGAGGATGCGGACGCAGTCCCGCAGCAGCTGACGCTCACGCATGAACTCTGCTGCATGCGCCAAAGTAGCGAAAAATTCGATACTCATTGGCCGGGCAAGCTGCTGCAGCACCTCTTCACAAAGGCGGTCCATCTTCCACCGCCACGCTTCTTTATACACCTGGATCAGCAGAAAAGGATCTGCTTCCTCGGCGACGCGTCGCTGTCTGTCATCCGCCCACATCCCCGTAGGGGAAAAAAACAGCAGCAAAGCAGCGGGGGCAACAGTAGCAGCAGGGACAGCAGCAGCAGCAGAGAGAGCAGCAGCAGGAGGGACGACAGCAGCAGCAGCGACAACAGCAGCAAGAGGGAGAGCAGCAGCAGCAGGGACAACAGCAGGGACAGCAGCAATACAAGTAGCACACTGACAGAAGCAGTAATAAAAGCAGTAGCGACAACAGCAGCAAAGGCGATAGCAGCAGGGGTATAGAAGGAGCAGCAAACAAGGCAGCGATAGCAGCAGCAGCAGCAGAGGTAGCAGCAAACGTAGCAGCGCTAGCAGCAGCAGCGGTAGCAGCGAACGTAGCATCGGCAGCAGCAGCAGAGGGAGCAGCAAACGTCGGACCGACAACACCAGCAGATCGGCCGGCAGCAGCAGAACCACCGGATAGAAGAAGAGATCGTTGTACGCGCATTTCTTTGTACACGGGAACTGCAACACCGAGACAAGTCCTGGCCACCGCCACGGAGAGTTCTGGGGTGTATGTACACCCGAAATGCGCAGACGAAAGGCAGGAGCAGCTGCTGCAGCGGCTCCTACGTGCGTACGCCAGCGACGGGGGAGTTCACGGAGCGTACGTGCTGCTGCTGCTGCAGTCACGAGAATCAGGAGAAAAAGTAGACGAGAGCAGGAAAAAGAAAAGTGCGGCCGTGGACAACCAGGGAGTTGAGGAAACCTGTGTTAAGGAGAACCGCAAGTTCAAGAAAAATTGCCACAAAAAAACACTTCCACACGCACACGTGTGCTGCCCTACGTACACATTTGCTGGTAGGACAGTATACACATATGTATACATAATATGGCGTGAGACAGTATATATATATATATATATATATATATATATATATGCATGTATACGTCGTAT
>KL647296.1:3351058-3391632 GCA_000727475.1 Sarcocystis neurona
TATATATATATATATATATATATATATATATATATGCATGTATACGCGTATCTGCCTAAGCCTGAGCTTCCCTACTATATATATATATATATACGTATATACACATTCCCGGTATACACATTCCTGATATACGAACCACAGGTGTCTAAAAAGGGAGCGAAGAAATTATACAAGCACATACATATACATATATATACGGAGGTATTTTACACAACGCATGTACACGTACATACGTGCAAACAAACGTACACATACAAATATATATATATGTATGTATTTTACTACAACGTGTATATATATATACACACATAAGTATATTACCCAACGTGTATATATATATATATATATTTCTACATAGACTACACGATGTGCGTATGTATATACAGCTCCATATACATAGATATATATCGGTGTATTAGGTCGATTAAAGAACGTGCACATATAGATAGATGTATGTATACACGCATAGGAAGAGCAATACACACAAGCACACAGAGATAGAGACAGAGGGTGACGCAGGGTGGCGGTATACGATCGCTATTATGTCTATAAATAGATGTCTTTAAGGCAGTACAAAGGGATGCATACGGAGAGATCTTGAACAGCAAATATATAAATATATATATATGAGTAGACAGGGGGAGAGAGATACAGAGAGGGAGAGGGCGGTTCTTCTGCGAGTTTTTTCTTCTTTTTCTCTTTTAATTTCTTCACGTCGCTGAACGTAAACCCGCAAAAGTTCCTATCCTGCCTTTTGGATTTTCTTCGTGTACACCGTCGCAAAACAGCAGAAAACGGAGAGAAGAGAGACGGAGAGATAAATTGAAGACGGAAACACAAATTTTACACACACACATACACATAAATATACGTACATGCACATACACCCACATACATATACATATACGTACGCAGACATACGCATACATATACACACATATATACATATATATACACATACACATATATTTATATATACACATATCCATACACATATATACACATACATATGTAAACATACATATACGTACACATACATACACACACATATGTGTGTATGCACATACATATACATTCATACCTATATATACACATACATATACATACACGCACATACATATACTCACATACACATACACACATATATATACATATACACACATATACATATACATACATATACATACACACACATATACATATACATACATATACATATACACACATATACATACGCACATATATATACATATACACACATATACATATATATACATATACATACGCACATATATATACATATACACACATATACATATACATACATATACATACATATACATACATATATATCTATATGAATGCATATACATACACGCACATACAGGCACACAGAGCCACTGTAGAAACGGCGGCTTTTTTTCTGCGAAGAACTGTGAGTTTTGTGATTAGCAGCAAATGCTGCTCACCCACACAGGGACGGCGGCTGCAGGAATGGAAGCATTTTCTCTTTTCCGGACGTGAGGAGACGCCGTACGGAAGCACGTGTCTCGGCATTGTATTGGAGAAGGACTGCTGCTGCCAAGAGGAAAAGTAGATGTGCGTGTGTGTGTGTGTGTGTGTGTGTGGCATGCGCATGTGTCTCTATCTTCGTCTATTTCATCGGTCGCTTTTTCCTCTTTTCCGCTTTGAAATCTCGCAGTCTCCCTCTGTATTCAAATCTTCCTATTTGTCCCTGCAGTTCTCCTTCTTTCGGTGCCCTTCTCCTATTTTCATCCACGTACACATACGCACACACACACGTGCTACATAAAGTCACACAAATGTCTACATCCGCACAGAAGCCAACGTCTATACATATATATTGTCCGTTTTCACTCTATACATATTTATATAAAGATCAGCAATACTTCATATATTGAAACACATACATATTACCAGGACCCAACGTTACATACATACATATATATATGTGTGTAGCCACTACCAACATATATATATAGTGTCAAGACCCATGACATACATATGTATATATATGTGGTATCACTACCAATATATCTATATATATAGATATATACATATATATGTATAAATATTACCAGCAGTCAACGTATAAATGCATATATAGACGTATTTCCAGGACCCAATATTACATGTATATATTGTCACTACCAACACGTATACATATAGTCACCACGCAGGACATATATACATATATGTATATGTATTTGTTTGTACCCATTTTCAAGCATGCTAGGAAGTGTTACTATTGAATTCCTGCATATGTGCAATAACATAGAAAGAGGTCGAGACCGTCCTCGTGCCTCTCAAGACATATACATATATATGTATATTCGTACGTATGTACAAATATATGTGTGTGTGTGTGAATATATATATATATATAGGGGGGCATCTGTTCTACGTGGAGGAATAGAAGACATGCAGCTACTTCGCCGCTTGAGAAGTTTGTCCAGAGAGAGAGAAAGAAGACGTACGTACGTGTCGACACGCTCGAACGTGTTCTTCTATATAAACAAGCGTGCGCTATTTCTGCTAGGATGTATACACAAATATAGGCGGCATATATATGTACGTGGATAAAAAACAGCAAAACTTCCCCTACCGATACGACTACAGATAAATGTTCACCCACACATACGCCTGTCCCCTGTACACACATCAAGCCTCTCCCTCCATATACATATATATATATGTATACACACACATATTATATATATTGTGTATGCCGACGTTGTTACATGTGGAAATATTTACCCGTAGATGGACTGCAGAATGAAGTGGACCCCCTCCGGGTAGGCGGTGGGGAGTTCGTAATTCAAAATTGCGTCTCTTTCCGACGGTGCTGGGGCAAAGGCGGGCGGCACAGCAGCAGCAGCAGAACAGCAGCGCAGCAGCACGAGCACGAGACGGGAATCGCTTTGGCAGCAGCGTAAAGATAGGAGAAGAAGCAGCAAACGGTAGAGCGGCAGGAAACGACGAGCAAGACGCGAGGACAAAACGGCCAGACACGCAAATGGAGGGACACACACACGTATATGTATATATCAAAAGAAGGAAGACGAAAGCAGGAAAAGAAAGCTGCGATAGGGGCGGCATCTTCTTCATCTGTTTCTACCAGCTCTTCTTCTGGTGGGCACAGACACACACAGATATTTCTGTTGACGGTGAAATATGACACAGCAGGGGAGATCTTCAACTGTCCATACACCGTGCACACACACACACACACAGACACAGACACAGACACATGGTGTACGTACACTCGAAAGCGACTCAGTCGCAGCAGGGGAGATCTTCAGCTGTCCATACACCGTGCAGACACACACACAGACAGAGACACATGGTGTACGTACACTCGAAAATGACTTCGTCGCTCCTAAGCGTGTGGCTTCGCACAAACACACGCCCGCACGCAAACATACGTGGCACATGTATGTAAGAGCTTTTGTCTGCTGAGAAGAAAACGTTGCACTCTTGCAGCTCCTGAAAAAAACCAACCGACCAGACATTTCTATTCGCTTGTCTTTGCAGACATACATATACATTTACATATATATACGTATGCCTCGCGACAGGGTCCTATGGCTCATATTCTCGAAATATGATAGTATTATATGTAGAGGTGATTCAAGCCGGTAAGACTACAGAAGGAAATAAATGAAGCAGCGCATGTCATGCGGGAGGAAATTTTATCGGCAGGTGGGGGTCGGGGGACGGGAAGACGGCGGAGAGGACAGCGACGCAGCCAAAAAAAGCAGGCCAGTTGCTGTTTTTGCACGTCAATAAATACAATCGCATGCGGCCTCTGTATTTCTGCAAGTGGATACTCAGCCACATCTGCGTGAAAGTGTAGAGGATGGAGAAGGACGTATGTCTCTTTTTTCTGCTGTAGAATGAAAGACACACGGCGCCGCAGCAGAGAGTCTACCCCACACACACACACGCGCTCGTGAGGAAATATTTTCATTTTCTGTCCACGTGGCCAAAAAAGATTTGAATTCTCACCCTCCTACAACCTCACATATATGTATATATATATGTATATATCAATGTATTTATATATGTATATATATGTTTATATATGTATAAGGCTTTGTCTACAAGTGACGCAAAGGTGCCGTCACCTGCGGTAAAAATGTCTGGGCGAAGGAGAGAAGAAACGGATGCTGCCACGGGACGAAACTAGGAGAAGACGAAGAAATGAAAGGGCGGGAAACGAGGGTCACGGAGGGCGCGGTCACGGAGAAGAGACGAGAGAAGAGAACGGATGGGAGAAGAGAAGCGAAGAAAGGGGAAGAAAAGTGAACAGCAAGGAGACGGTGAGAAAAGACAGCAGCAAAGAAGAGAGAAGGCCCGCACGGGAAGACAAGAGAAGCGGGAAGGGAAAAAAAGGAACTCACGCTGGTAGCGGAGACGCATGCGGCGCTTGTCTTCGAGGGCGGCGATGTCGCTGAGCCAGACGGGAGAGCTAATGCGCAGGAGCGCCGCGTGCACGGGAATTTTATATATTTTCAACGGAGTAGTAGCCTGCGCAGCAGCAGCAGCAGCAAAAAACTTCAAGCATATAAAACAGCAGCAGCAGCAACAGAAGAAGCGGCAGCAGCAGCAACAGAAGAAGCAGCAGCAGCAGCAACAGAAGAAGCAGCAGCAGCAGCAACAGAAGAAGCGGCAGCAGCAGCAACAGAAGAAGCAGCAGCAGCAGCAACAGAAGAAGCGGCAGCAGCAGCAACAGAAGAAGCAGCAGCAACAAGATACTACTCAACAAGCGTTTGCTGCTGCTTCCTCAGGCGTCGCCCACCTACTGGCAGAAACAAATACACTCATATACAACGACACAAGAGGGAAAAAGTACGTAGAAACATAAAGTGGACAGTGAAAGAGGCCTAAATATAGACACAGGTATACAGGTGTCTACATTACTACGGGAAAATGTACTTATATATACAATTATACGTAAGTGAAACAAGAGAGCAGAGACCCTTATGCAGGACTGAAGAAAGTATAGATATTGACACACAAGTTTACACATATATACATATCAACGAAAGAAGCATACATACATACCTATATATATACATATATAGGCAGCAGGGACATGTGCGCGAGTGGGTACGTACATATATATGTATATATGTATATATATATGTATATATATATATATACACGTATATATCTTCCAGTGAAAAAAGCATAAATTCACAGTTATATATGTATATATAAGTATATATGCATATGCATATATATATATATATATATGTATATAGGCTTTGAGAACATGTGTGCGAGCGGCTACATACATATATACGTGTATATATATATAGCTACTAACGAAAGAAGCATAAATACATATATATCTATATATATATATAGCGAGTAGGGACACGTGTGTGAGCTTGCGTGTATATACACATATATATATATATATACATATATGTATATGTATGGCTTTTTATGCACGTGTAGATAGATAGCAGGAGAAAGCAGCTTTTGGGTCCCTGGTGTAATGGACCACCATGTCTTGGTGTTTTTCTGCTGCCCTGTTTGCTGCTATGTGTCAGAGGCGGCGTGGCAAGCAGCAGCAGTTGAATAATGCGGAGAGAAAGGAGACCCACCGGTAGCGCCGTTGCAACGCTGCTGCTGCTGCGCTGCCGCGGGAAGGCAGCAGCAAGGTACTGCTCGAACTTCTGGTCCTGCGCCGCCCCTGCTGTTGGCGACGGGGCCTGCAGCTCATCCCCAGCAGCAGCAGGAGGAACGAGCCACACGAGCAAATCGCAAGTGCCGAAGTTCTTCCTCAGCCTGCAGCCAGCGGGGGGAGGGAGAGCCGCAGCAGGGGCCGCAGTGTTGCAGATGTGACCAACAGCGGAGAAGACGCCCACATGGAGAAGAAGAAAAGGGAACGCAGCTGTAGCAGCGGTAGCGGCGAGACACAGAGACAGAGGAACGGCAGCAAAGGGCAAACGCAGCAGCGGTAGCAGCGGTTTAAGGGCAGCGAGACACAGAGAGAGATAGAGGAAGGGCAGGGAAAAGCAGCAGCAGCAGCAGCGGTAGCAGCAGCAGCGGTAGCAGCAGCAGCGGTAGCAGCAGCAGCAGCAGCGGCAGCAGCAGCGGTAGCAGCAGCAGCAGCAGCGGTAGCAGCAGCAGCGGTAGCGGTAGCAGCAGCAGCGGTAGCAGCAGCAGCAGCAGCGGTAGCAGCATGAGGGTTTACGCAGCAGCAGCAGCGGCAGCGCGACTGAAGAAAAAGTAGGGCCAGGGACGGCAGTCAGACAGCAAGGAAAGGCAGCAGCAGGAGCAGCCGCGCATTGAGACGTCTCAGGGTCGGCACCACCAGCACCAGAAGGAGGAGGAGGAGCCCGCGCGCAGGGGAGGAGTGAAGAAGAAGCGGCGGTACTTGGAGTAGAAGTTACGCGGCGGCAGCACGAGCAGGAAATCGCGTGGCGGCAGCAGCAGCAGCAGGTGAAGAACGATTAGGAGAGGAAGAAAGCAGGAACAAGACGCAGGAGGACGAAAGCAGCAGCAAGACGCAGGAGGGAGAAAGCAGCAGCAAGACGCAGGAGGGAGAAAGCAGCAGCAAGACGCGCTAGCTGCCCATTCCTGCACTAAGGGCAGCAGAGGAGCAGCAACAGCAGCAGCAGGACGGAAGTAGCAGCAGCGCAGATTTATGCAGCAGAAGTCTCGTTCCACAACATATCTGCAGCAGAAGAAGAACGCGGAAGAACGGCGCAACTGCGGACGACACGCCGGCGGCCAGAGATGCGACCAAAACAGAAAACGCAAGAAACACACGTGCCAGCAGCAAACGCCCACGAAATTCCCGCCCCGTTCCTCCGTCCGCCCCTTCACAGCGAAATTCGTCGATGTCTACATGTATACACGTACGCAAAAGTACATCATCTGGCATGCTGTCGTCAGCAGGACACGCGTGTCTACTTGAGAGATTTTCTCTGTTTTATGGAGAGAGCAGAGAGCAGAAGAACAGTTGCCGCATATTCAAGCCATACAAGAATAAAGCGTCGCAGAATAGCATCTCCCCAGCACCTTGACAGCCTGTTACATGCAAACGTTACGCAACCTACCGCGCACAACACCTCCACACATACATATATATATATACATATAGATAGATAGATAGATAGAGGAACAAACGGACACATAAATATGTACAGGGTGGCTGTCCTACTTAGCAGTCGATAGACAGATAGAAAAAAAAATTTATATGTATATTATATGTAGAGAGAGAGACAGGGGCAGACTTTCCTACTTAGCAATCGATAGATAGATAGAAAAATATACATATAAATAGAGATATATATGAGAGAGAGAAACTCACATTCCTGCTTAGCAGTGAATAGAAATATGTATATATATACAGAGAGCAAAACTGGCTACCCTGTTGAGCAGCTGATGGATAGAGGAATATGTAGAGGCTGTCTGCCCTACTTAGAAGAGTCGGTCTATTTCTTTACGTAAAGTAGAGACGTGGATTTTGTAGTGCTGCGCGGTGAGGTGAGCGGAGCACAGAGGCAGCAGCAGCACGTGGGGCGTGGCCTGGGCAGCAGTGGCAAATGAAATACGGCGAGGGGGCAGGCTGCTTCTTTCTCCGCCGAATAGCGGAAGAGAAGAATTCGCTGCGTTGGCGTGTGCACAGAGAAGGAAGAAAGTTTGTGCTGCCATTACTGCTCAAGAGTTGAGAAGCTTCCCGTGCTGCTGACGCTGGGACCGAACTCCATCGGCTGCTCCTCGACGACCTCCACCATCGGCTCGTCTTTCTCCTCCTCCTCCGCTGCTGCCTTCAGCTGCCGAGGTGCGATCTGCTGCTGCAGCAGCAACGCCGCCTCTGTCCTCATCCGCGCGCATGCAGACCCCCCCACACACAAACAAAAGTCGAGCATGTGGCGTCTGTTGCATGCAACTTCTTGCAACGTGGCTGTCCCTGCGCTGTGGAAAAACGTTCATGTCTGTGGTGGCAGCTATCTGCTCGGCGAGGGCGGGAGCCACATGCGACAGCAGAGGACGCGGTAGGGGCAGGCTCCCTTCCACGAAGAAGGGGGAAGACACATATGAAGACGTCGCCAGGTGAGAAAAGCTACGCGGGCTTAGACAGAGAAACGGACGTGTGCACAGTCGATGAAAAGAAAGGCCGCAGCATATACACGTATACATGCGCAATACGTCTGTGTCTGGGCAGCCACACGGAGGGAGACAGAGAGGGAGAAAATGGTGAAGAGAGACAGCAACATGGGAGGAGAGGGGGACATGGGAGGAGACGGGGACATGGGAGGAGACGGGGACATGGGAGGAGACGGGGACATGCGAGGAGACGGGGACGTGGGAGGAGACGGGGACATGGGAGGAGAGGGGGACAGCTGCCACGTGTAGAGCGAGAGAGACGGCGACAGAGGGAGAACAGCAGAGAGACGCGGGCAGGGAAAACGGGAAGTGACACAAGACAGAGAAGAAGAGGAAAGCAGTGCAGAGAAATGGAGAGCAACGGGCCGGTGAAGCGAGAGAAGAAGAAGAGCGACAAAACGCGAAAACGAGAACACGAAGAGCAGCAGAAAAAAGCGAGAAAGGGGCGACACACAGAAGAGAGACAGACAGCGAGAAGCGACAGGGGGACGCAACAGACGAAGAGTAAAAGTTTGAAGGTGGAAATATGGGGGCACATACATCTGGAGAGAAAGACAGGAGAAGATAAAGAGATAGACAGAGGAGGATAGAGAGAAAGACAGAGGGGAACATGCATTTGCAAGGTATAAAGTCACTCGTGTGTGTGTGTGTGTGTGTAGAGGTGAGAGATAGCGGAGAGCTACGTGGACTAACAGCGTTTTCGTTCCCCAAATGGGAAAGCGATGGCAGAGGAAGAAGAAAATGAAGATGACGAAGAAGCGGAGGCAAGCGAGACGTGCACAAAGAAGCAGCTGCAGACGAACCGCTCGTGGAGTTCAGGAGAGGACACAGCAGCAGCACCTGCTGCAGCAGCACCAGCAGCCATGGCAGGGTTTTCCCGACGCAGGGACTGCAGCAGCGAGCAGCGTCAGCAACAGCAGCAGTCGCACAGCAGCTGCGAGACAGCAGAAGAAAGAGCAGCTGCGAGAGCAGCAGCAGCTCCACAAAGTACTACAGCAGCAGCAGCAGCACGACCTCCGACAGCAGCAGCGAGGGCAGCAGCAGCAGGAGGAGCTACGACAGCAGCAGGACGAGTTACGACAGCGGAAGCAGCAAGACCACCAAGGTGTGCAATAGAGGCGCAGCACCAGAGACCCGCAAACATCAGCTTCCATCTATGTTGTGCGAGCCCGTCCCGGCGCTGAAAGCAGTGTCTGCTTGCTGGCTGCTAGGCGACCATCTGTTGGCGCCACTTCTGGCTCTCCTCTCCCTAGCAAGGAGAAAGATCGACCGCTGTACAGGTGGATTTACGCGTGGACACAAGGTCGCCATATAGAAGGAAAGGAGAATACGCGATTTTTCAAATTTACTGCGAGAGGACAGCAGCAGGGCAGCAGCAAGACACGGCAGCATCAGCCCAGACGTAAGTGCAACAGCGTGTCTGTCTACATACATCTCTCTGTGTATCTCTGTGTCTCAATGTGCGTGTCTCTGTATACATATATATATATATATACATGTACACATACACTTATGAATGAATATATATATACACATATATACATATATATATATATGTATTTATATGCGTGTGTGGATGCAGACACACGCGTACATAAACATATATGTGTGTTTACGTACGTGTCTCTGTGTCTGTCTGTGTGCGTGTCTCAGTGTGCATACATATATGCATATATATGTGTATATATTTGTGTACATGTACTCTTACACATATGAATGAATATAGATATATATATACATATATGTATACGTATGTTCATGCGGATACACGCGTACACATACATATGTTGGTCTATACACATATGTGTGTGTGTATATATATATATATACATATATACATAACTGCGCCGCAGCAGACCCGTAAGGAGAGCGTTTGTGAGTAGAAATCCCACATAAAGAGACGTAAAGATAAAGGGCGGCAGAAGAGCAGCAGAGCAGCAGGAGGAGAAGTGGGCGTGTAGCAGCCGTGCCTCGGTAGGCGACAGCAGGCAGCAGCAGCGGAGCAGCGGGGGGCATAGAGAGGAAGCGGAGTTCAAGGAGCATGAGGCAGAAGTCACGGACCGAACTTTTGAAGAAAAAGAAGGGGAGACATCCCTGCAGGGAGGCAAGGTCAACAAACAGACGAAGTAGTATAGGACGAGGAAGAAACACAATACACAGAAGGAAAAGAAGAATACGAGGAGAAAGGAGACTACAAGACGAAGGAAAAGATATGTAAGGAGGACCAAGGAAAGACGCTTTTTGAAGGAGTCATTACCACGCATAACATCAGGGAGGACACTGGCGAGCGTCCGGCTTTTCTCGGGAGGTGTGACGTCGACACGACGGTAGAAGACCTCTTTGCCTCTGCCGTTGAAGATGCCCGACTCCACCAACTTCAGCAGACGCGCAGCCGATATTGGCTTCTGCACGCCGACAGCAGCAAGACGCAGAAGTTCCTCGCGTGAGGCGCCTGCAGCAGGAGCAACACGGCTCGCCGCAGCACAGAAGCAACAGCAGCAGCAGCGGAGGCGGCGCGCCAGAGCCAGGGGCAGCAGCAGCAGCAACTGCTCGAGAAAAAAGAGGCGCGCAGCCTGAAAGTGCGGGGGACGCAGGGAAAACGAGACAGGCGAACTGAAGAGAAGAGAAAAGCGCAAAATTTTCCGTTCTCTCCTGCCTCCTGTGTCACTTCTACACACACACACACATATACGGGCGCAGACGGGTATGTCCTGGAGTTGCATATTTCTGTGTTAGTTAAAATAATCTTTTTCTGTGGAACGCAGCTGCACGTCTACGCGTATGCTTGTTGCACGAGTTTTCCGGCGCTGAAGTAGAGATGCACGCAGTTAGGCAGGCCGCTTTGCCGACCTCCCCGTGAGACAAAGCCTCGGTTTCCCCCGGCCTCTGCCCAGACAGCAGCAACGAAACGAGAAAGTAACGTGTGACGTGGTGAAGCCAAAGGATTAGAACTTCTCTTGAGGCCCTGAAAATTCAGGAAATTCACCCGACGAAGGTGCAGTCGCTGCGTCTGCATCCGTCCCGGTGAAAAAGGAATGTGCGTCTAGAGAGGTAGACGGACGTGGTGTACGCAGGCTGTAATATAAAAGAAGATATCCATACAAATGCAGAGAAGATGCATATCTCCATGTCCACCGAAATTCTTCTCCTAAGATGCCCGTCAGACGTGGCGCTGTCTGTGCGCAGCGTCGGGTTCAGCGGGTACCGCCGGGAGAGACGCACACACAGGGCCGGAGAAAAGAAGAAGAGAGCGGACCCCAGCGCCCGACCCGGCGGTCGACGTGTGCCGGTGTACGTACACCCCAGGCCGGGGCAGAGGAGCATACGCGTAGCGAGAGACGCGCGTCTCGCTGACACCGCGTCTGCGTGCTGCTGTCGCCAGAGACACAGGGGAACACAGAGAGGACCAACAGAAAGCAGAGACACAGAAGGAGAGGGCGAAAGAGAAAAAGGAGGCGGAAGGATAAGGAAGGGACGGAAAGGGGGAAGGAAGGGAAAGTGGAGAAAAACAGGACAGGGAAAAAGAGAAAGTAACAGGTATGAAGACGCACAGGGATGCTGCTGACGAAACGAAGAAGTGCTGCGTAGACTGCCCAGTCGCCGGACAACGTGTCCGCTCGTGCAGATGCGCACGGGTATAGAGCCAGACCTGCGTCATACCGCGGAAAGCCACTTTTTCTGCTGCTTCTTGGAAACAACAAGAAATGTAGAGACCTCTTGTAGGCTGCAGCCACACGGATGTACCAAGAACCGCCTCCCCAGGATGGTCCACGGTACACGCAAGAACGCCGAGCAGGCACAGGCCTGTAGCGACTCTCCTGTGCAGAGCTTGTTCACATGAACACGTCTCCCTCAGCCATCAATGCAACCCCGCCGACTGCAGGAGCTTCGACTGCTTTGAGTGAAAGTCAGAGAGTTCTAGGACTGTGTGTGCAAATTATCGGCGTATCCTGCTTTTCTACATGTCATGGCACTCCCGCGTGACGCCGGCGGTGAATATTGCAGGGGCGTGCGTAGAACAATATTCCTGCCGTGCTTGGTGCTCCTAGTGGTGTTGCTTCTGCTGCGGGTCCTGCTGCCTTTGACGCACTTCTCGTGCAACTGCTACAGCGTCTATGCAGCCTTCGCTCCTGCTCCGTTGCTGCTACCGCGCCTGCTTCTCCTGGGGGTCCTGATGCTGCTGATTCTGTTGCTGACGACGTTTCGCCTGCAGCTGAGCTGTCGCTGCGTCTTCCTCGTTTGGTGTTGCTGCTTCTCCTGCTGCTGCTCCTACGGCTTCCCCCGTTGGTACTGCGGCTTCCTGTCGATGCTTGGCCCTTCCTTTGCTGCTGCTGCGGCTGAGCACGGCACCGAGCAGCGAAAATGTCTCGGCGCGACACCCACGCACTTTTCCCGCTTGTCAGGTCCGGGTTCCCGTGTTGCGACACATATATATATACACCTCGAGTCTGATAGAGTGTATGGAGAGCGCAACTATCCCTTTCCTGTGAAGGTACACCCAGCTATGCACATGTTTCACGCCCTCGAGTTTCTCCTGCGAGCGCACTGCCTCACAGCTGTCTGCAGTCAACAGCTGCACACGCGGGAAATAGCAGAAAAATTCTGGCAGCACTGCGTCCTCCACCTTCGCATGTGTACACGAAAGAGGCAGGGAAAGCTGCGTATCAAAAAAGGCACAAACGAACTGCTTCAGCTGGCGGGAAAAATGTTGTCTTTCTTCGAAGATGTGTGTTTGCCACGTGCTTTTGCATGCATGCGAACATACTGAATGGCGCTCACATACGCACACACATGTATACGTGTATGCATATATAATAGGGTAGACTCTTATCGTAAATGTCTATATAATAGACCCTCGACAGTGTAGACTTACGGTAGATATAACTATATGTGTGTACACTTGAGACGCATGTTTGCATGTAAGATCCTCACCTGACCAGCAGAAGCAGTTTCGCTGACGATCCCTTCCTTTCGCTCCCGTATCCACAAGTGCGGCTCGTCTTTTTCTTTGCGAGACTCTCCTTTTCCTTCTGCCGTCTCCTCTTCTGCTTTCTCTCTCTTCTCGTCCTGTTCCTCCTCTATGGCTCCTGCTCCTGCAGCGCGTGTGGTCCGTGGGGCCGCTTCGTGGTCGTGTGCAGTCGTTGCAAAGGCAAACGAATAGGCAGGCCGGAGACTGCCGTCTGACGCTGCCGTTCCTCTGAATGTTCGACTGCCCGCTGCCGCTCCTTTGCCTGCGTCTCTTGCCCGGGCTTCTTCGCTTGCGGCTCTAATTACCCCGCCTGACTTTCCTGCTGTTGCTGCAGCCCGTGATGTGTCTGCTTCTGCAACCCTTCGAAGCGGTCGCCTGTGCAGCGCCGCATTCCCCCAGTGTCGCTGCTCTTCGGGGAAACTCTCCAGTTCGGCCTGCAAAGCATCCTGGGGAGTTCTCAGGTGTCCCCTTCTCCTGTTGCCCGTCCCAAGACTTTCTTCATCTCCGGACCAAAAGGACGCATAATATTTTTCTCGGCTGGTGCGAGCGGGCGACGGGGAGACCGACCGACGAAGGCGATCCTCTCCGCTGCTGATTCGCGGGAATGTGTCTTCATCAAGAATATCTTGCCCGATGCGTGTTCGCAAGAGTCTCGTCTTCTCCGCTTCTTTTTGTCCTGCAAAAGCGCCGTCTTTCCATCCCCGGAAAGCACCGGCAGGCCCACCAGCAGCATATCGGCTTGCCAGTGCTCTTGAGACCTTTGGGCCCCCCTCGTCCACTGCAGCAGAAAATCCACCTCGAGACGGCAGGAGCGCCTCCATTAGTAGGCAAAAAGAGGAGGGTATACTGCTGGACACGGACGAAAATTTGAACCGCCCTGAATACTTGAACGTTCAGGTGCGAGAATGCCAAGACTTCCCGCAAAGGGACGTAATACGATCACGGTTCACATCGGTGAATGAATAACAGTTCCAGTTGCAGAGTGGTGAAGAAAGAAATATATGGCGGTGATACGGCTGTGGTCATCATCCGTACAATAGATAGCGCCCTGCTTCGGTTCGGATACACGACGCACTTTATTCGGCTGGTACAAAAAGTTCAACGGTTCATGTAGCGCACTCTATTAATAGAGTACACTCGCAATTACTCGTGCGTGAGCCTCATCATACAGACACAATGTCACCGTAAGCACGCTTGCAAAAATATACATTTAACAGTGCAATGAAAATCATCAACGAGAGTAATTCCTGCTACGAGAAGTACCGTCAACAGCAAAGAAGGCGTAGCACATATGGTGTCGGATGCGCGCACACCGAACAACCAAAAGCAAGCAAAGAAGCAGCACTCAGAACAGGTCGAAAAAACAGGACGTAGTAGCAGCGACTGCTCCACGAGAAAGTGTGTCCGCCGAAACCACTATGGCAGGGTGCGAAGCATCCTCACATGATCGTTTTAGCTACGCCGTGCAGCTCTTTTTAAAGTGCGATAAAGGTTGAACCTGATTCCCCCTTACGCGGACGCGTACGGCTATCTGTGGAATGCCCCCTTTACATCTGACGTGTAGGTGTTCTGAAATATCCGCACAAATAGCTGAGTGGTACCGAGGACGGAAACAGCACACGTTATACACCGTCAGCGGTTGGATACTAATAGAAAGGAAACAAATGCGTTAGGCAAGTAACGACATGCGAAGGAGTGCGTGTTTTCCATATGGAAAGACAACCCGTTTATCCGCTTGAGAGGAACAACGAAGCTGCGCCGGCATGTAAACGGATGTATTCGCGAGATCTGACGACAAGGAAAATGAGTTCACGGCAGTCAACGGAACTTCGAGACGTAGGAAGTACAAACGATACGTCAGGAAACACATGTGTATGAAGAGGGTAGTGCCTACCGGATGCACCAGCGACGGAGCGGACTCTACAACGCTGACTACAGGAAGCCTAACGTAACTCAAAAAAGCTCTCAGAGGTACAAAAGCATTAAAGTGGCGTATTCGAATGGGCATTTACGGAAAGGCCCCCGAAGAGCGCGCGGGAGGTCACCGGGATGTGGGAGAAAGACTGAGATACAGAAAGGGAAAATGGTTGAGAAGGAGCGAGCGAAGCACGTGGGCCAAAGCTAGTACAATTGCCAGTAAAGTGGGTGATTGAGAACCCCTAGAGAAGATGATTACTGGTGAGAACTTGTAGAGGAGGAAGGGCTACCTAAAGGTAAGCTCGTAGACACACGGCAAAAAGGACGCCCACGAGTAAGAAGGGCAGTAGGCTGTAACAAAACGCGAGAGCTATACGAATATTAATGTGAGGACACGTAGAATCTTAAAAGAGATCAAACAAACCACGCGTAGGGAAGACTGAAAGTGCAGTGCGTGCCATCTGGGGGGGTGTCTTGGCCGCACGGCCGTTGGGCTGCAGTGTACTGCAGGACACAGCAAGGGACACTGAACAGGTAGTGTTTCCCCAGCCATAATAAAAATCAACGACAACGGAAACAAATAAGACTTTCTGACTGGAAGTAGCTCACAAAAAGGGAGATGTAGGGAGAAAACTTTTATGTGAGGAAATGAGTGTGCATCTGGCTGTCCACCGCTACTTCCATGCCAAGGACCAGAGTGCGCACACAACGAGGCAAGAGACGTGAAGATCAAAGTCTTCAGTGAAGTACACGACAGAAAACACAGGTCGGGAGAAACAGGACAAAATGATGCAGTCGTAGAAATAGGTATTTTGTTTCGCTACACCAGTAGTGCAGCATGTATGTGCGAACCCACCGCGTTCGACGGCGAAGCAATCATACACAGCCATGCAGATTCCACTTAAAGGAATCAGCGACATAGTCCCAATCAGCCTTCGTCCGCTCAAGATCGCTAGTGGGCCTACTGGGTTGCCTGTAGTGTGCCAGGCGACTTCCGTAGGCCACCGGTCAATGACGAGCGAAAGGTGTAACGCTGCAGCGCCACTGAGAAGTGCGAGTGTCCGAGACGTCGGCCCCCGCCACTTGGACAGCTCCTGCTTTACAAGCAGCCCATCCCGCAGAAGAGCCGTTCCTGATGACGTATCTCACGAGTATGTGCAGCGTTATTCCCCACACACAGTTGAACACCTCAAAATGAGTACGTACATGAGCGTGTACATACGGGTTCAACACCCCTTGACACTAGAAGACAGATTTTTATGTGGAGACCAGCAGGGCGGTCGAAGCTTCTCAAGACCATCTCATGGATTTTTTATGTGAAAGACGTCGTCTCTTAGTCAAGGCGTCGAAAGTCAATTGGGCGTCGTTCGCTGCAGCCTAGATACGGGATTCGCCGCATAAACGCACAACTCTTTCGACGGCACAGAATCGCTTATCGTGCGTGTTTCAACACTTCCGCGTCCTTTAAAAGCCCCGTTTCTACGCAAAGTCCTAGGCAGAAGACCTACACCTTCAAAACTGTTTTCGACCTTGTGTAACACTTACGGGAATATGAAAAGGGGTACGTACGGCACGAAGCACCTTGCGCAACACGGAAGAAACTGAAACGGCCCGTGTCTGGGCGTTCAGCCACGCGAGCTGCGTCGGGATTAGCTGCGCTCAGAATTATTTTACGTACTCGACTGCTTTACTATAACAGATTGTGTGCACGCAGGTGAAAATTATATACCATCTAAGCAGAAAGAATTTTGGAGCACGGTAGTGCCTGAATGCATAACGCTGGATATTTTTCGAAGAAATGGGCGCACAAGGCCTTGACGACTGCACCCCTCCATGATGTACGAACCCGAGAGCCACAAGGCACAAAATTCGTGTCAAGTCTAACTCTACGAAGATGTTAGCCCTGACAGAGTCCACACAGGCAAACACGTTTTTGCTGCGGCGAACGACAGCAGCTGATCGGTTACTCTCGACGGTCAGTTTGAGCACGGATTCCGATAAACCGACGCATATTCCTGCAGGAATGGCTAGGTGTCGATGTGGCGGGCTTGGCTATCCTCATCTAGTGCTCGGCGTAGGTAATTACACCTTCTGCTTCTCACAAGCCCAGTTCCTGGGCTTCCCCGGTACTATCAGAACTGCCGTATATGCCGTAGTCTGCATTATAAGGGCGCTGTTCAATACAGCGTGGCGTTTTTTCCGTAATCAGGAAAAGAAAGGTCGTCCCGTAAGAGTGTAGTACGTGTCCATCTTTCTCGACTCAGTGTTGGCAAAGCCGATCGCCAACAAGGACAGCGCTGATCACGGCTCCACACATCAGCGCAAAAATGTCTTCAGTTACACACGCTTGTGTGCGTCGTTTCATGTGTTACACCTGTATTTCGGACTGCCTACGTATTTTCGGTAAAATGTCAGCGGACATCGCGCGTTTGTGTTGGTAATGTGCTGCGTTGACTGGAGAATGCTACGGGGAGTTCAAAGATAGGCACACAAAGTAAATGAATGGGCCTGGCATTTGGCAGGGTGTGTGCGATGATGCGTATTTTAGGCGTCTCACAGTCAACTTGTCCTTCAGGATTTACAGGCTCTGCCCGCGTTTTAATGTGTCCATTACGAGAGATTTAAGTTTTACCATTTCAGCGCCTTTGTAGCAGGAGCATAAATCAAATGTAATCATTGCGTCTGCTTACTCCTATGTAAATTTTCCGTGGTTCTACAGTAGTGGAATCAAATGCCGGCCTGATTCCTCACTGAGCTCTCACGCTGCTTTACACTAAAGTCCGGTGCTTCAGGACGCCTTGCTTGCACATCACACGAAGTGTGTAGAGCAGGTCGGTTGTTACACGGGAGTCGAGCAAGTCGCCGTATCTATCTATTTGTTGCAAGGACTGGAAGGCCACATAACTTCGCACCGTCCAACAGCTTCGTAGAAAAGGCACACCTCCGGAAGGATCCTGCGGAAAACAAGAAAAAATGACTCGACGGCGCCGCAAAATACACCACCTCTGAGTAGAACAGATCAGCTATTCACAGGTCTCAGCCAAGGACGCAGTTGTATCCGCCTTTCCGGCGTGTTCCACAGTCTTCTAGCCTGTGCGTCATTCACGCTATTCCCAGATCTCAGTCAAGGACACAGTTGTATCCGCCTTTCCTGCGTGTTCCACAGTCTTCTAGCCTGTGTGTCATTTAGGCTAGTTCCAGATCTCAGCCAAGGACGCAGTTGCATCCGCCTCTCCTGCGTGTTCCACAGTCTTCTAGCTTGTGCGTCATTTAGGGGGGCTGTCCGGGTCAGTCCCCACAGTAGGAGAACCGGTGCTAGCCGTTTTATGTAGGAGCTCAGATCCGCCAGTGTGCTTCGCGTATATGCATACCACGTGCGCATCGTGTGCCATCGCCTCTCGTGTCACCATTTTATGCTTGTACCTACATGGGCCCATTCAAGAAGGATTTACAGCGAGGAGAGGTTCTTCTGTTGGACAAAGGATGAGTAGTTTTTGTTCACCGTCCTCTCTCCGGCACTACCATCGCACCGATACCTGCCGCACTTTTTCGTACGCGATACTCTTCGGTAAGTCCTGATCATGAAATAGTTTTTCGTCACCTTCCTTCCCTTTCTTCAGTCACTTTGAAACCCGTGGTTTGTTGTCCACAATAATGCCCTCAACGTCAACACCACTTCTTCTGTGGCCGTTTAACCCACACTTCACGGCCCCATGTGTTCACGAAGTCTCAGCGGAATACGAGCAGAGACGCAACGGCACGGACACACTGTCTCCTTTTCAGGCAGCGTCCGGCCGCGTCGCTAGACCCTGCAGCGTTTCCCTGGAAAAAGCCCTGGAACGCCGGCGGAAAAATCCACCCTAATGTATGAGCAGGTCTCACAGTCGTGTTGTTACCACGTGAGACGTAGTCCTCAGGAACACTTTACGATATTCGACCAGACCCTATACGCAGCATGACCGAGCGTCTCTACCTTACAGTTATACTGCACACGCGTGAAGGAGACAGTTCCTCCTCGTGTCTGTTTGAAGATAGGTTGTCTGCAGAATCCCTGTCCAGGTGTCCTGGACTGTACAGTGGAAGACACACGTCGTGTGCAGCGTGCACTCACTTGATTCAATACCGTCTTATTTTGCTGAAACAGTGAACAAAATACGTGGGAATGAGGTCGATTGGCATTGCATAACAACATCTTTTTCTCGGATGAAGCACTGTAGTTCACCGGAGATCATACCAAAGGGCTGTACCATTGTGATCGACACCCGCTAAAACCGTTCATCGTCGTTGGAATGATTGTCATCGGTTAAAATAGGACGGCAGACCACAAGGACCTTCATTACTTCTGGACTCCGTTCGTATGGAGTTATCACCTGTCCCGGTAGTCTGACCTGTGGAGAAATCATTATGTTCGGCCCTAAGGGGGCATGGACAAACATTTTACTTTGATTGAAAAGGGATGGCATAACTCAGCGAACAGAGGGTGCAGGTGGCAAGCAGTTACTGTCTCTGTCACTTACGTGTAACGGTGACGACAGCACTCCTTTCTGACCATCTAAACCTCGAACTGACTCAAAAATGGCAACGCCTGCGAGTGCGTATGTCTCAAAAAAATCAGCAGCTTTCTCCTCCTCCGCTAACAAGTTCTCTCGACAACCCACGCTGCAGAAGCTGGAGCTGTTGGCATCAGCTGAGAAGCGTTCTCCTTTGTCGGGGAAATCGCCTGGAGCCCTCAGTCGCGCTAGCGGCGGCGAAGAACTATTACGCATTTTGGGCCGTCAGCGCGTTCGCGTGGACAAAAGTGCTATCCATTTTGTTTCTGAGCCTGCACAAAGAAGAAGCTCCGTTATTAGAAGCACGCCGACGAAGGCCAACCTGGGCTACGCGAAAGGTGAAAACAGTGTCGAAAAGGGGAGCGAAGACCTGGAGCAGGAGGAGGGAGACGATGTGTCAACAGAGGCATTACCTGTTTGCCGGAGAGAATCCGTATTTCGAATGGCCCCCGCAGCCGCTGGAAGAACTATCATTGCACGTGTGGGGGCGCCACGCGCTGAATGGTTGACCTGTAAGAGTTTAAAAAATAATCATCATATTATGCGAAGGTTTACCGTCGACAGCTCCGCTGGACACTCGGAGGATGAACAGGAAGATTGGGGGGGAGAAGAGGATGCAGTGGATGCTGCGACTATGACGGGGAAGGAAGACGGTGGAGCGCAGAGACAGAAGACCGCGGGTAGCCGCGCCGTTGGTAACACAGCGCAAGAATCGAAAGCAAGGCTCGAACAAAAAGAACAACTTCTCGCGAACGTAGCTGCGGCGCTACATGCGGAAATTGAACAAACGTTAAAAGAAGGGAAAGAAGCAGTGGTCACAACGGAGCCGTACAACGCGGATGAACCCACCGACATAACAATGGCGGTAACCAAAATCAAAGATATGGCCGCAGAAGTGGAACGTCTCTCAGCAGCGGAAAAACAAGCAAATGACACCTTCACTGAAACGTCTCAGTCTACGGATATTTCTGTCTCTGACACGACCGCAGAGGAGCAGGGCCACAATGGCAGATTTGATGTTGTTCTCACGGACGCTGACTTCAATGGTACGCATCAGTGACTTCTATGTGTGTGCCACAACTCTTTCTCCTACAGTGGAAGCTAACTGCTGGGGAAGATTGGTAGCAGCAGTTGCATGTGACAATTCTGCACACGAATACAACTCCTCGTCTAGAGGCAACCAGCTACGCAGTGCGACAGACGCAGTTGGGGACATCCGCTCAAGTAATAGCTCAGAACTCAGAATAAAATATGTCTCCGGACGTCTCTTCGGAAGAAATATTTACGAACAAGGGGGCGACCTTGGTCTTGCCAAGAGGGCAACAGGAAGCTTGAGGCCTACAAATGCCCAGGTAGAACGCTCGTTTCTTGTTCTCTATATTCCCAAAAGAACAGGTCACTAGTTCGCAATTTAAGGTACTGACTCGTCGTCGAAGTACGCGCAGTTTCTCCTGCTAGGTCGTCTCTAGTGGAACGAGAGAAGACTTAGATATGACGTAAGGTTCTCTTTGCGGGGGAAATAAGGAAAGAATCCTAATGAGCCCTGACATCAGCGTAATAGCCTTGCATAGTATGCCTACCTCTGCACCTTCGTAGGTAGTCTTCCATTTGACACACACACAGTCTTCCGAAACATTTATTCTGTATCGGTTTTCTTGGAGTAAGCGGAGCACTGGTTTAGGGGGTATACCAGTAAAAAGACGTAAGATGGCACTCCTGAATTTCTTTTCAGAACTAACTCACGTGTGAGTTACATTCGTGTATCGTTCGTAATGAGAAAAAGAAGGAGCCCACGTGCACATCCGTGTGCACTATCGGTACAGGGGACACGTTTGTTGATGTGTGGAGTACGCCAGAGGTCATGCACCGCGGATTAACTCCTAAGAGCTTTGAAAGACGGCGTCGCAAGCACAGATGTCTCTTCCTGCTTGACACAACCATTAACGTTGCTCCACAGGATAGTATACCACCGGCCTCAATAGCAGATCAACAGTGAGACCCATAAACTTCGTTAGTAAAGCTTAAAGAGCACTTCAGCCAGCCTGTGTTTTGACCACGGTGGGAAAGCCGAAGACAGTAATGCAAAGCAAACTCAGGGCACTCAATCACGGTTGTTCTTAGAGGGCGTACACGCGTATTTCTCGCATTCCAAAGAGACATACATGTTGTCCATCCTGTCACTTCTGCTGCAAATGTTTTGTGTGTTTGTGTGACTGCCTTCTCGACGGTGATCATCTCTTCTTTTTGCAGTACTGGAGTCTCTGCAGCAGGCGTTCGTTCGCTCAAATCTTATCGTGTGGCTCGACCAAATGAAAACCATCTACGCACATGGCGTCCGACTGCTGAGAGTAAATGTCCTGGGCAAAATGTTTATTCGCATCGTCACAATCCAAGATGGCGTAAGTGAAGAAGGTAAAAGGAAGCTTTTATCATGCAAGGGACTCTAGCTGCAGGTTCGAATCTACATACATTAATACATATATATATATATATGTGTATGTTCAGCTTGTTGTGTACGTGTATAGGCGTGTAGGAGTGTCGAGTGCGCTTTTAATACCGAGAGAAGAAACTGCGGCGCTGAAGCTTTATTATGTCGGAGACCATCGTCGTGTGTTTACACATACACAGACAGCCCCACAAACGCGGCGTAGGCACAAGTCGACTCCACGGAAACGTCCATGTAGTTTTTTGTCTCTAAACGCTCTATGGATATCGCGCTACTGCACGTGCACACAGCGACTGATTGAGTGTTTTCGTAGTGTACACTTTTTGATATATATACTTATGTAAAAGTACATAGCACTATTCTATGCAGCTCATGGTATATCCTACTCACTCAGTTGTGCGTCGCTTGCCAAATTAGAACTTTATGGTCTGCGCCTCCGCAGGCATTTGCGCTCGACGTTTGTACATATCTTTTTAGCTTGTGACTTGAGTCTTTCGACGTCCAGCGGACTCTCAAAGCTTCCCGGTGCAAATGGTTGTTGTTTCACGTGTGCAGGAGGATCAGCAGACTTCTACGCGTCTGCGTCAATCTCACCAGGATCTGCGACATAAAGTCTCCTTCGTTGTCCCCTAACGCTTTTGTCAACGCGTAGCCCGATTTAGAAGTCACCTTGAGACTCATGTCGTGTGTCTTCTCGTATTGCATACACTGGACGAAAGCGGAGATAGAAAGTGTACAATTACGAGCTGATCGGTTCCATTCTCTACATCACAAATAGCACGTCTGCGCTCGACTGAGTCTAGTGAGTTGACAAATGTTGATCTCTCTTGGGTTCTTTGTTTTGGAGCGTGCTCGGCTGCATCCAAAGGACGCCATAATCCATCATTCCTCTGCATAGAAGCAATGTTGCTATAATGACTGATGTACGCAGGCAGGTTCGTATACACCAGGCTGAACAAATCACTAACACTAACTTGCCGTCTAAACGCACAGAACTGCGTCTTTCATGCTTTACAAGACACACACAGCTGAAAAATCACTCTTCTCTCCGTTCCTCGTGCTTGTCTTCAGTGTATCCAGCTAGTTCCGGTGAACGCGCAGGCTAAGTCACGCCGTACTGTTGCGCTTAGCATTGTCGAGACTGTGATGCTGGGAAAGAATTCCCGGGAGTTCCGCGCATTGAAGGACCGAATTGCAGCAGGAGACGAAGTCGCTGAAGCTGAGTAAGTTTCGCGATTCACTATAATTAAGACTCTCTACACTTGGGCCCACGCTGCATCGGAGGCACTGCACCTGCCAGGTCACTGTGGTTTTGATCGAGTGTTTCCTGGAACCCTTCTGCGCGAACAGCGTAGGTGCTTGCGCAGAAGCACAATTCCTAAGGTGAAGCCACTCTTGCATATTTAGAATACCGCAAGCAGGTGGTCACAACAACAACAGGCATAATTTAGTGCCGAAAAAAGAAGTGTTACACATCAACTCGTTGAAGAAGTCGAGAATTCTAACGTTTTTCACGTCCGTGCTCACTTTTACAGCTAGCGTCACCCTCGGTGACTTGTATTTCCTTTCCCTGGAGCGCTACGCCTACACACTTACCCTTCTCCGTAGCACTTCTTTCTGAACGACTACGTGCACTCGCCCGGCAGAGTGCGCCGTAACCACGTCCTTCATTCAGTCACGCCTCTAATTGCTATTCCCACTGGCACACGCATTTGCTATCACTGTGCACATCTACGCAAACGGAACGGACGCCGCTGAGCCGCTGATTAGAGACAGGCTCATCCCAGCACCAGACTGCAACGACAGACACTACATTGTGTAACGTTGTATTGTGTCAGCTTCCATGTGCACTACGTACACTCCAAATCTCTTGTCCTTGCGAGCACGTGTTCTGTCTTTCGCATGTCCGGATAACGTTCCACTGACCGATGTATCCACTATTACGAGAGTGAGCGATGCCCTCAGACGGCATTACGTTTGCTTAGAATGCCCGGACAGCTACTGGCTTTCATTCAGCCTCCCCAACCTCCGTTCTGTGTTTCGCCTTCCACGCCTGCCGCTGGCAACAGCTACTTGTAAGGGTCCGTGCTAGGGTGGTGATATTGTTGTACCGCTCCTACTGCGGCTGCAATGTGGCGCTTACTAATTTCCACAACAGTGAGCGGGGACAGCGTGGTATCGAGGTCCAACAAATGGTAGTTGGGGCGACAGTTTCGTTCAATATCCTTAATCCGCCTGCTTTCAGTGCTTCTCGTGGTAAAACTGGATATCTCTGACACAACAAATACTACAACTACTAGACTTGCTCTGCTGCTTGTGGTCTGACGAATATTTTGTCACTATTAGCCGCGTTGATCACCTGCTGAGGCTTTTGCGACCGCCCCTACCTGAATACGGCGGAACCTTCCAGAATAACTCCAACATTGTGTCTTGTGTTCGTGTTGTTTTTTCTGTTGGCAGCCCCCCGGCCACAGCGTGCGCCGTCATTGTTCTTTCCAGAAACCGCACGGTGTCGCTTCTATTCATGTAAGTTTCTGGAAGTGGGCCTGCCGCGTATCGAATACAGAAATAGATACAGTTCTTAACTACCCATACGGAGGTTCCTAGAGGCCTCGTTAGTGCATTCAAAAGTCGATTGAATTATATTTGTTACTTGGCAGCTTCTGTCTGCCACTCCACATAAAACACCTTCCGCAAGGCCGCTTGTGTCCCTACAGTTGTACAGTTGTGCAACCACTGCCAAGAATGTTACTCAGACATCAGAATCATTTTGCCCTAACAGTAGTGTTCCCTCTAGCTCGCACGAACGCAAGTCCTCCATACATTTTAGTGGCTCACGACGCGTGCATGGGCCGAGTGAGTTTTTCTCTACTATACGCTTCTGGAGAGAGGTTGTCGTTTTCGCATCTCCGGATTCTGATAATTTCTACACTTTTGCCCACAGGTTTGACACACAGAAGAGTATATACATATATAGATACGTGTGGCTTAACATATATACGCGTATTGACACAAGACTATAGAAGTACTCGCGTATAAGCACATACGCATCTCAGTAAATAAAACCTACACCTTTAAGTATGCGTTAGTAATGCACGAATGCACGCTCGTGCGGAGGTATGCACTTTTCGCGCGTCTGCATTTCCGTCAGCGTCGTAGCTACTTGTAAACATACGCACTGTAATATGCATTTGTACACCTCTGCACAGGTGCACACATGTGCACGGATATGTACAGAAGTGCAATCGTACACACGTATACACATGTGTACAGACGTGTACGCACGTACACGTATACCTGCACACGTACACACACGCACACACACACACACACACCCACCGCCTTTGTCCACCTCCACACACAAATGACTGTATACTTGTATACACGCAGGTGTGTGTGTGTGTGTGTGTGTGTGTGTGTGTGCAGTTGTGTTTGTCTGTGTGTCTGCGTATCTGGCATACATATATACGTATCTGTATGCTCGTGTGTACACGAGTGTATGCTTGTGTACTTCCGTATGCGTATTTATGTGTATTGTCTTCTGGTGATTCTTTGCACAAGTATTGCCTATTCGGTGTTTGCCTTCTTTGTCTCTGTGCAGGGACGAGTTGCAACGGAACGGATTCGTGTTCGCACTGCGGGTTTGGTCAATGTGGGCGAAGGCAGCGTTGAGAGAAATGGAATGGGGACCATAAGTATTCTCCTGTGAGCCACATTCATGCAAACCTGGCCGGCTTGCTATGTGCAGATAGATGTACATGTGTGTACGTAGCTATGGACATACAGAAATCACCAGTTCACTCATCTAGGCCATGATATTAGGATCAGATTCAACACAGAGTCTTTAATTGCGGAAACCCTCTTTTTTACTGAGTGTGGACTCCTCCCAAGAACACCTACACATTTATATGCACGACTGGCGCAAGGACAAGAGCCACCTGTGCACATGGCGAAACATGCAAGTGCGTGCGGGAGCGAACAAGAAGTGCTACAAATAAGGCTCGGAAAAAATCCTCAGCGTTCCGCAGCATGCAAACAAATATGCTGAGCACGCTTCCTTGTATGGGAATTATACGGGTCTGTTCGATCAGTCCGTCTCTACCAACAGAGTCCGCCACGCCGTTTTCAACAAAATTGGAAGTTGCCTTGCACGCCTGTTCCCTTGCGTGTTTCGATATATAGAGACTGTCCAGAATGGTGTAAAACATCATGGAACACCGCCGCTGTGCCCTGATAGAGCTGCGTGTAGACCTAAAGTCAACAGATCACATATGTGTCTACACTCGCACGTAGACTAGAATTGTCTGCATGGTATGGATGTGTACAGATGTACGCATGTTTGTCTATATGAGCACGGCAGGAAAAAGTTTCATTCGTGTCGATGTTACTTGCATTTGCATGTCCGTTTGATCCTTCAGAGTTCGAATGCCTGGCATCTTTCAATGCAAATATTCCTCCGCACAAGTAGTTGTGAAAACCCGCCATCGCTTTTCGTCCATTGTTGCATTTCTGTCCAGTTACTGATAAAAAGTCTCTGCATCCTGCATGCAGGGAAGCGAGTACACAAATTTGTCTTCTTGCTGAAGTCACACTTGTTTTCAATTCTGGATCAACAGAAATCCTCTGTCCACTTGTAGCTTGCGTCGCATCTGTTATGTGTGGTCGTCCGGGCCAAAAATTGCGTTTCTTTTCATTAGAAAGAATTCTCCTTAAGTTTCTCCACGCAGACAACAAAGTTGTTCTGCTTCTTGATTTCGTAGGCAAGCGGAAGGTGTCTTCTCTCCTTCCCCCTACAAGTACTTTTTCTGCTGCGTGCTGCGCAGGGTGAGACGTTCCTCTGTGAAATATTTTCTGTGCCCTTCCTTCTACTGGAAGCATTCTTCAGTTTCTTGTTGACTTGACTGGGAACAGCCAGACAGTATTTGTTCTTCTGTTGGGTAACCTTGCCTTTTTTTTCCAATTTGATACTTTTGTGCAGACGTGGATACTGCTACAGTTGTCAACACAAAAAATACGGATCTATACCTATACATATATGTATAGATACATATATTTGCACACCGACACACGTATATGCAGCGCTTGCGCTTGTGTAAAACGTCAACGCCTCTGTGTTGAAGGTGATTGCAGGCGTAGACGACCCGCGGCTGTAGAATGGAGCAAGCCAAAATGTCAGAGACCTGCTGTTGATGCGGCGTGTGACACACACGACGTATGCGCGGAATACTGTTTTGGCATTCGAAACTGACACCATTAGCCACACTCTCTGTTATTGTTCGCTTAATTTCCTGCACGTGCAGACATCGAAATCGCTTTCGTAGGTGCCACTCAGTCACGTCTATTAAAACAGGGAACAACAGAGAGTAGATGCAGACGTCTAAATGATTACCTAGGTATGTATTTGTGGAGAGAGAAAGCAGGGAAACACATCCACATGGAAACACGTATACAGCTGTTCACATGTGTACACATACGCGTGCGTATATGCAGTCGATAGGTGCATCAAGAGGTCAGATGGGAACATAAGAAATAATGCATCTACACATATATACGCATGTATATGAACCTGTATGTCTAACAGCATATGCCAAAGACATTGGGAAGTACGCACCTATTTGAGCACCTAGCTGTTATACTTTAGAGTGTGCAACGGAGAGACGCTCGTGCGGATTTTTTCGTGGAGAATGTAGAGTCCGCATAAGCACGCAGCGTCTTCATTGGTGTTGTACACTAGTCGTTAAAAGGGAGGACAGTGTCAAAGAAGCTATCAGTGTTACAGAAAACCTCGGGTTATTCTCCATAAGTTTGTAAGTCAAATATAACGTCTAAGCCTCGACTTGCCTTCTTTCGCTCACCGTTGCAACGCCGCTCTTACTCCTATCTCTATGTGACCTGTAACTACTGCAAGGCTCCATCAGTTCCTTTAGTCGTTGCTTATTAAGGTACAGAGGCAGAAACCATTCACAACATTATTACAGATTTAGTTGCACACCACCTCTGAACCGCTGCAGCAAAACTGGTTTGTTATTCTCCAACTGAGTAGTGACTTGCGGAGCAAAAATCCTGTGTTTGTTTCAGTACCTCCATGAGCACTTTCCTTCTAGGTGTTGCTGTAAAACACCCAAACAAGAAAGTTTTGTGCTCGTTAATGGGGCGTTCCGTCTGCGTGTCCAGAAAGGAACGCCACACGTGTGTCGTAGTTTCGGTGTTGCACGTATGTACATGATCATATTTATGGTTACATGCATGAAACCTGCGAGCTTTTTCCATTTTGAATCAACGGGTCGCATTGATAATTGACCAGCAAAGATTTCCTGCAAACGATGCTCGTCGAACTGACTTCTGAGCTTAGGCCTGTCTCTCCTGAGAAGACAATACAGAAATTCCACGGTGTACGCCTTTTTCCACTGTGTGGGCGAAACTTTTGCACAGATATGTTCACACACGTGAACACTTGTGCAGTGGAATGAACATAATTGAGCCTGCATACATCCACATATATATAATGCGAAGTGTATTATCGTATTCATGATTTGAGACGGGTATATATCTGATTGTATGCACATAGGTACTTAACTGCAGTTCAAAAATGTACATTATAATTTATTAGAAGCCTGCAACAATAATACACATAGCATCCAGTTGTACATACGCACGCAGTATAGGAGTGCAAAGCGGTAGCGCATACACAAAAAGAAACTTTATGTATGCCAAATTCCTATGCGTCCAGCAGATATCAGAAGCATACGGAAGGGGGATATACGAGAAGATAATCTCCGCTGCAGATTACAAGCAAGAGCTTCTTAATGGTAGTGTCAGTGTTTGAGTTGCACGCGGGTCTTTCACTGCGAAATACGTTACCTCGGGTACACAGCACCAGTGTGAACGTCTGTTTCGTCTAAACAAGCTGCTTTTTCAACCCCAGGCCACACTGCGTAAACTCAGTGACATTCGCACGTTATCCGAATTGCCTCTCCGTCCTTGACTCGTACCCATTATTTACGTTTATACGCGCCTGTATACAGACATGCGTATCAGCGTATAATTTTAAAGATCGTAGCCTGTACAGACGAAAATATCCAGCCACAGATATACTAGCATCGAACGTAGAAGCCAATGATGTCCTCTACCAGAAACCAACGTACACAACTCAGCACGGCCCTGCGGCGAAGTTCCTTCACCTGTTGTTCTCACTATCGCGTATGTAGGCTGCTTATGCCTACAGAAGTTCCCCTGTGCAATGGAAGCTACGTGCATAGAAATTACTGAATTTTTGAACTGACTCACACGGCAAGAGAGAGTCGCGTGGGACTGCATCAGATAATATACACACATGTATATGTATTGTGTATCGAGACACTTGGACACAACGAGACACTTGGACACAACAAGGCACTCATCTGTAGTCATGCACGAAATGCACCAATGCAGTTGATGCAGTGAGGATTTGACTCACAAACAATAGACGTGCATTTGTTACTGCAAACCCGTCTCTACACTTATTCCACATTAGCGCGTACACAAGCTTCAAAACAGAGAAACACGCACGACTTCATGATGGGAGTGCGTAGGCGTACTTACTCAATATCGTGTTACGGAGACGCTGCGGGTCAATAAGCACGAGTGTAAGCTTGCTAATCGCTACCGAAAACCTAGAAGTCAATATCTAATGATAACTGGACAAGCACACGCTGCGTTATCTCTGACGTGGATGTCACAGGACGCCTACGTGTATCTCTCTACGAGATGAATAAGCCTTAATACCATTGTGACCACGAGAGAGAACTGCTCCTGCAGATTGTCTGTGAAAGGCTTGGTAAAACACTCATGCCTATGAACACCGACACTGCAAGCTTTGAGTTTGTTCCTTCGTGTTTCAATCCCTGCTTTTACACAGGCGAAGCCATACACGTCCACACACACACGCACACCTATACACCTACACACGCGCCGAGGAAAACATGCGCGTGTGCGCACACGTCTTGTATGCATGTATACTGGTCTGCAATGTTTCGTGGATATATGTGCGAATTTACGTACTTGTATATCCACATACGGATTCGCACATTTCTATATACGTGCATTTTCGTAGAAGGTGTGGCGAGTGGTCGTGTGTTGCTCAATTCTGATTCGGACGAGTTGCACTCGAGACTAGTGGTGCACGAAAAACGTTTGTCGCGAAGAGGCCGTAGAATTTGCAACACTTTATCGGCGAAGAGACACAGATATAAACATACGTTCATGTAGACACCACCTTTTACCACCACACACATTTCACACACTTTTCTCTACCTATATCTACACCTCTATATCCATACGCACGTGTCTGCAGACACGCATTTATTTACTTTTGCGTACCTATGTCTAGAAGTGCCTCTCTCTCCATACACGTAGCCTTGTGCCTGGGGAGCCTACTACCGAAACGCAATCATAGCTTGTGTGGCAGCAAATAATCTCCTTGATATGATTGTGTGTATGTGTGTGCAAGTATTTGCGTATGCACCTGTATGTATTACGAGCGTATGTCTCTGTATACGCATGTATGTCTGTGTGCTTGTATGTGCATACGTATGTGTATGTGCATGCATGTGTGTGTATGTGTGTGTGTTTGGACCTCTATGTACTACGTATGTATACGTATCTGTACGTATGTAAGGAAGCATATGTCTGTGTATATGTGTCTGTATGTACGTGTGTACGTATGTGTGAATGGATGGATGTGTGGATGGATGGATGTGCGTATGTATGCATGCACGTGTATATGTATGTTGTGTATGAATGTATGCATGTTATGTATATATGCATACATTTATGTATTGGTGTATGTGTGACGTCCCCATAGCAAGTCTGGGTTTGCCTTGAACGTTTGGTGTTTCCCTTCTGATTTCTACTCCCATCTTAGCAACACAAAATGCACCGGTGGCAACAGCAATAGTAGAAGCAAGAAGGAAGTACCGACTCCAACACCCGGGCCAGCTTTTGCAAGACCTTCAGAAGCAGCCCGTGAACGTCTGTGCAATCTCGCACAATTATGCTCGCAAATAGGGAAATATACGAGTACGATCTTTGATATGCCATATGCGTGCGCAGCATGTTTAAACGGTAAATAGCTTTTCCTTTCCTTTTTTTTCACATATTCTGCGGTTTCGTTACTTCAGTAGCTGCTGGTACCGTGCTCCTGCCTTGTGAGTTATTGTTTCCTTTGACCATCTGCTGGAGTCGAACAGAACACTGTTACTGATACACGCTCTCCCTGCTTATCGCCTACAGTAGTTGCTGTTCAACAGATGTTTTGTCGCTCACTTTTTAGATGGGAAGTGACTCTATTAATTTTCTTCTACGCCTCCTGAAGAGTACGCCCTTGTGCCTTTTGAGAATGCTCACGATACAGTGTGCAGCATAGAGGGAAGGATAATTTTCCCTTGGTTCAGGTCGTTATTAACAGTCGGGGCCAGTAGTCGACGTTCACCTAGCCAGCCAGATCAAGCTCGGATCGAAAGCTAAATCACATTCATCAGAGTGGGCTCCACAAGTAAAGACGTATGACTCAATTCGCTGCCTGTGTAGCATTTTCCCCTTTTCGCCGCCGTGGCCCATGTAACAGAGGTAAAATTTTGATTTTCTGCGATCCTGGTACGCTTAGGATTGTTCCTGAGAGAGCGGTCTTGTATCTGTCTTTGTTTGCTTCAGTTAGGATTACTCTTGCTCTGGTGCCCCGTTCGTTGGTTTTCTCTTCGTGGGCTGCTGACGTCACCTCCGTCTCTGTTGGACGAACCTGTCTACTTTTGTTTTAATCTGCTGCTCTCTGCTGTGATGGCGTAACCTTGTGTTTCTACTGGCTGCCTATATAATTGTTTTGTTCTTGAATCACAACCTCTATTTTGTCCGTTTTATTCCAGTACTCTAATTGTTGTTGCTGTTGGAGAGCCTTTCTTTAATTCCCTACTGTCTTGTTGACACAGTTCTCTTTGTTGCTGATGTGGGCGTCTTCTGTTCTTCTGCGTGTCCTCTATTGATCGTACTAAGCCTGCTGCTAACGCAAACTCGTGTTGGTGATACAGATGCTTTCGCTGCTGATATTTTGGTGCTTCAGGCATTTTAAGTTATGACTTCCCCCCAGTTGCGACTCTGGCGCAGTGTTTCTTCGCACTCGTAATCGGCCACTACCACAGTAAGAATGCGTATAAACGTGCATACAGAGAAACATATACACATATTCGAAGCTATACGTGTCAACACAGCAATGCACACACACACACATATATATATATATATATATACGCGCATACACACAATATACCCACACAGAAACACAGGCCCGTATAAACAGGTATACGCCTCCAGACACACACACATATGCACAGGCATACGCGTCCACACACACGCACACACACATATCTATGTATATATACGTATATGTACATATATATATATATATACATACATACATACAAACACTCACATTTTATACTTGCAGCATTACGTTCGTATTCACATACATAGATAGACGCACGCATTTGCACATTCACAGATACAGATATGCACAGATATGTATACCCCTCCGCAGCGGCCGACAAAGCCTAAACACACCTGAAAGTACTGCAGGTATGTTGAACGTCCTGGCTGCTAGCTTTTCGAACACCTTGTTTTTGCGTGTCTAGCTGTGTACCTGTGCGTATGCGCAAGACGCATATCGATATGTGTGGGCATTCACTTGTACATAGACCAAACATGTGCATGTGTAGTGTCAGCACATACCTGTGTCTCTGCCTGTTTCTCCACCGGTACGTAGAACTGTTTGGGATGCACGAGAGTAAAAGACGGTCACAGCGACGTCCGCGCAGAGAATTCTACGCAGTACACAAACACCTTCTCACATTTTCACACATCTACACCCACACCCACACACAGACACACACAGACACACACAGACAGACAGACACACACACACACACACACACACACACAACGAAAAGTCACGTACAGACACCTGTGCATTTATTAGTGTGATATGCACGTAGGTGTCGACAAATATGCGTATATATACAAATGCGGTCTCTGCGTATCAATGTGCACATGCAGGTATACTTATCTTTACATTTCCACAAGTGCCTCCCTCTCTCTCTCTCTGTCTACTTTTCCTCTGGCGAAGCGTACATCTACTACGCTTCGCGAAACTTGGCACTGCGTGTACAGCGTACCGCTGCCTTCGTAGACACAAGTCATATTTCTACATTTATGCGCGCACTCTTTCTGCACTCGCATATAGACTACCGGCAGCGTGTTTACTTCTTGCATATATATCGATGGAGAAATGAGATTTTCACTGGCTGCAGTGGTACCTGTCCAAAGATATATATACGCCTATACGTCAATATATACGGAGGATTCTCACTGACTATACACATACATATGTATATATATATACATATATATATATACATTGTATACGTCTGCGAGACACCTGCATGGGCATATATGTATCTATATATATCTATATACGTAAACATATACGGTGGATTCTCACTGCATATACAGATATATATATATACATATATACATAATATATACATATATATATACATATATACATAATATATACATATATATATTTATATATACATATATATATATATATATGCATACCTACATCTGTATACATCTGCGAGAGACATACGCGTACAGATATATGTATACGTGCTACTTTTAATCCGTAGGGAGCACACATTCACATATATTAAACCTATGTATATAAATGCCTAACTATAAATGCATATGGATATACCATATCAGTTATACATGAATATATACGGACGATCTCACTTATCATTGAATATACACATATACATACATATACGTAGATCTGTGTACATTTGCTATAGCAACATACATTTGTACATACAAATATATATATATATATACATACATGCATATCGTGCGCATGCGTGCAGATCAGGTATACACACATGATTAAACATAAATGTGTGGCCGTGTGAATTTTAATGCATGTAAATCGAGTCTACTGTATACTGTGTAGTATACATTGACCTATATTAGGCCGACCTAGACATATATATTTATATATCTAATGAAGCTAACGAACATTCAGCCGGTAGACCGTGCAATATATATAGGAATCTAGATACGTTGATAATATGGTGACTATCTAATGACTAAGCTGACGAACATTCAGGACGTAGACGGTGCAGTGTACGTGAATATCTCATTTTTAAGCTGTTACTACAAATATACAATTAAGCTGAGGAGTATTCAGGAGGTCGACGCGGCGCAGCCCTCTGAAAAGCATGCGGATGCTTGGGAAAGGCATGCGCATGAGTTGGACGACGGGCAAAAGACGAGAGTTTATCAAAACTGAAATTCTCCCGCGGTACAAACAAATCCCGCAAGAAAGAGCAGGTCGTTGCGCATATCCCATGTCATGCAAATATTTGTTGCATGCCTTAATCGCTCTTTTCATCACCCATGCGGGCCTTTTCATCCGTGTCTGTGGAAATAAATATTGCAGGCGAGAATAGTAGATCTTTCTTCCTTTCCCTTCTCCCGCTGCCTCGCGTCTTCTAGACCAAGGTATGTACGCTTTATACGGCCGGCCGGCTTTTTTTTCGACTTTCGTACTTTTCTCCGAAGTTTAGCAGCGAGGGTCGTCCCAGACACGACCTCCCTGCGTGGAGGTGGATCTTTCTCTATCTCTCCGTTTGTTTCTACCTATTTTTATCTTTTGCCTTCGTCTTCTAACTCGCGAAACCCGTGAAAATCTCTGCAGATAAAATGTCTTCCTGCAAGTATGCCTAGCAATGTCGTTTTCGTCAAAAATGGACGGACGTCGTCTCCCTCTCCGCCTGCCTCGCAGAAATTCCCAGAGAAGCGAAAAAATATTGTGCATGTCAGTAAACCTTTTTTGACAAACAGAGAGAACTACCTGTCTCGGCTTCCCTATTGCTTCTTACGCCTTTCAAGAAGTGTCTCTCCTGCTTGTTTGCAAATTCCCTTACTCTCCCTACAGCAGAAAGATATTCCGCGACTCGCCGCTGTGTCTGCGAAGGCGTGGGAATGCTGCACTAACATTCCCTTCTTTTCTCGCGGAGTCACTTCTCTTTAATCTCTTCTTCTTCTTGCCGCTTCTGCTCGTGCGACAATGGCATGTTTATGCATTGCAGAAAGGGTATATATGTATCTATTTATCTATGCCCTATGATGCCCAGTTAAGTATACATGTACACATATAATATGTAATTTTTTCCTCCCCTATATCTCTCCATCTCTCTCCATCTCTCTCTTTATACGTATGTATACATATATACACTCGTACGTGTCGGTGGAGCACTATACTGTGTATCAATAGCGCTACGCGTTATCTGTATATATACGCATATGCATACGTGTATCTATATATATATAAAGTATATAATTCCATACGTACATGTGGATGAAAAACTGCTGCAGTGGATCTTTTTGTCGTTTCGATTCACGTCGACGACGCAGACATATCGCTACAGCTTTTTCTTCTGCTCCGGTGCTTTCTTCTTCGGCAGCAGGAGGAGCGACGCGGTAGCAGCAGCAGCAGCAACAGCATAAACTGCAGCAGCAGCGGCAGGTGCCACAGCAGCAAGAACGTCAGCCTCAGCAGCGTCAGCGTCAGCAGCAGCAGCGTCGTCGTCGTCAGCAGCAGCGGCAGGCGCCACGGCAGCGGACGCAACAGCGGCGCGGTGGTACGCGGAAGAGCAACAGCAGCAGCAAGCGAGCAGGTGGGCAGCGTTGCGTAGGGATAGAGAATATGGAGACGGAGGAGACACGTTCAGCAGGAGCAGGTCCAGCCTGCGCACCAGTTTTTTCTACAGCAGCAGAAGCGTCTGCAACGGCAGCTGCAAGAGAGCGAGCCGCGTTGCTGCATGCGTCTGCCGTGGTTCTGCCTCGGCCGTCTCTCCTGTCTATGCTGCCGCAGCAGCAGCGGCGCTGCGAGGAAGCAAAGCAACAAGAAAGGAAGGAGAAGCCGAGACACTCGGACAACGCTACGAGAGCTGCTGCTTCTTTCGTCGAGAAGCCGGTGCGCGTGCGTCTATCAGACGGGAAGTATCTTTGCTACAAATGCAAGAGCAACAGAGCCATTTGCAGCACGAGAGAGAAGAGCTGCAGAAGCTGCTTTCTGCTGCTCATAGAAAACTCCATTTTAAAAAATGTCGCAGGAATTAAAAAGTTGCATCTTAACGGGTCGTCGGGAGCAGCAGCAGCTCCTCTCCTCCACCAGTCCCACACGCAGCAGCAGCAGCGGCCTAAGACGCGGCAGCCGCAGCCGCAGCACGACAGCAAGGCAGGCCGCATGGTGCAGCAGCAAAAGCAGCAGCAACAGAAACAGCAGCAGCAACAGCAACTGCAACGGCAGCAGCCAGGGGAACAGCCACAGGAGCAGCAACAGGAGCAGCAGCAGAAGCAGGAGGAGGAGGATAGCGAGCCGGTGTGGTTTGTAGGTGTCTCAGGCGGGGCTTCTTCCATGACGCTGTTGCACGTGCTGCAGCGGCATCTGCAGCAGCAGCAGACAAAGCGCAGCCACCAGCAGCAGAGGCGCAGCCGTCGTGGTGCTGCAGGTACGTCACCAGCAATAGCGGCAACAACGACAGCAGCGACAGCACCCGCAGCCGCAGCTGCAGGAACAGCAGCAGCAGCTCCAACAACACCAGCAGGAGGGACAGCAGCAGCAGCAGAAGTAGGGAGAGAGAGACCGCGGAACAGCAGCGCGAGACGAGCCGGCAGGGGGCAGGAGCCGAAGCAGCAGCAGCAGCGCGACGTAGCGCAGCAGCAAGAAGAGCCGCAGAAGGATAGGAAGGAGGAAGAGGAGGAGCAGCGGCGGAGGCGGGAGAGGAATGGGAAGGAGAAGCAACAGCGAGAGAAGCAGCAGAGTGAGACTATGGTGCCGCTCCCTCTAGTTGCTTTACACGTGGACGTGCAGCGCCTTTTCTCGCGGCCAGGCGGCGCCATAGGCAGCAGCAAAGATAACACATCGAGCAGCAACTGCAACGCATGCAGCAGCAGGATGAAGAGAATAGGAACGAGGAGGAGGAGGAGGAGCAGCAGCGACGCGACAAACAGCGAAGAAGACGCTGCGTCAGAAGAGCGGCTCTCTGCAAGTGCTGCGCAGCTGCGGAACTACGTGGAGAGTCAGCTAGGACTGGTGCTGCATGTGCTCAGTCCTGCAGCAGCTTTTTCATCTTCTCATATGCCTCTGCCGTCTGGCAAAAACCTAGCTGCGGCTGCCACTGCTGCTCCTGCTGCTGCTGCGGCACCTTCCTCTCCCGGTGCGGCCTCCGCTACAACAGTAGCAGCAAGGTGGACCTCCCCCCCCCCAACTTCCGCAGCAGCAGCAGAAGTCGAAAGTGCAGCCGCCAACGGAGTCGTGAGCCGGCCGGCAGCAGGAGCAGCAGCAGCAGCAGGAGCAGCAACAGCAGGATCAGCAGCAGCAGAGGCAGCGGCAGCAGGAGCAGCAGCAAGAAGAACAAGGGAGACCGATGAACGAGCAGCAGCGGCAGTGGTTTGGGAGAAGGAGAAGGAGGAGGGAGCAAGAGAAGAGCAACTGCGTGACCTGCTGCTGACGGTTCTTGCGGCAGATGCGACTGCAGCAGAGGATTTGCTGCGCGTTGTAGTGTAAGTAGTCCACCCTTTCTGTTACAAATAGATACGCGTATACACCCAGCAAAGTCGTACAAGAAAGGTTTCCTTCCTTCTCTGTAGATATCCCTACACTTCCATATAAAAGATATATATTCCATATACTCTCATATATATATGCATGTATAGGTGGGGGGGGGATATCCGATGATAGTCATGTATCAACAGACGTGCTTGCCCACACAGAAGAGATACAAGTGTGGGCAGTTGTCTGCCCACAGCAATTCTATTTACATTACGTCCTCACACATATATATATCTGTAAAGAAACACGCATATAAATACATACATATCCATATGTATATGAATATATATTAAAAGAGAGAGAGATATACACATGTGTGTGTCTACATATATATATGCATGTGTGCTCTCCGCAGGGAAGTGCGGAGCTGCGTAGGGATAGATGGGCGGGGAGGTCCATATCCCTATATCTACGTATATACATATATACAGATTTACAGATATATGTATATATAGAAAGGTATATATATCTTCCTCTCCGCTACATATATATACACAGAGAGGGAGACACACACATATATATATGTAGATGTCTCTGTATAGCCGCAGTGTGTAACTGTGTGGGGATATAGACGGGCATACAGAGGACATATTAGCAAATATGCATGCACGTATATTTATAGAGAGAGAGAGAGGGGGGAAGATATATATTTGGGGCTTCCTGCTTGGGTCGTTTGTGCAGGAGAGACGCGGAGATACGTGCCCGTCTCCGTTGTGGGTGGGAGAACTTCCGCTCTGCATGCCCATGCGAATGTGGCGCAGCGGCTGATATTCGTGCATGCCCGTGGCAGCAGGACATCATACATAAGGCTGCAATATATACAGATGGATTTGTCTTCCGCAGAAGTATATATGTGTGAAGAGAAACGTATGTTGGTGTCTATTCACGTATGTATGTAGATATACGTGGTACGTAGGAAAAGCTCAAAAGATAGCGTCACTACAAACACAAAAACGCACAGGCTCCTCATATTCCTCTCTCTAAATATACACCTGTGTAAATTGTTGTATATACGTCTATTCCTGTATTTGTAGGATGCTTACACCTGCACATATATATGTATATATATTTATGTTTCTGTGCTTGTGTGTGTGCTTGTGTGTGTCCAGGTTCACGTGCTCATACATATGTATATATGTACGTATCTATCCGTATATCTGTATACGTGTATACCCCTGTATGAGTGGACGCATTACGTATGTTTATTTCTGTGTGTACGTGTGTCTATATGTGTATAGATAGGTGTTTATATTCGTATATATGGATGTATATGTATACGTGTGTGTGTGTGTGTATGAATGCTTACACACGCATGTATATGTATCTGTATAGATATATGTGTGTGTGTATGGCAGACGAAGCAGGGGTTCGTGTTGGACATACCTGCGCGGACGTGAATTTTTATGTGTCGCACCGGTGACTCGTAGGTGTGGCCGCTGCACCAAGTTGCTGCAGTGACGGAAAAATGCTCCTGCTATCATCCGCTGCTGCTGCTCTTGGCTGCTGCCGCTGCTGCTCTTGGCTGCTGCCGCTGCTGCTCTTGGCTGCTGCCGCTGCTGCTCTTGGCTGCTGCCGCTGCTGCTCTTGGCTGCTGCCGCTGCTGCTCTTGGCTGCTGCTGCTGGATGCTACTGCAGCTGGTTGCTGCTGCTGTTACGGTGTGGTGCAGCAGATGTCGCCCTGCTGGGTCTGCTGGCGTGAAGCCTCGCTGCGGCGGTGTAAGGCTCCTGCTGCTGCTCCATCTGTTTTGTTCTTCTCCGCGCGCCGCAGCGTCTGACGGTGTGGCTGCTGCTGGTGCGGCGTGTGGCTTCAGGTTCCGCAGCTTATATTCGTTTTTTCTTCAGCAGCAGCACAAGCCGCTGCTGCAGCAACGCGTGGGGCCCCAGCAGCAGCACCCGCAAGAACGGGAGCAGCAGCTGGACTGCTCGAACAGCCGCAGCAGCAACAGCAGCAGGACTCCGAAGCGTTTCTACGACTGCAGCACAGACACCTGCTGCAGCCCGAGCAGCAGCAGCGAGAGCAACAACAACGAGAGCCACAGCAGCGAGAGCAACAGCAGCAGCAGCAGGAAGAGCAACAATAGTGGCCCTACGGGGGGGCCGCTGCTTTGCCTGGGCAGCAGCAGTACGACGTGCGCGGTGCAGCTGCTGCTGCGTCTTTCACGAGGAGACGGCGTGTGCATACAGCAGGGAGAAGCGCAGCTTTCAGATTCTCGGTGGGTTATGTTCCTCCCCACGAAAAGTCCTCCTCGAAATTTCATCTTCTTCTTCTGGTCTCGCTTTCAGCCGCTACGTCTGCGAACACGTCTGCAAGTCACTCCCTCCGTGTCTCCCCGTCTCCGTGTCTCCGTGTCTCCCCGTCTCCGTGTCTCCACACTGAGGAATATATATGCACGTCTATATGTTTTCATATATAATATATTATATATACACATATGTGTGTGTATACCCGCCTCGAACATACGCGGACAGGGAAGGACGTTTGCGACGGCACGGATATGCGTGTGTGCATGCGCATGCATCATTTTCGTGAAGAAAACCCAAAAATGTGGAGGTGTTTTGTGGTGTTCATTCATCGAAAAGTTCGCGTTACCAACTCACGGCTCGACACCCCAAAATTCAAACTTGCACATATATATTGATGATATCCATACATATATATTCATATATATATATGTAGCTCTATCATCAATATATATATATATATATGTGTACATGTATCATCAGTGTGTATATACGTTTCATCGATATATATATATATATATGTATGGGTATCGTCAGGATATATATATATATATATGTATACGTTTCATCGATATATATATATATATACAGATA
>KL647296.1:3392783-3438040 GCA_000727475.1 Sarcocystis neurona
TTGCTGCTTCTGCTGCTGTTGCTGCTTCTGCTGCTGTTGCTGCTTCTGCTGCTGTTGCTGCTTCTGCTGCTGTTGCTGCTTCTGCTGCTGTTGCTGCTCCTTTTGCTGTTGCTGCTTCTGCTGCTGTTGCTGCTTCTGCTGCTGTTGCTGCTGCTGCCGGTCGTGCTGCAGCGACTTTTTGATGTGTCGGGGCGTCCACCGGGAAGGCACTTCCTTCTGTGTCGTTGGTATATATATATCCCTCTCTGCATGCGGTAACAAATCCATTTCTCTTCAGAAACATCACTCGAAATATCTTCTCTCAACACACCCGTCTGCACACGGATGGATATATACGTGTGTGGATGTGTCTGTGTACATGTGTCTCTCTACGTATCTGTGTGTGTGTCTGTTTGTCTTTCTATTTCTTCGTTTTGTATACCTGTACGAACTTTCATCGACTGCATTTCTCTATAAACACATATAAATGTGTGTCTACAGAGGTGCGGTCAATTTTTTTTGAATCTCCACATTTCTCTCTGTCTCTCTTATTCTCTTCCCATATTCTTCCCTCTGCATTTCACTCTCTCTCTCTATACACACACACATATATACTTCCCTATCTTCTTCCCATATGTATATACATGTATTCGTATATATGAATAGCTCTATCTCTCTGTGTCTTTTTCTACGTTACTCCCCCTCTGTATATATATATATATATGTGCATTTATCTCTCTCTTCAATATATATGTATGGGTATGTATTCTTCTGTCTCTCAATATCTGCATTTACTTTTTGTCTCTCTGCATGCGTGTCTCACGACGTGTCTCCGTGTCTCTCCCCCCCGCCGTTTCCGTGTCTCCGTCGCTCGGTACATTTCTTCTGCCGTCTCGCCGGCCCTTCTCCGGTTTGCTGCTGCTGCGGATTTCCTTCCATTTGTCTGCGTCCGCTTCTCTGCTGCTCTGCGTCCCTGCTGTCCTCCCCTTCGTGCTGCTGCACGCCTTTTCGTGTCCCTCCCTTCCCGTCTCCGTCTCGCGTCCGTCTGCTGCGTGCGCGTCTCCGTGTGTGCTGCTGAGCCGCTTCTCCGTCTCTCCGTACGTTTTCCCGCTGTCTGTGCTGCGTTTGCTGCCCGCTTTCCGACTCCCCCCCCCTCCCCCCACGCTGCTCTCCCCTCTCGCCGTCTCTCTGATTTCCCCTCCCATTTCTTTCGCCCTGCATGCCTTCGCTTCCCCGTCTTCTTTCCGCCGTCTCCGTGTCTCCGGCGCTCCCCCCCCCGTCTCCCCACTTTCCGCAGTCTCGTCTCCACACGCAGCCGCGTCTTTCCCGCAACACACCTGCGCAGGGGGGCCGGAGGTGAATGTGTGTGCTGTTTTTCTTCTGACCCCCGAAAATATTTATTCACTGCGTCTTCCTTGCTGTTGCGTCTGCCCCCCCCCCCCGGGCTTACACAAATATTTGTCATTTTCCGTCTTTTTGCTGTCCCTTCTTCACTCTCTGTATCTGTCTGGGGGGGAATATACTCACACAGACCTGCTGTTCTCAAAAAGTGTAGACCCACCCACCACTCTGTGCTGTTCCTCTCTGTTCCTCCCTATCTGCCATTCTCATATATATATACCTTTGCGCGTATATATATATATACGCGTAGAGAGAGATGGATGCATACGTAGTTGTATACGTATATAGGTGTATGTATATGTAGATATATGCATATGTATCTATGTACGTATATATATATAAGTGTATATATGTTTGTGTATGTATATATATATGTATAAGTGTATATATATATGTATAAGTGTATATATATATGTATATGTATGGATACGTGTTTGTGTGTGTGTGTATATATGTGTATATGCATAAGTGTATGTATGTGTAGATATATGCATAGGTATATGTGTATGTATATGTGTATGTTATATATATATGGATGGATGCGTATTTGTGTGTGTATCCATATAAGTGTATGTATATATGTATATATTCATATATATAATATAGATGTATGCATACGTATTTGTGTGTATGTATCTAAGCATCTATGGACGTAGATATACGCATATGTATATGGGTATATGGGTATATCTACATATATATAAATATAGATGCATGCATAGGTATTTGTGTGTGTGTCTATAAACAAGTGTATTTATATATACATGTAAATACAGACACACACATATACAGATGGGTATATCTACATCTACATACACTTCCACATATATACACACGAGTATATATGTGTTCAAATGTATATTTGTATACATAAGTGTAGACGCATGCGTACGTATGTGTGTGTGTGTGTGTGAGTATATATGTAACTGTACGTAGATATATGCATGCGGATATGTGTATATATGTAGGCGCGTGTGTACTTGTATCTTCATGGATACGTATATATATTTTCTCTCTGTCTGTGTGTGGGGTGGTGCAGGCTCGCTCCGGCGTTGTTTATCTATAACCCTCTGTTGACAGTATCTGCAAAAGAAGCTGCTTTATATTGCCGATATGTGGATCTGCCGGTGTCTTCGCCGCTTTTGCTGCTAGCGTTGCAGCCGGCAGCCGCAGCAGCAAACGGCGCCTTTTTCCCGCGCTCGCGGTCTGCTGCTGCCAGCGCAGGCGGCAGACGACTTCTTGCAGAAGAGCAGCAGCAGCAGCGAGCGGAGGGGGGGAGGGAAGTCTGGGGAGGACCCGGCGCAGCAGAGAAAGGAGGAGCTGCGCGGCAACAGCGACAGCTGCAGTTTTCCTTGGGTTACCTGCTGCATTCGTTTCTTGCTGATCTTCAACGAAGTTTCCCCTCTGCCGTCTCAAACATCCTGCAGACCGCGCAAAAATTTGCTGCTGCAGCAGTGCACACGCCACCACCAGCACCACCACCACCGAGAGGGACGCGGTCAGCTGCAGCAGAGATGCCAGGAGTAGCAGCAGCTGCAGTCGAGAGGCCAGGAGCAGCGGCAGCAGCAGCAGAGAGACCAGGAGCAGCGGCAGCAGAGACGGCAGCGGCGGCAGCGTCTTTTCCGATTGATGTGCACAGAGCAGCAGCAGCGTCTGCAGCAGCAGAAATAAAAGAAGAAGTAGCTGGCGCTGCAGGCGGGTCCCTCGCAGCTTCAACAGGAGAGACGCGGGCGACCTCCCCTCCCTGCGGGAAGTTTGCTGCAGTAGAAAGCGAAGCAGCCGATGTTCCTCGCGTAGTAGCTGCCGCCAGTTGGAGCGGTGGCTGCTGCGGCGCTGGCTTTGCAAGCAGCAACAGCGCCCACGAGTATAGCTACAGGAACAGCAGTAGTAACAGCCGGAGAAGCAGGAGCAACGGCAGCAGCAGGAGCAGCAGCAGCAGCGACGGGAACAGCGGTAGCAACGAGAGCGGCGGTAGCAACAGGAGCAGCGGTAGCCACGGGAGCAGCACCGTTCGACGATGTGCGTTGTGCTACACAGGAGCGGTGGATGAAGAGGGACTGGGGAGCCCGTCGCTATGGACGAGACAGCAGCAGCAGGTAAATTCTTTTCCTTTTGATTTGCGGCAGACGGTAATCCGAGGTAGTTTCATGATTGTTGCTGCTGTTGCTCAGACTGCTGCTGCTGCCGCTCCTACTGCTGCTGCCGCCACTTCTGCTGTTGTGCGGGACGTCATGCCGCTGCTTTTGCTGCTGGCGTAGTAGACGAGGACTGCCGCTGCTGCAGCCCCCGGGCTCCTCCCATTGCAGCTGCTGAAGCAGGAGTATCTTTGCAGGAGCTTCTGCCGCTGCTGCTGCTGTCAAGGTCGACGTGCTGCTGCTGCGGCTGTCGCCGATGCTGCTGCTGCCGCCTCTTCTTCTCGCGCTGACGAAGTGCTGACACTGCTGCCGCAGGAGTGCTGCGCTGCTGTGTGGCTGCTGCTGCTGCAACACCGTTGCTGCCGTGCCTCTTAGCAGAGTAAAATGTAGGAGGAGAGCAGCAGCAGTGGGGCAGGAGAGCAGAGGCGTGGTACAACACTGCCGGGGCTGCTGTTGGAGCGCCGGAGAGAACCGAGAAGTTGCTGCTGCTGCTGCTGTGCTGCCAGAGAGCGCAGCTGCGCCAAGCATCGCAGCAGCAAAGCGGTTGCAACTGCAGCAGCTGCAGAAGCAAACGCACCAGAAGCAGGTGCAGAAGATGCTTCAAAAGCAGCAGCAGCCTCGGCAGCAGCAGCGGCAGCAGCAGCAGCAGCGGCAGCAGCAGCGGTAGCAGCAGCGGCAGCAGCAGCAGCAGCACCGGCAGCAGCACCGGCAGCAGCAGCGGCGCCGGCAGCAGCAGCAGCACCGGCAACAGTAGCGGAAGCAGCACCGGCAGCAGCAGCAGCGGTTGACGGCGAAGGTCGCGGCGTGGCCCATGCGAGACGTCCCAGAGAAGCAGGAAGCGCAGCCTAGGCGAGCAGCAGCAACGTAGACTAGGTTAAGCAGCCGCGCGACTCTTGCCAAGTCGAATCCCCGGGACGCAGGGCTCTGCGCAAGTTTCCTTCCTCTCTTCAGCAGCACCAGCACCCACACGACAACCGACGTCCCCTCCTCACCCCTGTTGCTCTGCTTATCCTCCGACATTCTTCTCCTTCAACGCCTTGTATATCCTTCGCATGTATATGTATATGTACATTCATATGTGTATATGAATGTACTTACGTGTGTGAGGATATGTGTATAAGTATATATATCTATATGCGTATATGCGTGTATACATACATGTGTGAAGATGTGTGTATATCTATATATATCAATATGCATATATATATGTATATACATGTGTATAGAGAGTTCCTTTGTAGACGTGCTGGTAGCTTTGCATATATGTATGTCTGGGTATTTTTGCAGGTGTATATGTCGACCGTCCTTGTACTGGGGTCGTCGCACCTTTCCTCAGGCCGGACGCATGCACATTTATATATATATTCATATATATGTATATATATGTATATACGTATGTATATGTATAGAGATAGGGAATGGTGTACGTGTGTATGCGTGTGGGAGCTGCTGCGGTACGGCTGTGACGGTGCGCAGGTGCTGCAGACTGCGGGTCTGCTTCCGTTTTTTCCCGTTGCCATGAGGAAGCAGCAGGAGGCAGAACAGCAGCAGCGGGAGGAAGAGCGGCAGCAGAAGGAGCAGCTGCAGACGGAGCGTCATCAGGCGGAGCAGCAGCAGCATCCGCGGGGGGTTGGAGGTTCAGATGGGGTCGTCCCGCTGCAGCTGAAAGGGCAGCAGCCACAGCAGAGAGAGCAGCAGCCGACGGGGCGGCAGCTACAGGTCGAAGGAGAGGACTACGGAGAAGCGAGATTTTGCATGCCCTGCGCTCGTCTTGCAGCAGCCTCTCCGGCCAGCGCTGCTGCTGTTGGTGCGCTGCTACACGCTGAAATGCAGCAGCAGCAGCAGTGGCAGAGGAATCAGCAGCAGCAGCAGTTTCTCTGTGCCTGACGACAACGGAAGAGGAAGAAGAAGAGGAGGAGCAGTAAGGGCAGCAATGCGCTGGCCGAGACGGCAGCAGGAGCAACAACGTCGCGTCGGATCTCGAAGAACTCGTGCGACAACAGCAGCACCACCGCACGGGACTTGAGAGGGATGGCAGCAGCAGCTTGAAAGCGCAGAGAGAAGAAGCACCAGCAGCAGATTGAAGCGCCGAGAGAAGCAGCCGCGGTAGCCGGTTGGAACCGCAGGAGCAGCAGCAGCGGAAGCAGCAGCAGCAGGGGCAGCAGCAGCAGAAGCAGCAGCAGCAGAAGCAGCAGCAGCAGGAGCAACAGCAGAAGGAGCAACAGCAGAAGGAGCAGCAGCAGCGGGGCCAGCTTTTTGCTGCTGTTTGTAAGTATCCTTGAATACTGCTGATTGCCGTGTCACGGGACAGCTCTCTCCAAATCTCACCAGAGCTCGAGCATGCGTTCTCTGCAACAGCAGGAGCAGCACCAAGTTTATCAGCAGCAGCAGTCTTCAACAGAAGCCTATATACTTATACATGTAAATAGGAAATGTAGGTGGCTGTAAGGGAAAGTTAAAAGTCAAACTTTGTATACGTGTACTCCCTCACCCTAACTGCAAGCGCCTCCTTCGCACACCCACATGTATACTTATACATGTGTATATATGGTAATACATACGCACATATATGTATACATATGTGTACATATATATTTGTGTATATGTCTATTTGAATATGCAGAGGTCAACACTGGCGTAAACCGCCAGTGTGAGGCAGCAGTGAAGAGAGATGTACCGCAGGGCGACGAGCAGCAGACGTGATGCATCGTCTCTCATCAAAGATGTACAGATAGGCATGCAGGGCTATCCACGTCAGGTATGTGTGTGCCATCGTAGGTATGGGTTGAATAGCATTTATGTAGAAAAAGAGAAAGGACGGGTGTTCTCGAGGTGCCCGCATCCCGTCTTCTCAGCAGCGGAGTCAGCAGCAGCGAGAGCTTGTGGAAGAGCCGTTCCTTCGTACGGATGTTATCATGCGCGTGGTTGGGAGGGAGCGGGATTGCTGCTGGCGTTTGCGAGAGACAGATATATGGGGCACGGCGCTGCGTTTCCACGGAGGAGTAGCGGCACAAAGGGCACTCCTTCGACAGAAAAACGACACCAGCAGCAGAGAAAGGTTTTCGTCAATATGTTGGCGCCGTTCGGCGTGTTGCTGCGGCTGCTGCAACAAGGTGGACAGCAGCAGCAACAGCAGCAGCAGAGAAGCGTCCTCGTCAATATTTTGGCGCCGGCGGGCGTGTTGCTCTGCAGCAGCGGCGGGTGCGGCGCACTCCTGCGAGAACGCAGCTGCAGCAGCGATGCACGCGAGCGGTTCGTCGCAGCTAGCAGCAACAGCAGCAGCAATCGGTGCAGCAGGGCAGCAAAGAGCTGCAGCTGCAGCACCACGAGGAGCGGAGAAGAAGGAGGAGAAGTCGATGACGGCGCACGTCGCTGCAGCGCATGCAGCAGTCGTGCGGCAGCACCAGAGACAACTGCCGACTGAAAACAGCAGCGCGCAACAGAAGCGCGTATATACACGAGAAACTGCAGCAGCTGACTCGCAGTTACGTAGCGCCGAGGACAGCAGCAAAAGTGACGCAACGGCGCAGCTGCAGAACTGGCAACACTTGCAGCACACAGCCAACGCAGCCGCGACGAAGACGAGATAGGAGACGAGCAGCAGGTGCAGCGCGACAGGTTGCAGCAGCGGACGAAGCACAACAGCAGCGCTTCTCGCCGTAGCAGCCGCACAGGCGGACAGCAACTGCCCACACATTAGCGCCCTCCGCTGTCATAGCGCTTCTATGTAACGTTTTCCTGCTGCAGCAGCCGTGCGCACAAGAGCAGAACATGCGACGGCAGCAGCACCAGCACCTCTGGCAGGTGTCTCCTCCACATATATGTATGTACATAGATATGTATATATATATAAGCGCGGTAAATACGTTTGCACGTGTCTCTCTCCATATTCTGTACGTACAAAGCATCTGCCTTTCAAGGGCAGGTGTCACTACGCTGCACGCGTCTGCTGTGTGTGGATATGTGTGTGTGTAGCTGCATTTGTGTAGACATGCCCGGGGACTACATATATATATATATGTGTACGCATATATATTGAGGACGCATATATATTTGCATATATTGTATATACATATTACGCATGCACAGACGTGTAGAAAGCTGAGCTGATGTGCTTGGGTAAGTCTTCCTCTCCATGTGTCTATGGAGAGCGTAGTCACCTACAGGTATATGCGCCTCTTCTTGTGGTAGTGATGGTGGTCGTAGGTGGTGTTGGTGGTGGTGATGGTGATGGTGGTGGTGAAGCGTATGTACAGGTTTTCTGCCTTTACGTGTGGCAGATGGTTGAGAAAATACCGGCCGGTGAAGAAAGTGTAGCGCTCCGCATGTAGATCATCGCGCAGCAGCAGCTGCTCTGAATCTCAAACGACTGTCGCACGCTGCACTTCCGTCAGCGCTACTTTTCTGCGGGCTCGTCTCGAAGCGAACACATTCAAAAAAAAAGGATGGACGACAACAAAAAAACAGAACATGAAGCGCTGCAGCTGCTGCTGTGGCAGCCCGGCAAACGAACTGACGCTGCGGCTGCTGCGGAGACGCTGGAATGAGAGGTCTGCAAGGAAGTTCGCCGCTTCTTTGGCTGCTGCTGCTGCTGCTACGTCACTGCGATGAGGTAGCGGTGATCAAATACGCTGCTGCCTTTGCTGCTGCTGCTGCTACGCTGCAGCGAGATATCCGCGAGGAACTGCGCTGCTGCCTTGGTTGCTGGTGGTGCTGCTGCTGCCACGGCGCAGTCTGCGAGTAGCTGCGCTGCTGCTTTGACTGCCGCTGGTCCTGCTGCTGCTGCTGCTGCACTGCAGTAAGATGTCTGCGAGCAACTGCGCTGCTGCTCTCGCTGCTGATGCTGCTACGCTGCAGTGAGATGTCCGCGAGGAACTGCGCTGCTACTTTGGCTGCTGCTGGTGCTGCTGCTACGCTGCACCGGTGTGGAGCAGGCGCTGCTGCTGTCGCTGCTGAATCTGGTATGACCGGTGGCCAAGTCTGCTGTGGTGTCGCTGCTGCATCTGCTGTTGTCGTTGGTCAATCTGCTGCTGCTGCTGCCTCGTTCCAACGAACGCCGCCCGAATTTGCGGTGGTCACCGCTCTCGCGTAAATGCCCATGCATGCGCAGCGTCTTCTTCCGCTTGCATGGACGTGAGTCACTGGGCGACAGAGACAGTGACTTCTTGCTCCCACGTCTTTGCAGGCCTGCGCGCCTCGTCAGGAAATAACGCGGTACTCCAAACACTAGTGCACGACCGCCATGCATAGACATAACTACGCAAGGCCATGTGCACACGTTCCACAAGTATAAAGAAGTGCGAGACAGCATGTCTACTTATATGTGTATATATGTATATATGTTACAAGGCCATCCACTCGCCACCCGTAACTGCAGAGAAGTGCGAGAGAGTGTTTACATGTATGTATGCATATACATATATATATGTATATCACAAGGCCGTCTCCTCGCCATTCATATGTATCGAGAAGTGCGAGAGAAAATGCGCATATATATATATATATATATATATCTGACAAGGCCACCTACACACGCCCCATACGTATAGAGAAGTGCGAGAGAGAATGTTTATTCGTACACTGATTTATATAGGGGTGTGTAATTATTTGCACGCGGCAAGTTGGTGGACGTGCGCGTCTCAATCTCTGGTGTGTATGGAGCAGAATTGTACATGCATGTGAGTGGACCAGGTGGACTCCGCCACACGCGTCCCCACATTCAAGACAGCCCAAATATACATCCGTTTCCCTCTGCAGAGAAGTGGAAAACACGCACATCACTTGAGCAGCCGAAGACGCCGACGTCTGTTTGTACGTGGGCGCATGTGTACACACACATACGGTGAAACATTTGCTTCTACAGCGGTCAGCGTATTTTACGTAGATACGCACAAGCATGTCTATGTACTTGTACATTTGTATGCATGTAAAGATCTCTACACACGCGCACAGAGTTCTACATGCATATGCATTACATTAAGTGTGAACGTATGCATAGATTCGTCGTGTGCGTGTGTGTATTTGCACGGGAGTTTATTCTGGTCCATCGTCATTTGTGAACCTTCTCTACTGCGGCCGCAAAGGCATTTTGTGTATGGGCTGAGCAAGCAGCACGTTTTTCTTTTTGAGCCGCAGATTTGATGCCGGTTTAATCTATAAAAGAGTCGTAGTTTTCAAAGAGATGACACTGCAACGACCTTGAGACCTGTGGAGCTTGCACAGGTCTAACACGCCGGGCTTCATCCTAGAGATCTGTCGAGCTTGGACACATTCGACACACTGCTTCAATCTAGAACTGCTTAACAGGCTTTACCTTATTTTTCATCTATGAACGTTTGTCTCTTGAACACCCTTTTGACGAAGATTCGATTCTACGAACATACGTAGTTTGAACAGATTTGACAGTGGTTCAATCGAGTCGTAACGTGGACCCATTTGACAAGTGTTCAGTCCACAAATATTCGTAGTGACTTCAACCGCTATTACACTGGGTCAATCTATACATACTCGTAGCAGCTTGAACAGGTGTTACACTGGCTCAATATGTAAATATTCGCAGTTACTTTGACAGATGTTACATTGGCTTTATATATAAATACTCGTAGCAGCTTGAAGAGGTGCTACGCTGGCTCAATCTATAAATACTCGTAATAGCTGGGACAGGGGTTAAACCGCCTCGATTTATATTCGTAGCAGCTTGGACGAATTTCCACGTGTTCCATTATTCAAGGCTACGTAGCTTTCCTGGGTCGCGTACGTCCGTTCGGTAAAAATCATCCTTGAACACGCACGAAATCCTTCTAGAGAGACACAAGTTTCTTCACCCTCTGTGTGTGTGTGTGTGTGTTTGTATATGTGTGCAAGTGTGCGTGAGTGAGTGTACTATACATATATGTATATATATATATGTATATGTAGAAACACATGTGTGTGGAACGTTTCGAGCGGTAATTCACCACGTGGCGACGGCGCGCTGCCGAGTGAAGAGAAATGTCCTCCATTCTCGAGGAGCGCGCCCAACCGGCTTCGCAGAATGAAAGAAAGAGTCGCGTCCCCATTTTCTTGAGGGAAACAAGTTGTCCTCGGCGACACTCTTGCCCTGCTGCAGCAGCACCGGCACCTGCCGCGGCTGTGGCGGGTCGGTCACAGAACGTTTTCGTCCGCGGAGCAGGCGGCACCCCTCTGGCGCATGTTCTTTGTCAAAGTGGAAAGCAGTTATAACAATAATGAGCGAAGCGCAGTTTCTCCCGAGAGACTTGACACGCCGTACATATAAGAAAGAGAGCCGCGATCATCGGGGACGCTTTGAATTGTGAGTTTCCTTCGGTGCAAAGGGAGGGAAGTCAAACAAATCTCGCGGAACTGCAAACAGATGTGCGGGATATGGTTCTTTCTGCAAAGGGAGGAAACTGCCGTGTCAAATGCTGCACGTAGCTCCAGAATGCCGTGCTTGGTGTGAATCTATCTGCAGAGGGAAGGACCTCCCGTACCAAGTGCTGTGTGTGCCTGCAAAAACATGGGCGTGGCATGTCCTCCTCTGTAGATGCCGTGTTTTATGTTCCTTCTGTTGTCACATTACCGAAAAGAAACAGGATACACTTTACCCTCCTCTCCTCTTGTGCAAACGTGGTATTCCTCCTCAGTACCAGTGCAGATAATATTCACACTGCTGCGTGTCTGTGTGCCTGTATATATATATATATGTACAAGTAGCCACTAATGCAGACGCACATCTGTGTACACAAATATATATACACATATATATTTATTGATATGTACTACAGATGTAGGTGTGTATATTGACGCCTGTATACAAATATTTATATACATAAATAGATGTAGAACGCATCGGTGTGTGGCTGCAGGAGTCTTCTGGACGAGCAGATAGTTTCCGATGTCCAGCTACGCATAGACGTAGACCTTTATCCATTTACATACACGTGGATACACACATATATATAGATGTGTGCAGTCATATGTACGTATAGGTGTATACGCACGCTTATGTGTATACCCATGTGAGAAGTACATGCATACACGGCTACAGAAATCTTTGGCAGAAGCATACAAGCATCTCTGCATGCAGGTACAGACAGACATGCATCTGTACCCATATACATCTACATATATAAATATATCTGTTTATCTATTTAGTTAAATAGACACGCATACCCATATACATATATATATATATAGCCGAATTGCTACACGGGTAGACAGCTGGAGAGGTTTCTGCGAGGAATACGTGCGCAGAGCGCAGATACATACCTACATCCCGTGTGTTTAATATGTATATAGTAAGAAATTATACTACGGCTGCCTAAAGCAAATACACGTACCAATAACCATTTGTTGGCACTATAATTTATTGACACTTTCATCTTCTGGCACGAGAGTGGAGTGGCGTTTCACTTGATTGGCATATATTTATCTTTTGCAGTTGTAGCGTACGTTTCTACGCGTGTAGTTGTGTACCAGTACACACGCAAAAATACTGAAAGTCATAGAAATGCATGCAGCTAGAGAGATTTGTACATGCATACAGTCTTGCGGACCCGCCGCCTCACAACAAAGCTGACTATATAGATATATAGATATGTGGTATTGTAGAATTACTGCACGTCCACTTCTTCACTACACAAGTAGATATCACGCGCCCGTTGGTGTGTAACTCTATGGACAGACATCGGCAACAGGAAAAAAGGAATGCGAATCTATCAGTCTGCATACATGTCACATCTATCACATGTGTGTATACGTATATTCGTATATAGAGAGAGACATACATACACACACTAGAGATGAAGAAGGAGGAAGACACAGAGTGAGAGAGACCGACATTTAGGTATGTTTGAAAGCAAAGATACCTAGAGATACATCAAGGTAAAATGTGGGGCAAGAACATCCATACGTATTTATAGACAGATAGGAAGTTATTCAAGAACACCGCGTTGTACGCCTCCCTGTTGCTGCTACTGTTGCTGCTACTGCTGGTGCTGCTGCTGCTGTTGCTGCTGCTGTGGGTCCTGAGGTGTTGATGGTTCTGCAGCTGTCGCTTTTTTTCTGCTGTTCTGCTACTGTTTTCCTAGAGGCTCCTGCAGCGTCGGAGTGGCGATGACGCGGTGCTGCTGCTGCTGCTACGTCTCTGTGCAGCCGTGCTGTTGTTGCTGCTGCTTCGGCTGCACTACGCAGACGTGCTGCTCTCTCTTTTATGCGCGCGCGCTTCCTTCAGCCGCGCTGCAAATATTTACGCAGTTCCCATGCAGCAGGGCATTTGTACGAACAAATTAATGTCGTAGAGAAACGAGAAGAGGCGGACTCACCGACGTGTCTGGCCGACGCCTCTATCTGCAGTCACCGGGGACGCTGCTTAATTTCCTACGGTTGTACGTTTGTGTTGTCCGTACATGTATGTATGTGGATAGTTATATACATGCATATACATGTATATGTATGTGTGATAAATGTGTATATATGTGTGATATATGTACATGTATGTGTAGATTATGATGTATACATATAGACATGTATGCAGATGAGGGTGAAAATGCATGTGTGTACTAGAAAATGTGTACGTACACGTGAAATGGGTAGAGAGACACATGTCTCTGTGCATGCAGGGAAGTGTATGGGGATCTAAGGAGAAAAAACGCGTAGCTAGCAACTTTATAAGTTGTTTGCGCCTGTGTGTGCACTGCAAAAATATATGGATATGTATGCAGTAGAACAATTATATTGAGTGTAGGGGCACAGGGAAGTAATGGGATCTACGGAGACACATGGCGTAGCCCAAGTACAAAAGCTTGTTGTGTTGCTGCTGTTGCAGCCGCTGCTGCTGTTTCAGTCGCTGCTGCTGGTGCAGTCGCTGCTGCTGCTGCTGTCGCTGCTGTTGTTGCAGTCGCTGCTGTTGTTGCAGTCGCTGCTGTTGTTGCAGTCGCTGCTGTTGTAGCAGTCGCTGCTGCTGTTGCTGCTGCTTCTTTTTTCTCTTGCAGTCCCATCTGGCCGCTTTTCTTCGTTGCTGCTGTTTTTCCTGCGGCTGCAGCCTCGTTGCTGCTGCCGCCGGTGCTGCTCCCACCCGGCGGGGCAGCGCAGCATGCGGCAGCAGCAGCACCAGGCGCAGGCACCGGGTGCGGACGAGGGGGGAACAGCGGCTGCAGCGCGGCAGTTGAAGCAGCGGGAGCAGCAGCAAAGGGCAGTAGCAGCAGCATCACGGCGCACACACTGCCAATGCGGCGCCTCCTCCGTACCATCTATCTCACACTGCTGGGCTAGCGCAAGAAGAAAAAAACGCATGCAATCGGCTGCTGTTGCTGTTGTGCTATTCTTTTTGCCACTGCGCTGCTGTTGCTGCTGCAGTACTGACATGAGTCTTCTGTTGTCCATCATTCCACGTCATCCTGGTCGAGGTGCTGCAGGTGCACCACCGGCAGCGGCGAGGCGAGCCGCAGGAGCGCCCATAGCGACAGCGATGACGCGCGCCAGGGAGCGCAGCAACAACACCAGCAAGCAGACGGCAGGAACAGCAGCAGCCCAAGCAGCGCTGCAGCAGCAGCAGCTTCAACAGCAGCTGTTGCAGCGACATCAGCAGCAGGAATCAGAGGAGCAGCACTGGCACAGGTAGCAGTTCCACCGACATCAGCAGCAGTACTCACAGAAGCAGCCCTGCGTCAGTTAGCAGATCCAGCAGCGGCAGCAGGAGAAGCAGCACTGCCACAGGTAGCAGCAAAACGGCGCTCGCGAGACAGCAGCAGCTGCTGCTGCTCCATGTGGTCTACCTGGCACGACCCCGGTACGCGACGGCCTCCACGCCCGGGCAGCACACGCCAGCAGACAGGAGCTGCACCATCACCAACATTGATATAGTAGCCACGGCGTCATCCGTCGCAGCAACAGCTGCAGCAACAGCAGCAGCACCAACACCTGCAGCTGCAACAGCAACAGCCGCTACAGCAACAGCAGCAGCATGACAAGACAGATGACCAGCGGTGGCTGCAGCAGCAGCAATTTTTCCAGGAGGAAGAAGACCACAAGCAGCAAAATGTTCCTCCGCGGCACCATCGGCAGCAACTGCATCAACGGCACCGCTAAAGGCGGCGACAGCAGCACCTACAGGAGCAGCTGGAGAAGAAGCAGGCAACAGCCGCACAGGAGCAGCAACAGCAGCAGCGACACCAGCAGCGACAGCAGCAGCAACCGCAGTAGCAACAGCAGCAGCGGCAATCACAGCGGCAACCACAGCAGCAACCACAGCAGCGACTGCAGCAGCGACAGCAGTAGCAGCAGCAGCAGTGCCAGTGAAACTCATGTTGGTGTTAGCAAAAGACGCAGCAGGAGCAGGGAGGATACACAGGAGATTATATCTGCCGTTGATGCATGCAGTCGCAGCAGGACCAGCAGTGTCGACTGCACTGCTGCATCTCGAGTGGCCCCTCGTAAATTTGCTGCTGCTGTTGCTGCTGCTGCTTCTTCTGCCGCTTCCTCTTCTCCCGCTTCTTCTTCTCCGCCAGCTGCTACTGGTGCTTCTTCTTCCGTTTCTCGTGCTGCTGCTAGCGGTCCTGCGTCTGCTGCGACTTCTTCTCCTGATGCGTCGCAGCAGCTGCTGCGGCCTGCGGCAGCAAAGGCTGTCGAACGGGTGCTGCTCCAGCCGCTGCTATTGCTGCAGCAGCAGCAGGAAGCAGAGGCAGCAGCGCTGCATTTGTTTTGCCGCCGCACAGCACGAGCTGAAGCCGCGCTGGTGGATCTGTTGCAGCGCGCGCCACTCCTTCAGCAGCAGCGGCATCGCCCGTCGCAGCTGCTCGAACAGCAGTTCACCACCTCCCCACAAGAGCAGCAGCAGCAACATCCGCAAGAGCAGCAGCTGGTGCAGCTGCTGCAGCGAACGGGTGAGTCGCAGCAGCAGCGTCACCGCGACCACCGGCGGCAGCAGCCTTCCGGGCAGAAACCGTGGAGAGAACAACAACAGCAACACGAGAGAAATAAAAGGGAAGGGCCGCAGCAGCGGAAGAAGCAGGGTGTAGTTAGCAGCCCTGCAGAACTGCTCGACGGCTGCTCTCTGCTGCATCAGCAGCAGCGCCTTGCCGTCGTCCCCGCTCGAAAAGACCGCCCTGCGGTCTGTGCCGCCTTTGCTGGGGGGCGGCCGCCTCATCAGCAGCACGCTTGCTGCCCGCGTGATGAAGATGAAGCAGCAGCAGGAAGAGCAGCAAATGCAGCAAGAGCAGCAGCGACAGATGCAGCAGCAAAAAGAGCAGCAGCGGCAGATGCAGCAGCAACAAGAGCAGCAGCGGCAGATGCAGCAGCAACAAGAGCAGCAGCGGCAGATGCAGCAGCAACAAGAGCAGCAGCGGCAGATGCAGCAGCAGGAACGCGAGGACGAGGACCGGAGGACGCACCAGAGGCAGATGGGAAAACGGCAGCAGCAGGCGGCTTCTGGACATCTACGGCTGCTTCCCCTTGCACGAGGGCGCTGCCCGACAGCAGCAGCAGCAGCAGCGAAGGCGACTGCCTTTGTGCTTCAGTAGCAGCGGCAACGGCGGCAGCACAGCGTGCGGACTTCCAGAAGCAGCAGCAAGACGGGCAGCAGCAACAGGAGCAGCAGCAGCAGCAGCGAAGGTGTTCCTCAGTGGCGGTCTCAGCGTCAACAGAAGAGGCGCATGCACTGACGCCGCGGCCTCAGCAGCAGCTGTCCAGCTGCAGCAGCAACGGCGGCAGCAGGATCAGCAGCAGGTACGCAGCAGAAGTAATAGAAGAAGAAGCAGAGCGCCAGCAGTTGATGGAGGGACGTCTGAAGCAGCTGCTGGAGCGAGTGCTGCTGCAGCACAAGCGCGCGCACGTATTTTTTGCGACAGCGGCAGAGCGGCTGCAGCAGGTGCAGGAGGAGATTGAGCAGCAGAGACGGCAGCAGCAACACCTTTCTTTACAGGCTTTTCCCCTGCTGCTGCAGCAGAGCAGCGGAAACGAACCCTCAGGACGCGTAGCAGCAGCGCGGCAAGCCGTGGACGTGCTGCCTCGTCCTTTTCCTGCTGCAGCTCTTCGAGCGGCATGCGCAGGCGCAGCAGCGGCGGCAGAAGAAGAAGCAGCAGCAGGAGGAAGTGCGAGAAAAGGAAGAAGAACAGCTTCAGCAGCCGAATCCTCAGCAGCAGGAACTACGGCAGCAGGAGATGCAGCAGCAGGCTTAAGAGTAGCGGCAGAAAGAGAGAGACAAGGAACAGCAGCAGAAGAAGCGTTCACGGTGGACGGAAAGAACAGGGAGAAGAGAAAATTACGAAGGGGAGTGACTTATCGTAGTGCTGCTTTTTTTCTAGCAGAGCTGCAGCACTCGCTTGACACGCGCGTTATCTGCGTAGCAGCGCATATACGTGCTGGTGTCCTGCGGTCGCTCAGCAGCTGCTTGCGGGCGCACTGCTACACGCTGGAGCAGCAGCAGCAGTGGAATGCAGAGGAGACGCCGAAGGAGCAGCAGCAGCAGGTGGAACTGCAGCGGCGGCAGCAGGAGGCAGAGGACGAGCGGCAGCAGCGCGCGTTCTCCAGCAGCGGCTGCTGCAGGAGAAACAGCAGCAGGAGCAGCAGCAGCAGGAACAGCAGCGAAGGCGGGGGGGCGTGCTTAAGCAGCAGAACAGGAAGAGAGGAGAAAGAAGTTGAGGAAGCGCTCAGCAGCGACAGCGGGACGGCGCTTGCTTTTTCAAGGCAGAAGCAGCAACAGCAGCACTTCGTCCGACCCCCGCACATACAGAAAGCCTCTGCTGCTGCTGCTGCCACTCCTGCTGCTGCTGCCACCACTGCTGCTGCTAGTGACACTCCTGCTACTGCTGGTGACACTGCTGCTGCTGGTGACACTGCTGCTGTCAGTGGCGACGTAGTCGGCCGGGCTGCAGCAACAGCAGCAGAAGACCCGCAGCCGCACGAATGGGAGAATGGAGGGGCAGCAGCAGCTACGGCGCGGAAGGCAGAGCAGCAGCGCGAAAAGGAAAGGCAGCAGGAGGAGAAGCACGCGAAGGAGAAGCAGTGGCACCAGGAAGAAGAAGAAGAAGCAGGCGAGGCGATCAACGAGCTGGAGCAGCTGCACAAACAGCAGCAGCAGAGGCAGCAGAAGCAGCAGGAAAGACAGCAGCATTCACGGTCCTCTACATGCAAGGATACTTCCCTCTTATTCGAGTCTTCCCCTTTTAATTCGTCTTTTCCTTCTTCGTCTGAGTTACCCGTTGCTACTTCTTTTCCTCCTGGGCGGCAGCTTCCTTCATATGTCCCTTCTGCTGCTCCCTCGACTGGGTCTTCTTCTGCTTTGCTGGGTAGGAGAGGAAAACTGCTGTCACTGCTGCAGAAGAAGAGAGCGGCTACGAGAGGGCTACAGCAGCAGAATTGTTTCTCTCTCGACGCGGCGCGCAGCAGTGCACAGTTGCTGCTGACAGGCCTTGCGGTCTACAGCAAAAGTCTCCTTATTATTGCTGCAGCAGCAACAGCAGCAGCCCAGGGCAGAGGAGAACGGGCAGAGGGAACAGCAGCGGAAGAAGAAGCAGCAGCAGGAGAAAGGGCAGGAGAAGGAAAGGCAGGAAGGAGAGAAGCAGAAGAAGAAGATACAGCAGCAATAAGGGCAACAGAGGATTGTGGGAAGCGAGGAGCTTTGTCTTCGCCTGGTGGAGCTTTCTTTTCTTCTCCTGCACGCGGTCTGCCACAGAGAAGAAGAGAAAGGCGGTCGGAGCCCTTGCAGCTGCAGCAGCAACAGCAGCAGAAAGCGAAGGAACAGCAGAAGGCAATGACCGGAAGGAAGAAGAAGCGAAACAGGCATGCGTGGACGAAGAGCGAAGAAGGAGAGGAGATGCTGGTGCTGCTGCAGCACGCTAAAGCAGCAGCAAATTTCTACCGTCGGTGGACGTGGCAGGCCAAGAAGAACTTCCTCGCTTTCCTCCTTCCGGTCGCCACACCCCACACACCAGTTCTCCGTTCTTCTTCATCTTCTTCATCTTCCGCGTTGTCCTTCGGGTGGCACGGCAGGGGCGTCGCTGGCTGCGGCAAGGGGACGCAGAGGAAGAAGCGGGAGGCCGGAAAAGTAGAGGAAGCAGCAATAGAGAAGGAAGAGAAGAAGAAGGAAGGCGGAGGCAGCAGCGGCTGCAGCAGCGACAGCAAGTGGGAGAGCCTCAGGACTGACGTGACAAGCCGCCCTCATAGAGAGAAGAAGAGGGGGAAAGGAAAGCGGCAGAGCAGCAGAAAAAGCAGCAGCACCAACAGCAGCAGGTGCCGGGACATCAGCCGAAGATGCTCCAGCAGCAGCAGCAGTCGCAGCAGAAGACGCAGCAGCAGCAGCAAGAGTAGTAGCAGCGGCAGTAGCAGCAGGGTGGACGGCGGATACTATAGCAGGAGCAAGAAGAGGTGCAGCGCAGCAGGAAGAAAAAGAAGGGAGAGCAAGAGCAGGGAAAGCAGGGAGAGGAGGAGGAAGTGCAGCAGCAGCTGGAGGCAGACGAAGAAAAACACCGTGAAGCAGCAGCGTCCAAACGAGCGGGCACAGCAGCAGAGGGATTCGCTGCAGCGACGGCTGGGATACGAGGAGAAGACGCAGCAGCGGAAGAAGAAGCAGGTGGGGGGAGGGGATGGAGAGGCAGGACCAGGCTCAAGGAGAGCGCTACTGCTGCATCTCTTCCATATAAAGAAGGAGCGAGGCACGAAGACTTCCAGGCCCGTCGTAACATGTGCGCAGAAGAAGAAGCAGCAGCAGCAGGCAGCAGGCAAGCGGGCTGCTGCAGCAGCAGCAGGGATCACCGGGAGAGCCGCAGGGCGAGGCATAGCAGCAGTAGCAGCAGCAGCGACAGGAGGGACCGGGGAACACACAGAAAAGGACAACGTAGTGGAGGCCGAAGAAGAAGAAAAGAGTGGGAAATGCAGAGAGAAGGATAACAACGGCAGTGTCAAGCGTGAGGCGACGGCTGCTGCGGCTGGGCGACAAGGGGAGCGGGTGGGAGCTGCTGCGGAAGAGCAGAGACAGCGATGCCGCGCACTGCCGGGACGGATGCAGCTGCTGCAGGAGAGGAGTGCTGCTGCTGCAGCCGCTGCGGCTGAGGCGTGCGACGCCGCAGCCGCGAGGATGGAAAAAGCTGCTGCGTCGGGCGGACGCAGAGCTCAGCTGCTTCTCTCCTATTTGCAGAAGAACCAGCAGCAGGTGGTCCAGCAGCAGATACGCAGGAGCAGCAGCAGGAGGAGCGGCAGCAACTGCAGCAGCAGGAGGCAAAGTTTCTACAGCAGCAGGAGTGCGGCAAGCGAGCAGACGAGCAGCAGCTGCAGCAGGGGCAGCAGCAGCAGCAGAACAGGGAGGAACGGCAGCAGCAGGAGGGGTTCGGGGAGACGCAGCGCAGACGTGGCAAGTGCTCAGAAACCGACAAACACTGCGTCTCCTGCAGCAGCAGAAGTAAAAGCAGCAGCGGCAGCAACAGCGCGGGCAGCAGCACAAGGAGCAGCACAAGAAGGAGAATCAGCAGCGACAGAAGGAGAAGCAGCAGCAGCACTTGAAGGCAGAAGGACGCGGTTTGAGCGTGGAGCGGGTGCTGCAGCTGATGCGTTGTTTCTACGTCCTTCCGTTGAAGAAGCAGGTAAATACGTGGAGAATATATCTTTCTTTGGTATCCATCTTCTCTCTCTGTTCTCCGTTCATATGTATTGAAGTGTTTATGTCATCGTCTCTCCTTCTCTCTCTCTTTTCATATACATATATATATCTGCCCCTACATCCATATCCCTGTCTCTCTATCACTCTCTATATATTGTCTATATTATATATATAACATAGTCCTCGCTGCAGATATATATATAATATTTTTGTGTCTTTGTGTGTGTATTTGTCTGCTATTGTGAATATACGTATCTTGCTTTCTGTCTCTCCGTCTCTGTCCGTTTCTCTTCCCCTATTTATACATCACCCCTTCTACTACATTTCTTCATATGTGCATATATATGCCTGTCTCTCTCTCTCTGTCTATACATATATCTATATATATGTGTACATGTATGTACATATTATATCCATCGTTAGGGGCATATATGTATGTATGTAAATGTATTTCTAAGTAGAATATTTGTATCTCTTCCCTTCTCTCTCCCCCTCTGTCTCCCTCCCTGTCTCCCTGTCTCCCTCCCTCTGTCTCCGTCTCCCTGTCTCCCTCCCTCTGTCTCCGTCTCCCTGTCTCCCCCTCTGTCTCCGTCTCCCTGTCTCCCTCCCTCTGTCTCCGTCTCCCTGTCTCCCCCTCTGTCTCCGTCTCCCTGTCTCCCCCTCTGTCTCCCCTGTCTCTGTCTCCCTCCCTGTCTCCCTCTGTTTTCCCCTCCCCGTCTCCCCGTCTCTCCGTGTGTGTTGTCTCCTCCGTCTCCTTCCCTGTGTAGAGCAGCTGCCTCTCTCTCGCCGCCCCCATTTCCTCATGTGTCTCTCTCTCCATACGTGTATATACCCCAATTGACGAAGACGTATATACCTACACATAAATACATACACCCAGCTATCTATTTATACATATATACGTACACCTGTAGAGAGTAGGACACATACATATATATATCTATGTATCTATAGAGATATATATAGATATATAGGTACACACATATATATATGTGTAGAGAGAGACAGAAACAAAGACGTATACGCGTAGGTATTTACATAGAAACATACATACATATATGTATATATGTATTGATATGTACGTATATATATATATAGGTATCGAGAGAGTATAGGGGTACATGTTTACGTAGATGTATGTGTATGTGAGCATAGAGAGAAAGACGTGTATATATAAAGAGACTGAAGAGATGGAGAGACACGCGTGCAAACTGCAGAGACGGAGAGAGAAGAAATGTGGGGAAAAGCAGTTCCTGTTTTGTGAAGGAAGTGACGACACTTTTTCTCCTCTTCTTCCTCGTCAGCACTCCTTGCGCGGAGTCGTCTTGCTGCAGAAGCTGCTGCATGCGTCGGGCCTGCTCTTATTCGTCAGTCTTTCCTTCCTATTCTTCGGGTGTTGTACTCCCTCTATACACCTACGTACACACATATATGCTCGCGCTTGCATGTGCGGGTCCCGCGTCTGTCTATGTATTGATAGATAGATACTATGTGCTTGCGCCTGCACGCATGCGGGTAATATATATATGTTTCCATATTGCATGCATGTGCGCGCATGCAGGCGTGTGGGTATCTGCGTGTATGTGCGCGCATGCATCTTGAGAAGTTTCGTTTAAGAGAGTATTTGAAGCGCCTGCTTTCTTCTCAAGTAGAGAGCGCAAGACCGTCGCGTCTCTTCTTCCGCCATGCATGCGCCCGTTTTTGCCCGCCGTGGATACGCGCAGCCAGCATGCGACACCTCTCTCCCGAAGGTACACCCGTATCAAGAAAGGGAGAAGCAAAAAGGAGGGACAAGGAGGGAAATGCACGGGGGCAGAAAATAGACGGAGACACAAAAAAAGGGGAAGGGAGACGGAGACATGGAGACACAGAGAGAGACACGGAGACAGGGTGGGAAAGGGAGACACAGCGCGAAAAAGGGAGGGAGACGGGGCAATAGAAAAGGAGACACGGAGATATTTAGGAGGAAAAGGGAGAAATGAGGGGAAGAGACAGCGGGCGGAAGTCTGTCGTGTTGTCTTGGCTTCGTTTGGTCTTCTCTTATTCACTTTTCCTCTCTGCGTGAGAGACGTCGTCGTGCTTCCTGTGCTGCTGCTGTTGCTGCTGCAGCCTCGCGGTGGTGGCTGCCCCTGGTGCGGCGTGTGGCTGCCGAAAGAGAAGATCACGCGGAGACGCCTTCCTCGTCTTCCACTTCTTTCGTGTCTGCCTTTTCTTCTTCTCCTCCTCTCCGTTTTTGCTCCTCTTCGCCTCCCGCTTTGCTTCTGCCTTCCCGCTTCGAAGCAGGGACTAGCAGAGACGGTGCTGCTGCTGCTGCGCGGGCGTGCCCGTGTCGCCCTCCACCGTGGCAACAGCAGCAGCAGCGGGAGAGACGGAGAAGCAGAAGCAGCAGCAGCGGCAGGAGACGTAGTAGCAACGGCGCAGATGAGAAAGACGCGGAGGAGAGACGCAAGGACAGAGAAAGGAAGGTAAATGGGGAGGAAGAAGAGAACGAGGAAGCAAAGGAAGAAGAAGTCACCCAGGCTCGCAGCAGCACCAGCAGCAAACATGCGTGGGCGGACGCAGCTGCGGCGGAGAACTTCTGCTGCAGCAGTGACAGCGTCATTTTCTTCGACTGCAGCAACAGCAGCAGCGGCAGCAGCAGGTGTGACAGCAGCCACAGCGGCAGCAGCGGCAGACGGCGAAGGAGGAAGAGCTGCAACAGCAGCAGCAACAGCAGCAGCAGCAGCCGCAGACGGACAAGAAGGAGAAGGAGCTGCATCAACAGCAGCAGCAACAGCAGCAGCAGTAATCGCAGCCGTGGAATTAAGAAGAGCAACAAAAAGAGCAGCAGCAGGAGCAGCGTCTTGAGTAGTCCCAGCTCGAGCAGCAGCAGCAACGGCGACGCAGCGGTGGCGTTGCCGGTGCTCCGGTGGTCAGACTGCAGTTTGTTATTATTTGACCGCGGGACGTGCTGCAGCGGCAGCTCTTCTGCTCATGCAACAGCAGCAGCAGCAGAAGCACCGACAGCGTGTGTACCAGCAGCACCAACAGAAGATTTACCAGCAGCAGGAAAGCAGCTAAAAGAAGAAGAAGAAGCTGCAACAGCAGGACGAGGAAGAAAAGAAGCAGTATTTTGTGAAGGAGGGCGGGGAGGTAGCAGAGCACAGGCTGCAACAGCAGCAGTGGAAGCGGCAGTGGGAACTGCAGCAGATGATTTCGCCGGAAGAAGAACGAGGGCAGCAACAGCAGCAAAAGGAGGACGAGATGCGGCAGCTGATGAAGGAGCAAACGGCGGAGCAGCAGCAGTGTCCGAAGCAGATATAACGCCAGTGCCGGAAGAAGAAGACGAAGAAGAAGAAGACGAAGAAGAAGACGAAGAAGAAGAAGAAACAGCAGCAACCACAGGAAGAGAGAGAGACAGAGCAGCTGCAGCAGGTGCTGTTGCTTTTGGGGGAAGACGACTCCACGGACAAAAACGTGAAGAACAGCAGCAGCAGCAGCGACAGGAGCAGCAGCAGCAGGAGGAGGAGGAGGAGCAGCAGCCGGAGGAGGAGCAGCAGGAGCAGCAGCAGCAGCCGGAGGAGCAGCAGCAGCAGGAGGAGGAGCAGCAGGAGGAGGAGGGGCGAGAGAAACAGCAACAGCGACCGCAGCAGCGATTTCTGTGGAGGAGATTGTCGAGCAGCAGCCAGGCGAGAGCAGCAGCAAAGAGAGAAGCAGCCGCAGCAGCAAAAGCGAAGGTGGAGAACGAAGAAGCGAGAGACGGAAGCAGACGCGAAGCAAGTCGCTCGGCCGGTGCGGCTGCACCACGTCCAGCAGCAACGCCGTCGTCTTTCGCTTCCTCCTTTTCCTCGGCTGCAGCGGCGATGAAGGAAGCAGCAGCAGCAGCATTCCGCAGAGACGAGTCACTCGGCAGAGGAGGGAAACACGAGGCCCGGAGAAGAACGAAAAACTGCAAAGTTCAGATCTCTCTTCTTCCTCCACCACCTGCTCCTGCTGCTGCTGCGGCGTCGACCGCTTCCTCTCCGGCTGCTATAGCTGCTGCCTCTTGTTCTGCTGCTGCTGCTGTGCCTGGTCCGGCGTCTGCTGCGTCGAGTGCTTGCTCTCCCGCTGCTATAGCTACTGCCTCACGTTCTGCTGCTGCTGCTGCGTTGGGCGCTGCTTCCTCTCCCGCTGCTGGAGCTGCTGCCTCGTGTTCTGCTGCTGCCGCTCCTGCTGCTGCTGCGGCGGTGGCTGTTTTCTCTACGGTTGCCGCTGCGGCGGTGGCTGCTTCCTCTCCCGCTGCTGCTGCTGCAGCGTCTTCTTCGTTTTCTGCTGCCGATGCTCCTGCGGCTGCTCTGCGAGGGAGAAGAGGAGGACAGCGCTCGCGCAGCGAAGGTTTTTTTCGATCTAAGTTGGGGCGCAGCAGAGAGGCACCGCTTGCTGGCCGGCGTCCCTTCAGCAGCAGCAGCAACAGCAGCGACAGCAGCAGCAGCGTTAGCAGCAGCAGCTCCTGCAATACCAGCAGCAACAGCAGCAATATGATCAGCAGCACCAGCAATAATATCACCAGCAGCAGCAGCAGTATCAGCAGCAGCAGCTGCTGGCCCAGTTCCTTGTTGCTACATCAGCAACAGCACTCTTCTCTTTCGCAGGTCAACGGACAGTCTCCCTCACTTTTCCTGTTCTTCACCACGCATATATATATATGCATGTCTATGTATACCCGTCTATCGACCTATCTCTCTCTCTCTCTATATATATACATATATATATTTACACAGACGCTCACGCATATATATATATACATACATACGTTTCCATATATATATGTATAAATAGATAGGTGGATAGATAAATCTGTCCACACACAGGTATATATACGTACCTATCGCCGCAATAGATATGTGGATCTTGACATATATATATAAAGGTATTACGATCCTATCTTTTGTTTATCTGTGTACATGCATGTGCTTTTCTCTGTCCGTCTCTCTACAGACTTTTTCTTATTATATGAATATGTACGTTTGCATGCGTGCCTACGTCTCAATCTGTCTCTCTGTGGTGGCTGGACCCTCATCTGTATCATACATATATATATATATATTTGTACGTCTCTGTGCCTGTATATATATATTTGTAAGTATACGCATATGCAGGGTTTCGTCACTTGATACGTAATCACATATTTCTGTGCGCCTACGTGCATGCGTGTCTGTTTCTTTTTCTCTCTCTCTCTCTCTATATGTGTATATACAATATATATATATCTATGTATATATGTAAATGCATGCATATACGTTGCCCTGTCAATTAAAAACATTGCCATATATGTGTATATATTTATGATAGGCTTATACAAATATAAATATATATATTATACGTCTATATACACGCAATATATATAAATGATGTGAAGAGAGGTGCGCTGATTAGCACTTTCAACAGGGAGGAAGGAATTTGAATAACTTCGCGGTCCTGTCCACATTAATATATATCCATACATGCACGTATCTCTCTCTCTACATACACATATATATACAGGTTTGCATGTGAATATGTCTCTCTTTAATGTGTGTATGTGTATATATATAGAAACGCGAACAGACGGGCAACGAGACAGCCAGACAGCCAGCCAGAGACAGGGAGACAGGGAGACAGGGAGACGGGGAGACGGGGAGACGGAGAAGTACCTCTTCTTAAGAATTTATATCAATATACGCATGATGAGGCGGACACGTCTACACACACAGAAATGGAGATATTTGTCGTTTTGTGTGGTAGTGATGGTAGTTCGTACGTATTTGTGTTTGTGTACCGCCTGCGTCTCCGCCCGGGTATGTGATGCACGTGGACGTGTCGAGGACGAAGTGTACGTGTGTGGGTGGTCAGAGCCGCCGCATGCAGTTTGTTCGGCTGTCTGAACACGCCGTGGTGGGGTGTACGTACAGCTGGTGAAGCCTGAAGAGAACGCAGAAGAAGAAGGTGAAGAAGGGGAGAAGAGAGGGAAAGGAGCAGCACGTGAAGGAGGGGAAGATGAACGCGAGGGAAGGCGAGGCGAACGAGGAGGAAGTTGGCCGGATTCGTCAGCAGCACCTGCTGTCGCTGAGGATGCAGAAAGTGCGGCTGCACCAGACGCAGCAGCACCAGCAGCACAGGCAGCAGCAACGGCTGCAGGAGCAGCAGGAGGAGGAGCAGCAGCAGGTGCAGCAACAGCAGCAGCGGTTCTCAGTAACTACGACCGCCTGCAGCAGGAGGAATTTCGTCAGAGGTAAACTCTTTCTTCTCCTTAGAAAAACGAGAGCTGTCCATATGCGTACGTGTATATCTGCGTGTATGTGTATGTGTGTGTATTTCTTTGCATGCGCAGGAATTTCATGGAGGGACACTTCTGTGTGCCTGTCTTAGCAGAACACATAAGCGAGCGAACAGATCTCAGAGCGAGGAGAAGCGTAGATAATATATACACATATATATACATATATATATGTATGTAGATGTATATGTGTGTATATTTGCCGCACAGATGTGTGTGTATGTGAACAGCAAAGTATTTATATTTAGCTCTGTTAAACACGCTGTGCGTATACGTGTATATGGTTGAGTCCACGACACAGATATACATATAAATGCACCTAGACATCTTTAACGTATACATCTGTATATCCATAACGTATACACGTATATATATGTGTCTATAAGTGTACGTCTGCTCGTCCACATGTATATAAATATATATATATTGTAGTTGAAGAGTCGGTGAGCGAATGAGGGAGACAGATACCATTACGGGAGTCTCAATGCAATACACATATATATATATATGTATGTGTACATATATATATATGTATATATCGATGTATATGAATTAGAGAGTGAGACGGAGAGAGAAAGAGATACGGGTTCGCGTGGTTATTTCTGCAGGACATCTATACATGTATATATATATAGACAGAGAGGGAGAGATACAGGTATATATATATACGTGGGGACAGAAATACATATATATATATCTATGTATATGTAGATGAGAGAGGGCGAAGGATGAGACAACGACATGTATATGTAGAGGAAGATTGAGAGGCAGAGAGAAAGGAACGTATATACATATACATATATATACATATATATACACACATATATATATATGTGTGTATAGGGGAGACACACATACACACATACACACATACAAATACATATACATGTATGTATGCAAGGAGAGACATATATATGTATATATAGATAGATAGATATGTCTCTGCGTCGAATTTGAGAGAGAGAGACACACACACACCCACACAAACGCATGCACACATATAAATATATACTCACGTATATATATGTGTATATAGATATATATGTACATGCGGTGTGACGGTGATAAGATGAATGTATATACAAAGATATACACATTCATTAATATTTTGTCTTCCTGAGGCAGGGCCCCGGCGCAGCAGCGATGTCTCGCGTGTGTCTCTATTTCTCGTGGAGCTTCATAAACACGTGTGTGTCTACGTCTGTATATGTGTCTACTACTATCTCTTTGTGTGTCTACTATCTCTTTGCGCGTGTATATGTATATGCCTTCGTTTTCCCCTTCCTTTCCAACGTCGCAGGCCCGCACGTGTGTATGTGTGTGCGTCTCCAATCGTGCGCCTGTCTTCGCAGTTGTATGGGCCGTGTCTCCTTTCCCGTGGCCGCAGATGTCTCCTTCTTCTGTGGAGAGATGCGTTCACCATGACGAGTGCCTTGCTGCTGCTGCTGCAGATTCGGCTCAGAAGACTTCGTCCTGCAGTCGTACAGCTGCGCCCTGTCCCGACGTATTCTTCTTCAAGTAATTCCCTTCCCTTCCTTCCCCGCTCTCTCTTCTGGGCACTCTGTGTGTCTTCTCTGCTGCTCCTGCTGCTGCTCCTGCTGCGACGTGTGCTGCTGCTCCTGCTGCGACGTGTGCTGCTGCTCTTCGCAGCGGGGTCGTTCCAGTGCTGCTGCACGCGCTTCGCATCCTCTCTTTTATCCTCCTGCTCATCCTGCTTCTGCTGCTGCTGCTGCTTCCCGTCATCTTTTTCCTCGTGCTGCTGCCGATCCTTCGCCTGCGGGGAGCGTCTTTCAAAGAACAGCAGTACGGCTACCACCTCGCCCACCCTCTCTCTCGCTCTCTACATATATATATATTTATATTCAGGGATGTCATCTGTCTCTGTGTGTGTCTCTGTGTCTCCTCTTCTATTTATTTGTATCTACTCACGTATATATATATACACATGTTCTTATGTGTATCTGCGTTTGTACTTACGTGTATTTCTACTGCAATATTTGTATGTATCTATATTTCTCTCCTTTTGTATCTATCTACCTGTTCACATATATATATGTACATATGTGTTTGTGTACATGTGTACTCATAAATACATATATATATGTATGTTTGTGTAGGTGTGTTTCCATACCTGTCTGTTGTATTTGTCCATATCTATTCACATATATATATGTGTTCGTGCACATGTATACTGATACACACATATACGTACACATATCTATATACGTGTATACGTACTGTCTCCGGATATATATATATGTCTACACGTGTACTGATATATATGTATATATATGTATGTCCTGTGTACGGTAATGGGGAGAGAAGATTCTCCGATTAGTACTGCTGCTATCATATCTTGTGGGAGTTCATTTCTGCGCCTCGTTTACAGAGGGAGAGGAGTGTGGGGTGACGAGGAGAATTTGGAGGAGCAAATCTATTTCTCTCCACATTCTTCTACCTTCGAGCTGCATGCATTTGTGCTGCCATACATTAGTAGACTTCCATTTGTCCAGGTCTGTTATATGTATATGTATGTCTGGCGACTTATATACGTCGTCCATACGTCTCGACACGATATTCGTCTATTCCTGTCCCGCTGAGGAAATAAATATATTCCATGTATATACGTATATATATGTATCTAAATGTGTGTGTGTGTATATACACATATATATATATATATGTACATGTGTGTATGTATGGGGAGACGTATGTATACGTATGTATATGTACCTACGTATATGTGTGTATATTTATGTATGGATATGTGTGTGTATGTACGTGTGTATCTGCATGCGCAATTCATATGTGATATCGCGTGCGCATATAAAGTTTCTCTAAAACATTTGTTGCAGGTGAACAGGGGTGTCGCTCGCGTGATCTGGGGTGGGGTGTACGTACACCTGAAGGACGTAGACGCGAATGGTCTCGTTAGTAGTGGATCTTCTCTTCCAAGCCTTTTCCTCTTTTTCGCCTCCCTTTCTCCCTGTCTGCCCGTCTCCGTGTCTCCCTGTCTCCCTTTCTGTCCGTTTTTCAGTGTCTGCTTTCGCAGCAACTCCCGGTCCACTACTGGACGGAGTGTGGGGTGTACCTACACCTGAACTACTCGAAACGAATGTCTTTCGTCCTCCGTCCCCGTCGTTTACGTTGTGCGCGCGCTGTCCCCCCCCACGAAGTTGCGGTGTACGTACACCTGGAAGTGTGCGCTTGGGTTTACCTCCAGGGACGACTTTACGTGACGCAGAATTCCCTCGCGTTTTTCTCCTTCTTCAATGAAACGACTCTCTTCGGGCCAGAAACGGTTATTCTCCTCCCCATGCAGGAGATCGTTGCTATACGGTAACAACCAAATATTTCTCTCTGTGTGTCTTTTTCGTGTCTCTCTGCTCTTCTTTGCTGGCAGCTCTCCCTCCGTCTCTTCCTGAAGCGCAGCGGTGCGTCTGCCTTTTCTCCCGTACTCCTTCCCTACATACATGCAGAAGTTTTCCTCAAACTCGTTTCCACATCTGGTGGCGCCGTCACCTACACATATGTGCACATACTTGTATATATGTGTATCTATTCTATATTCCTTTGACTTCGTCTACGTATTACATGCATACACATATACATATATATGCGTGTTCCTATACACACATCTACGTAGATCCTTTCCAGTACATGCAGTCAAGTTTTATATAGATGCATATGTGTGTATATATTCTATGATTTAATCTGCTCTCTCTCTATATAAATGTAGACACATACCCATATGTGTATACATATATATATGAACAAATATTTCGTGTATATATATATATATATATTGTAAATAACTTTCTCTCTACTTGTGTTGCCATCGATGCAGTAAATTTCCTGTATATGCATATGTAGGTATATTTTCATGTGTGTGGCATTCTTCCGGTGGTTTTCTAGCACTGTTCAGGAAAATGGATACATCCTTAAGCAAGTCCGCATCTGTTGACTGTTGTCTGTATCTGGCGGCGTCTACGTATTTCCGTGCGCATGCAGTCACACATACATTTGCATGCGGGTGTGCCTCCTCCCTTGCTTTGTTAGCTGCCTCTAGAAAGACACTGGCGTGCATTCTTTTTTTTCAAGTCGAAGATGTGCGCGTGTTGAATTTCTTCGCTTTCCGGTCCTCTTCCACCGACCCTCTATTTGCCAGAAAAGGCAGCTGCTGGGGAGTTCTTCTCTTCGTCTTCGGTCTCCCCTTCCCCGTCTCCCCTTCCCTGTCTCCCTGTCTCCCCGTCTCACTTCCTTCTCCCGTCTCCGTCTCCCCTCCTTTTCTCGTCCCCTTCTGTTCTCACTGTCTCCTTCCCTATCTCTTCATATCGCCCTCCTCTTCCTGTCTCCTCCTCTTCGCGTTGTCCTCCCTTCCTCTCTGTCTCTCCCTGTCTCGCTGCCTCCGTTTCACTTTCCCGTCCTGTCTCCGTCTCCTCCCCTTCTTGCCGTCTCCTCCTCTCCGGTCTCTCCCCGTCTCCCTGTCTCCTTCGCTTCCTTGCTGCGCCCCCCACCACTTCCTGTCTCCGTCTCTCTCTGCCGTCGATCTTCACATGAACGCGTCTCCTTCTCTGGAGCAGCAGCGACTGCCACTTTTGTGTCTTCCGTTTCCCTCATCCATCTGTCTTCCCCGTACATCTCCTCCTCCCTTCGCTTTCTCTTCAACAATGCAGCAGCAACGATATTATCATCTAACAGCATCCCTCTGTATCCACCTCTATATCTTCTCCACAACATATATATTGCAACACACACAAATATCTAAATATAATACCTACATATAATATATATATTACAACATACTGGGGAGGTGTATATATATATATATATGTATATCCTCATACATATATATATGCGCATACATATGTATATGCTTATATATATATAGATAGATTAAATTACAACGTATTTGATGTATATAGAGAGAGAGTTGAAGGATTTTAAATATATATGGGTGGACAAATATATATATATATATATATGTAGACACAGACTTGCATGCGTATATCTCTATACTGATAATCTTATCCACAAATTCCATATGTATATATATGTATGTATATCAAAGCGTACACAGGTATACATATATATGCACATATGTATATATCTGTGTCTCCATGTATGTATGTTTGCGGGTCTATATATGTTCGATTGAGTCTTTATTTATATATACGTGGATATCTTTTCCCCCTTCTTCTCTCTTTCACCTCCTCTATACATACACGTGTCAGCAATCTTCCAATATACTTCTCTTTCTTGCTGTTTTCCTTCCTCCTTCACCCTCCCTTTGCACCTACATACACACATATGTATACGTGCATGCTTATATATATGTGGGCAAAGCTTGCTGCATGCATGTGTGTCTCTGGTTGCTTGTTCCTCTTTCTTCGTGTCTCGCTTTCGCTGTGTATATCTTCGGGTGAAGAGGGTAGAAGAAAAAGAAGAAGGAAATGTCCTCGTTGTGTTCCTGCCGCACTTCTACACGACGCATGCAGCAAGAAAGTCAACGCTTTTTTCTTCGACAATTCAATCGAAGTCGAGTTGACCGGGGGACGCACCCATTTCTTTGCCACCCTTTTAAATCGCGACAAGGTAATCTGCTGCTCCTCCTGCTCGGCTCTGCTTCTCTGCTGCTCTGCATCTCTGCTGCTCTGCTGCTCTGCTTCTCTGCTGCTGCCGCTGCACGTTGTTCTCTGCTGCTCCTGCTGCTGCTTACCTGCTGCTACTGCTTGCCAGGTGCGGCTCCTGCTTCGGCTCCTGCCTCCCTGCTCCTACGGCTTCTCTGCTGCTGCGCGAGTTGCTGGTGCAACGCACACGGCTGTGTATTGCTCCTGCTGCTCTACTTGCGGAAGAGAACGGCCTTGGCTGTTGTTCGTTTCCCTCTCTGCTTTAGCTGCTGCATCTTGTGCCGCTACTGCGATGCTCCTACTGCGGCTGCTCCTGCTGCGCGTTTTGCTGTTGCTGTTGCCGCTTCACTGTTGCTGCTGCGGTGCCTGCGTCACCTCCTGGCGCTGCTTCCGGCTGGACGCTGCAGCTGCTCCGCCTTCTCTGACAACGCCTACAGCTGCTGCTCCTGTTACTTCTCTAACTGCTGCTGCTGCTTCTCTAGCAGCTGCTGCTGCTTCTCTACCTCCTGCTGCTGTTGCTTCTCTACCTGCTGCTGCTGCTACCTCTCTACTTCTTGCTACTGCTGCATCTCTACCTGCTGTTGCCTCTTCTTTGGGTGAGTGTTTAGTCGGTAGATGTTGAGTTAAATTACTTGCGGAGGTTTTTTGTAGAGCCGTGTGGATATATGGGCGCGTCTAAGTCGATGTCTTTGTCTGCGGACATGCATGCGTCTTCGGAGAATGGCAAGTACAAGTTTTGTTTGCTGCGCGTAGCTAGCTCTCTCTGTGGCCTCCTCTGTAAAGACAAGGAAATGTGGAAGTAGAAGAAAGTTACACGAAAAAGATATTGGAAAGGTGATCGAAGAAGAGAAAGAGAGAGCAGCACGAGGAGAAGCAGCTGCTGCGCTCTCTTCGGCTCCTCGCGTGACCAGCGGCGAGCCGGCCGGTGTGGGGTCCCCCTGCCCCCGCCCCAACGCCCCGCACGTGGGCGACAGCAGCAGCAGTTGAGTCTACTTCCGTTTCTCCGCAGTAGAAGGTGTATTCCTGTCTGAGAGGAGACTTATTTTGCTGCTGCTGCTGCAGCTAGCGGCAGGGGCGTTTGTCCAGGAGCAGCAGCTTCGCCCGTTTTTCTGCGCAGCTTGTGGGGCGACGCCAGCGTAGCAGCAGCAGCAGCAGGAGTGAGGGTCGTTAGAGAGAGAAACGAGGATCAGAAGAAGCAGATGGGACAGAGCAGAAGAATAGCAACGGAGGAAGACCGAGCAGTCGACGTGGAAAGTGGTGTGTTCTTCTGCTGCTCCGGTGTACGTACACCTCAGCGTCGCGACGTCCGGCGCCGCCCCACAGAGTGTGGGGCGCCAACACCCGACGCCGCCGTCGCGCAGCAGCAGCGTCTCGTCGACCTCCTCCTGCCCCTGCAGCAGCAGCTCAGAAACGCATGCAGCAGCTTTTTGTCTCGCGTGAAGCAGCAACGCCTCACGAGACAGAAACGGCCTGCTGCTGCGGGGTGCTGGTTCTTTTCTCCCGCCCAACGCTGCTGCTGCTCTCTCAATCACCGCAACCTGCGCATGCATATAAACACACTCCCTGCCCTTCTTTTCTCTCTCTGTCTGCTGTCATTCTTTACGTCTTCCTCCGCCTATATATATATATATATGTAGAGAGAGAGCTGTCGCGTACCTGTGTCTATACATTACTTCTTTATATACACACACATATACATGAGTGCCGCCCAGGGATATCTCCCCGTGTCTATGTCTGCGTGTCTACATTCATGTGTCTACCTGCTGCGTGCTGTAAGTCCCTCCCAGGGTACCTCTCCTCCATCGCATCTCCTCCTCTCTTCATATTCGTGTGTGCAGCAGATATCTGTGCGTGTGTATATATCTCCCTCTCTTCATACATATATGTTCACGGCATATATATGTGTGTATGTATCGCTCTCGCGCTCTCCATCCATATATATGAATGCGAGTACAGCATACGCATGCGCGTGTACGTCTCTCTGTCTTGCTGTCAGTCTCTCGTGTATTGTCGTCATATATATATGTTCGTGCATGCGCATATGTATGTGTTCAGAGTGTATATATGTCTCCCTGGTCATATTTGTATGTCGCCCGGGCCGGGCCGTCCCCCTCCGCGTCAAGCGAGAGTTTGCATGCGAAAAAAAAGCGGGTGGGGAGACAGCGGGACTCGCGTGTGTGGGGTCGGAGACGTCCCTGCTGCTTGCTGCTGCACCGCGCAGCCACCCAGCAGCAACTCGTCCCTTTTCGTGTGCCTTGCGCCCCCTTCTCTGTGGAAGGCACCCACGCCACAACCTGCGAAGGAAACCGCGCCGTAGCGCTCTGCATGCATTCGTATTCACACATGAGGAAGGTGCTATGAATAGGTACTTCTATATTCCCCCGTTACTCACATATAAACGCATGCGTATTTATGTATGTGGGGTTGCGTATCATCTCCGGGCGTATATATAGAGAGAGAGAAATACGTGTGTATATGCGTAGGTACAGCTCTCTATATACGTAGATGTAAATGCATGCATATGGGTATTCATGTATATACATAAAATGTATAGAAATACGAGGGGAGATATATATATATTATATGCGTATATCTATATGTACCATATATCTATATATGTATATATATGTAAACGCATGCATATTTGTAGGTATGCGTATGATGATACATATAAGTTAGGCATCAGTTTACACATGTATATATATAGTATATGTAGAAATACGAGGAGATATGCATGTAGATGGTCTCTGCGTATATGCATATATATATATGATGTACGTGTAGAGCTGCTTTGTACGGAAATTTGTACGCGCATGCAGCTTCACCACGTCAGATGAAGAGAGAACTCAAATTTTGCCGAAGTATATGTCCAAGAAAAGACCTATCCTTTTCTACCCGTGTATACGTATATCTATGTATATAGCTATATGTGTATTCTATGTACATAAATATATATGTGTGTGGGGGAAGGAAGAGACAGGGAGACGCACACACAGAGACAGGGCGACAGAGAGACGAATAGAGCGGCTTGTCAGAGAAGAGAGGAGTATATTTTCCTTTTCTGCATCGGCGTTGGTGGAGACGGATAGACGAAGAGCCGTTGCGCATGTGCAGAGTATGAAGGCGCTGCAGGACCTCTGCAGAATTTTTAGTCTTCGAAGCGGACAAGTTGTTCTGCCCCGCCGGGTGACTCTTCTTGCGAAGAAAGAGAGTAGCAGCAACAGCAGCAGCAGCAACAGCAGCAGCGACAGCAGCAACAGCAGCAGCAGCAACAGCAGCAACAGCAGCAGCAACAGCAGCAACAGCAGCAGCAGCAACAGCAGCGACAAGTGCAGCAGCAGCAGGAGCAGAGCAGCGGTCGGAGCAGTGGCAGACCCCGCAGCAGCCGAGTCTTCGTGTGAGAGCGAAAGACAGAGACAACGCGCTGCAGCACGAGGAGGAGGAGCAGCAGAAGCAGCGGCTGGGGGCCACGAAGGAGCCGCGCAGCACAGGAGGAAGAAGCGCCACAAGTTCTGCGGTGGTGTTTTCCGTAGCTGGTCTCTTGTTGCTGCATCTCTGACGTGCGCATGTCGCTCTCTGTCTCTCGCATATATTTCGACGCACGCAGCTTTCCATGAAGAAGAGAGAACGTGTAGAAGTATATTTTCTTCTCCAGGAGTCTACTCTTGTACATGTCTTTGACGTATGTGCTTGTTTCGTAGACATACGCGTATAAATTCAAGCAAATGTATGCGAATGTATACATATATTTATACGTGTAGTTAGTTTTGTAGAAGCAGCGTGAAAGCAGGGGACGTCTGAAGAGAGAGATTAATAAGACGGGCGAAGTGGGATATATATATATGTATATACGTGGAGAGTATGGAAGGGTCCTGCGTAGGCGGTGGTGGTGGTGGTGCCTGCGGTTCGGCAACAGCAGCAGCAGAAGGGGGGAGGGGTACGAGCAGCAGAAAGGCCAAGCGGCAGCAGCACCGGCAAGAGCGACAGCAGCTGCAGCAGTACTTGCGCCGGGAGGAGCAGCAGCAGCAGCATCAGCGAGGAAGACAGCGCGAAGGGAAGGAAGCGGAAGGAGAGGAAGATGAGGAGAAGAGAATTATTCGAACGTGGCAGCAGCAGCAGCAGCGTCGGAACGAGGCGAAGAAGCAGGCGCAGAGGATGCGGGAACAGCAGCAGCAACAGCAGCAGGTGAAGAAGGAGCTGCAGCACGAGGTGAAGGAACAGCACCAGGAGCGGCAGGAGCTGCAGCAGCGAGGAAGGGAAGAAGAACAGAGGGAACGAAAACAGCGGCGGCAGCGTCTTGAGCTGGAGCTTGAGAAGCAGCTCAGGCAGAAGCAGCAGCAGCAGCAGAGGCAGAAACAGCAGCAGCAGCAGATTCTGGCGCTCCGCAGGTCAGAGGAAAAGAAGCAGAAGCAACAGCAGCAGCATGAGGGAGAAGAGAGAGAAGACGACGGAGAAGCGAAAGATCTGCAGCAGAACAGAGACAGGCGGCAGCAGCAGAATGAAGAGCAGCAACAGGAACAGCAGCAGAATGAAGAGCAGCAGCAGGAGGAGCAACGGCAGAATGAAGAACAGCAGCAGCAGCAGCACGGGCGAGGAAGTTATTCTTTTTGGAGCGCTCTGCCTGCGGCGCTGCGACCGGATCTGCTGTCTCTTGCTGCGGGGTCGTGGAAAGTTTCACCAGCAGCAGCAGCAACAGGACGGAGAGGGAAAGGAAGATCAGCAGAAGGCAGAACAGCAGCAGCAGCAGACTGCAACATTGGCAACAAGGAAACACCGGGGGGTACAGATGCAGGAGGAACGGGCAGTCGGCATGTATTTGTCTTCCCGTTGCTTGCTGCGTTTTCTTCGACAGACGCAGCAGCAGCAGCCAACACCCGGGAGCAGCAACAGCAGCAGCACGAGCAACAGCAACACGAGCAACAGCAGCAAGAGCAGCAGCAGCAACAGCAACAGCAGCGACAGGAGCAGCAGCACTACCTACAGCAGCTGCTGACGCGCCGCCGACAGCAGCGGCAGCAGCAGCAAGAGCAGCACGAGCAGCAGGAGCAACAACTGCAGGAGGCAGGGGAAAAGAGGACGGGAAAGCAGCAGGAGCAGGTGGGGCCTGGCGTGCTGCTGCAGTGTGATGCTGCAGCGAGCTTTGGGTGGGTGAGCGACAGGGAAAGGACTGCAGTTCCAGGTGTACGTACACCGCAGCGTGAAGGTGAAGGCGATTCACCCGCGTGCTCTGCTGCTGCTGCTGCAGCTCCAGCAGCGAAGCCGAGGCTGCCTGCGCAGCCAAATGAGCTCTCTTCTGGTGCAGCAGTTGTTTCTCCTCTTCTCTCTTCTGCTGCTTCGTTTACTTCCCCTGCTGCCCGCTCGTCTCATCCCCTTGCCGCAACAGCAGCGGCAGGATGCGTTGCTATACCTGCGGTTGCTGCAAGCGGCTCTGCTGCCGTCACTCCTGCTGCTGCTGCTTCTGGAGGACGCAGCGGGGCGAGTTTCAATGCTGCAGCAGCAGCAGAAGCAGCAGCAGCGGCAGAAGTGGTAGGTGGAAGAGCCACTGCAGCAGCTGGTTCTGCTGCGTCTTTCGTCTCCCTTGCTGCTGGTGCTGTTCCTCCCGCTTCGTCTCCTTGTCCTGCCGCTCCTGCCCTACAGCTTGTGGACTCGGGCGGCTTCATAAATCGTCGAGCGACCGCGGCAGATGCTGCAGCAGCAGATGCAATCGCAGCAGCAGAAGCAGCAGCAGCTGCTGTGCAACGTGCTGCAGCAGCCGTCACTGCGACAAGAGAAGCACGTGTGCACTTGAGCGCTTGGCGAAACTTCCACCAGCAGAAATCTGGGAGCAGCTGGTGGCTGTCAGCTTCTGCTGCTTCTGCGGCTGCTTCCGCTGCCGTGGCTGGTTCCTCTTCCTCATCTGCTCCCGCTGCTGCTGCTGCTGTGCGTAGTGATGCTGCTCTCGGCGTCGCTACCGCTGCTGCTGCTGCCGTTCATGAAACTCTGCGCTCTGAAGATTTTTTCACTGCTGCTGTGGGTTTGCAGCAGCAGCAGCAGAGGCAGCAGTTGCCGGTTCAGCACGAGAAACAGCAGCAGCCAGAGCAGGAGCAGCGGCAGGTACAGCGGCAGCTACAGCTTGAGGGTGAGAAGCAGCAGCCAGGGCAAAAAAGTCGAGAGAAAGACTCGCTTTCTTTATGCTGCATGGCCGAGAATGAGAGAAGCCGTGCAGCAGCAGCAGGCGCAGCAGCACGAATCACAGCGGCAGTGCTGGATGAAAAAGGTGGAACGGCAGAAGCAGTGGCAGGAACAGCAGGAGCAACAGCTGCAGGCCAAGATGGAGAAGGAGCAGCAGCAGCACTGGCAGGCGTGTACGCGAGTCAGGAAGAAAGTGCCAGCAGCTGCCAGCAGCGCGATGTAACCGCTAATAGGAAGGAAGGGAAGCAGCAGCAACAGCAGTACCCACAGCAGCAACAGCAGCAGGAGCAACAGCAGCAGGAGCAACAGCAGCAGCAGCAACAGCAGCAGCAGCAACAGCAACAACAGCAGCAACAACAGCAGCAACAACAGCAGCAACAACAGCAGCAACAACAGCAGGAGCAACAGCAGCAGCAGCAACAGCAGCAGCAGCAACAACAGCAGCAACAACAGCAGCAACGACACCAGCAACGACAGCAACAACAGCAGCAACAGCAGCAACAGCAATGGCAACAAGAGGGAGAGAAAGAAGAAGGTGGTCTTGGGTCAGAGGAGGTGTGTTGCAAAGAAGTTGCTGTTGCCTGCGTTGTAGTGGCGACGACTTCGCCAGAGGAGAAGGACGAGAAAGAAAGTTGTGTATTCTTTCTTCGCGGATGCTGCACATGTGCACTGCTGCTCCTCCTTTTCCTGCTGTTCCCCAGCGTTTCTACGATCAAGCTGCTTTCATTTCTCGGTTTGTTGCTGCTGGATACGGCGCGCACCTCCTCCTGCTGTTGCTCGTAAATGTGGGTGCTGCTGTTGCTGCTGCTGCTGCGATTGCAGGCGTATAATTTCATATCAGCGATGTGGGACATCTTCAAGCGAATGATGGAACAGGGAGTCGTAAGCAGCAGCAACAGCAGCAACAGCAACAGCAACAGCAGCAGTAATAATAGGAGGGGCAACAGGTCTACTCGCAGGCGGGGTTGTCACAAAGGGATATCATTTATCTGCTGTGCATACACCTCTCTTGTCGCCTATTTACATAAGAGAAAGAGGGACACACAGACGGAAGAAACATAAGTCTGTGTGTGTTGTATTTCTCAATTTCATTCTCTCTGTATATTTGTGTCTCTCTATATTCGTACATCTCCTCTATATCTCCATATACGTAGACATATGTATGTTTTAGCGTGTTGTTCCCTTTCTCTCCGTGTATATGTGTAAACCGTTTCCCTCTACCTCTCTACATGTGCGTATATATTATCTTCCCCTCTCTTCTGTCTCTCTATACATATATATGTATGATTTATCTTCTTCTCCTCTTCCTCTCTACATATAAACATACACCTATCTTTAATAAAGTGGGTTCCTCTCTCTCTCGCCATACATACATATATATATATCATCTTTCGCTTTCTTCTCCCCTCTCTATCTACATACATATATGTAACTTGTGTTCCCCTTTCTCTCTCCACATATATATATATGTATGTATATATTATCGTTCCTTTCCTCTCTCTATATATACATATATATACATATATATAGACATATATATGTACATGCATGCGTAGGCTGTGTTCCTCTCTCTATATATACATATATGCATGTATATATATATACATCTCTAGGCTGTGTTCTTCTCTCTCCATATATATGTATATATATATACATGTATGTGTAGGCTGTGCTCCTCTCCATATATATATATACATAGATATATATACATATATATACATATGTATGTGTAGGCTGTGTTCCTATCACTCCATATATATATATATATATGTAGGGTGTGTTCCTCTCTCTCCATATATATATATATACACATGTATATACATATATGTATATATATGTGTAGGCTATGTTCCTCTCTCTCCATATATATATGTATATTATGTTTCTTTCTTTTCCGTCTCACTATATATATACATACATATGTATATATATATAATGTATGTGTAAAGTGTGTTCCTCTATCTCTCCATATATATATATATATTTTCCCTTTTTTCCGTGTCTCTCTGTGTGTGCGTATGTATGAATTGTGTTCGTGTGTCTCTTCATATATGTGTCTATATATTCTTCCTTTATGTTCTCTTCCCGTGTCTCTTTATCCCTACTGCATGCATGCATATATTATGTACCTTGGCTTTTCCCCTCGTCTTCTGCTGCTGCTCTCCGTGTCTCCCCCTCTGTCCCCGTGTCTCCCCGTGTCTCCCCGTGTCTCCGTCTCCGTGCGTCCTCGAACCTTCGCAAAAAAGAGAAAAACGGGGGCCGCCTTCCCGTGGGCCGGTAATTCACAGAAATCTCCTCTTCCACGCGTGTGTGTCTCCCCCCCCCGCTGTTCTCCGCCGCGATTTTCTCCGCCGCCGTCTCGCCGCTGCAGAGACACGACGGGGAGACGAGACGGCGTCTGCGCGTGCATTTGCTGCTGCTGGGGGGGGGGGGGGAGGTCCGTTTGGTGAGGTTGCTGCGGCTCTTTTTGTTTTTCCCCTCCTCTTTTTTTTCTCCCCAAGGCCTGGCAGCTGCCGCCCGTTCTCCTGCCCTGCACTTCACCAAAAAGTGGATTTCTCTCTTGCGGAAGCACCAGCAGCTCTCCTACACTTCTCTACACAACTTGCCTTTCACGCAGGCCCGCCGCACACCTATTTCCTCTATATCTCTCTACCCTTATATGTGCCTATACATATATATTTAGTATATACATATAGTCTGTATATACACATACCAGTATACACGTGTAGGTATCACATGCATCTTCTCCAAAAGCATCTCTTTAGTATATACAAATACATACATATCCCATATATAAACATACATGTATCCATGCACACAAATATTATATATATGTGTACGTATACAAATATATATATACATCTTCTATACAAGAATATATACATATGATATGTCCATGCAATACATATATATATCCACGCATAACATCTATACTTAATACAGGTATACATATATGTATGCTCTCTCCAATATGAATACGTATTCAAGATATAGATGTAGATATCCTGGATACACATAATATATACATACAAATCTCTATATCCATATTCATCCCCCATATATATATATATATACGTACATATCATCTCTCTCTCTTCCTACGTATATACATATATATTGTATGTACAAATATACATGTTAAACACCTATATATATGCGTTATGTGGCCTATATATATTATATAGACAATATACGTATATTTGTATATATATGTTAAATATGTGTGAGCAGATCTTAGTTTTGTGTGTGTGCTTGTGTCTGCAGAGAGACGAGGAAGCAGATTACGACGGGAGAGCAACAGCAGTGCGAGAGGCGCTGGAAACTGCAGAGAAACAGCAGCAGCAGCAGTCGAACAACGGGGATGCTGCTGCTGAGAACGTCGCCGCCCTTCCTTCTTCTTTGCCTGCTGCTGCTGCTGCGCGGCTCGCTGTAGCAGACGAAGAAGAGGAGGAGGAGGAGGAGACTCGCGCTGCTGCCGCTGCTGCTGCTGCTCCGGCTGCGCCGCGGTGGCAGCTGCTTTTCGGAGAGGTGCGTTGCAGCGGCAATGGCGGACACGCAGGGGGAGCCACGAAGAGATTTGCGAGGAAGTTCTTCCCCAACTGCCCAGCGCGAAGCAGCAGCTCCACCTCTTCTTCTCTCTGCACTTCCTATTCAAAACTACCCACGCCTCTCCTTCCTTCTCATCTGCCTGCAGCAACAACAGCACCATTGCCTGCAACTTCTCGAACTCCTCCCCTGCACTCGTAGAACTATGTATGTCCTTGCATACATATATATTTATATGCACGCTTGTGTATATATATATATATATGAATGTGAACGTCTGTATGTCGAGGTACGTGTGTGTGTGGGTGTATTTCTCTCTCTATATATAGAGAGAGCGATAGACAGAGAGCGAGACGTATACACATGTATGTATATATATATATATAGACAGATATACACAGACACATACATATGTATATATATATGTGTCTGTAGGTAGATATGTACATGTTTGTAGCGGGTGCTTCATTTTGCGGCTTGTGCAGGCGACGGAGGCTGCTGCTCTCCCATCGGATCCTCGTGCGTTTGATCGCCTTGCTGCTGCTGCTGCTGTCGCTCTTTCTTCGACTTCTCCGCCGGTATCTGCTGCCTCTGGTGGCTCTTCTCCTCTTCTGTCTCCTCCTCCTGCCGCTGCTGGTGGCGCGCTTCTGCCTGCAGCTGCTGCTTCGCGTCCTGCTGCTGCTGCTACCGCTGCAGCCGCTGCGTGTGAAGTTTCTTCGGAGCGTGGGCTGCCGCAGACTGGCGCAGGAGATCCTCCAGCCACAGGAGCAGAAGAAGGAGAAGAAGAAGAGGGGCGAGAAGGCAGAGCAGCAAGCAGCAGTGGGGTCTCGGGGAAGTTTGCATCTGCAAGGGACGGTTCTTCCTTTCTGATAAACCGGAGAAGCTGTCACGCAGAAGCTGCAGCAGACGGAGACAGAAACGAAGCAGAAGAGGAGTCCAAAGAAGAAGGAGAACGAGAAGGAAAGGCAGCAAATGGAGGAGATGATGGCCCCGGCTACAAAAAACTCAAAAATGTGAAGGCGGGCTTCCGCGTAAATTTGTCCCTCTGTCAACTCGTCAAAATTCTCTTCCTCGATATCAATTCTCCCTACAACCCCTTCCTCAGGCACGTCCTCCATACATGTCCACACACGTGTGCATATGTGTGTGTATATATATTTATATATTTATATATTAAATATACGTGGATATATTTGGTCTTTATATGTTCTCCTCATACAGTCCTTTCCTTAGGTGCTTCATCTATCTATCCTTCCACCTATCCATATCTATGTACATACGTGCATATATATATGATAGAAACAAATATATCATTCCTTGATATTAGTTCTCTCTAGAGTGCTCTCCTCAGAAACGTATATGTGTGTGTATATATATGTATATATGTGCATATATATGTATATATGTGTATATATATGTATATATGTGTATATATATGTATATATGTGTATATATATGTATATATGTGTATATATATGTATATATTGTATATGTATAGATATATATATATATATCCCTGCTACCAGGTGCTGTCTGTAGAATTCTTTCTTCTCTGGCATGCATTTCCCGCATATATTTATATACGTGTGCGTCTCGTATATGTATTTGTTTATTATACAACTCGATTTAATAGCTAGGCTGCGCCTATTCGTCTCTGATACATGTATACTTGGATACAAACAAATAGATATACGTATATGTGTATGGGGAGGGGCGGGGGGGGGGGGGGGGCAAAGCCATAGAGACGACGGGAAGTATCACGTCTCTCTATCTATCGATTCCTCTATATACCATATACTATCAAATACATATATATTATGTGTATACTGTATATTCTTACATATATATGCATGTGTATAAGTACTACAAAATATATCTCTATATACATATATTTACGATATACTATCAAATATACATACACACATATATATATATATATGTATGTATACGTACATACAAATGTATGTGTATACTGTACACTATAGAATAGATATATGTATATAAATGTATGTGTATACTGTACACTATAGAATAGATATATATGTATGGATATGTTGTATGCTATGAAACGTATATATTGTGTACTGCTACATACATATATGTATACTGTACACTATAGAATAGGTAGATGTATATAAATGTGTGTGTATACTGTACACTATAGAATAGACATATATGTATGGATATGTTGTATGCTATGCTATTGTGTACTGCCACATACATATATGTATATGCATGTATTTGTTAGAAGATTGGTGGACAGTGTGATGTGACTTTCGGTGTGTATAAGGCGAAGTGTCTACTTTTAGTTGTTGGAGGATGCGCGTCAGCAAAGGGGCGTCCATGTGCGTGTCTCCGTCTCCGTGTGTGTCTCCCTCGCTTTCGCTGCCTGGCCGCAGACTTCCGCGCCTCCTCGCTTTGCGTCTCCTCCTCACTTCGTCTGTGTGTCTCCAGCAGGACACAATGTAGCCTTTTCATTGCATACAACGTATCCGTACATGTATATATGTCTATTCTAGAGTGTACAGTATACGCATGCATTTGTAGGTACGTGTGTCTATGTATGTGTGTATGTGCCTGCTGCTGCAGAGCAGGAGGCAGTCGTCTTTCCTCTGTCTCTGTGTCGCTCTGTGTGGACGTGCCTGTGTGTACGTATATACACAAAATTCTTGTACAAGTTCCACGTCCTACGTGGTGGTGGTGTTTGTTTATATGTGCCCCGCTGCAGGAGCATGCAAGAAGTCGACGCATATCCCGGCCCGCCGTTCCCGCCGTGGGAACCGCCGCTTCTGCCACACGCGATCGGCTGCAGCAGCAACACGTGTCTCCTCTGCCGCTGCTGCAGCCAGTCCTACTCGAGGAGCAGCAGCAGTGACAGCAGCAGCAGTGACAGCAGCAGCAGCGGCAGCAGCAAAGAGACGAGCAGTGGCAGTGAGAGCAGAAGAGGAAGGAGCGGCGCAAGGCTAGGAAGCACAGGTGCTGCAGCAGCAAAGGAAGAAGAAGCTGTTGCGAGTGCGTCCCCCTCTTGTGTTGCTGGGGCTCTTGCTGGTGGCAGTGGGTCGTCTTCTTCTTCTTCTGTTGCTGCTGCTGCTGCTGCCTCGTTTTCTTCCCCGCCTGCGGGTGGAAACGAAGACGGAAGAAGCGGCGTGACTCTCCGCGCGCAGCTGCAGCAACAGCAGCAGCTCCTGGCGCTGCTCGCCGTGAAGAGGCCGCGGAGGGCACTGCGCTACGAACTCAGCCGTAAGAAAGTGCCACTCTTTCGCAAGAAGAACTAAAAGAAGAACGTCGCGACTGTAGAGAGACAGAGACAACCACGCAGAATTCCTGCATGCTGCTGCCCTCCATTTTCTTCTCCGTCTCTTCTTCTGTCGCGTCTCTCCGTCATCCTCCCACTCCGTCTCTCTCCCCACAAAATTGGCACCTCTCCATACCCCGTTTTTCCTTGCTGTCTCTCTTTCTCCCTTCCTGTCTCTCGAACTCTCCCTTTCGCTCTCTCTCCCCGTCTCCCCCCCGAATCCGTCTCCCTGTCT
>KL647296.1:3438986-3544443 GCA_000727475.1 Sarcocystis neurona
CCCCCTCCCTGTCTCCATGTCTCCTTTGCCCTATTACTACTCCTCCCTGCCTCCCTTCCCCTATCATCCCCTCCGTCTCCCTGTCTCCCTTCTCCTATTGTCCCGCTCCCTGTCTCCCTGTCTCCCTTCCCGTATCATCCCCCTCCCTGTCTCCTTTGCCGTATTATACCCCTCCGTGTCTGCAGGATTTGCGCCTCTTCTGTCCCGGTCTCCGTCTTTTGCTGCCTCTGTCTTCCTCCGTCATCCTCGCGCTCCTGTTGCTGCCTGCTTCGCTCCTGGCCCCCTCTTCCTGTGTCTCTCCGTATACACCTGAGCCCCCCCCTACCAACAAATGGGGGTCTCCCTCTCTTTTTAGCCACGCACCTGCATGCATATAAGCGACGCTTCGGCAGACGTAAAGGAGTGTGCGTCTCTCTGCTCCTGCTTTAAGCCGCTCAAAATGTGTCTTCTGCTGCTGTCCTTCTCGCCGTGCTGCTGCCCTCTGCTGCCCTCTGGCGGCGCATGTCCGTCTCTGCGGCACACGCCTTGCTGCGATGATGCACATTTGGTCTCCCTCTTTTTGTCTCCCCTCCTCCTTCGCTCGCCTCCTCCCTCCCGCAATATCATCTTTCTAGAAGTGATGGGTCCACCTCGTACTGCAAGTTGCGACCGCGTGTTCCCCACTTTGTTTTCCTCCTTTTCGACCTTCGCTTCGTGTCCCCACCTCCCTTCCTGCGCCGTTTTGTTGGCTTTTGGTTTGGGGTGACTGCGTGCGCTGCAGTGCCCATTCCACGTTTCAACGTGCTGCGCGTGCCGTCTCGAGCGCAGATCGAAGAAAAGTTTCTTCTCTTCTTCCTCTCCCCAACAGCTGTTGTGCTTCAGCGCGACTCGTCTCTCGTGGGCGTTCCTCTCAGCGACTGCTTCTTCACACGAGCGCGCTTCCGCCTCACGCAGCTCCCTGCAGCAGCACCGCCCCAAGCAGCAGCAGCAGCCCCAGCAGCATCCGCGGCAGCAGCAGCGCCCGCAGCAGTGCCAGGCGCCGCACGGCTCTGTCTTCCCTCGCAGCAGCAGCAGGAAGGGCGCCGAAGTCCGCCTCTGCCGGGCAGCAGCAGGAACAGCAGCGGCACGAGCAGCAGCAGCAGTCTGGGGAGTGGTGCGGTGCCCCGCGCAACTGCTGCTGCCGTTGTGTCTCCTGGCGACGAAGAAGACGCTGCTGCAGCGCCTGCTGCGCCTGGAGCGGTGGGGGTTCTTCTTCCTCCTGCTGCTGCCGACGAGACTGCAGTCTTGGCTCGCAGCAGCAGCGGGAGGGGGGAGACGGACCTCGCTGCTGTTGCTCATCACGAAGGAACAGAAGAAGCAGCGGGGCAGAACAAAGCCGGGGAGACTACCGAAAAAACAGCGGCAGCAACTGCAGCAGGACGAATGTAGAGACGCAGCTCGACGTGGAATATGAAATCGTCTTTCTCAAGCGATCGCTCGTGCAGGTGAGCAGCAGCACCTGAGCTGTCCCCACCGCTTCCTTTATCTTCGCTATTATCTTCTCCTTCGTTTCCTCCCCCCCTCTCCTTCCCCCTTCTCTCCATAAGTTTTATTCCTTCGTCTCCTGGCGCCGGTCTCCCCTGCTACTGCGGGTTCTCCCTTGCTGCCGTGGCGCCGCTACTGCTGCTGGCGTCACTCCTGCTGCTGGTCCTCCTCCTCCTCCGCCGGCGCAGTAAAATCGACAAAGTGAAGGAGAACAGGAAAGACGGGGAGGCGTCCTGGCCAGAGTTTTTGCGCCAGCTGACGCTCTTTTCGAAAAAAGGGAAGAAGAAGGGAAAGCAGATGTCAACGCGCAACACCGGTGTCCCCACGCACAAAAGAAAGAGGCACAGCAGCAGGGAAAAGGAAAATAAAGAAGAGGAGTGCGGCACCACTCTTCTGTTGTTGCTCTTACGAACAGTAGAGCGCAAGAGATGAAAAATTATAACATCTGTGTGTGTACACCAGCCCAGCTCCCCGCCTTCCTGCAGCCTTCAGCAGCTCGCTACGCCTTCTGAAACGGTCGCGGCGCGGACGGCCCCTGCGCCTGGGCGTACCGCCGGCGTCGCGTTCCGGCTCTCTTGCTTTATTTGCAGGCATTTCCCGACCCTCCCATATACTACGCAATTGCTTTCCTCCTGTTAAAGGCGGAGGGAGCAGTGCTACGCTCCTCCTGCCACTGGCGGCGCTGCAGTAGTGCTGCTGCTGCTGCTATCGCTGCTTCTGTTGCCGTTGCTGCTTCTGTTACTGTTATTGCTTCTGTTGCTGCTGCTGCTGCTTCTGGTGCTGCTGCTGTCTCTGGTGCTGCTGCTGCCTCTGTTGCTGCTGTTGCCTCTGTTGCTGCTGCTCCCGCTGTTGCTGCTGCTGCTTCTGTCGTTGCTGCTGTTGCTTCTTCTGTTGCTGCTGCTGCTTCTGTTGTTGCTGCTGTTGCTTCTTCTGTTGCTGCTGCTGCTTCTGTCGCTCCTGCTGCTGCTTCTGTCGCTGCTGCTGCTGCTTCTGTCGCCGCTGCGACTTCTCCTTTGCAGCTGGTGCTACTGCGTCTACGAAATTGACGTTGGCCCCGTCGACATCACCGCTGCTGCCACTGCCGGTTCTGCTGCATCCGCTGCTGCTGTTGCTCGTCCGTCGCTGCTACCCTTGCTTCTGCTGCTGCTGCTGCCCTGCCTGCCGCCCACCTGCTGCTGCTCTTGCGGGCAGTAGAGCCTGTTGTCCATCTGCTGCTGCAGCTGCCGCTGGTCCCTGTGAGAATCTGCTCCACCACCACCTGCTGCTGCTGCTACATGTATGTGTATGTGTGCCGCCGTTGAACTGCCCTCAGGGAAAAATTACAGCGCAAGCAGAGTCGCAAGTCCTTGCTTCGCTGGAGCAGTTTTTTGACTTTAGTAAAGAGGCGCTGCAGCATGCAGTTGAGCAGCGAGAGCAGGAGAAGGAGCGGCGACAGCAGCAACTGCTGCGTCAGTCCACGAGTCGTTCTTCGCCTTCCTGGGCTGCTGCTGATGATGCGCGCGATGCTGCTGCAGATGTTGCAGCGAGGACGTCGCCTGCAGGAGGCGCAGCAGCGCCAGCAACTGCTGCGGCACCAGCAGAAACAGAGGCAGCAGCAGCAGACACAGAAGCACCTCCGAGGGAAGGGGGAGCAGCAGCGGCAGCAGAGATGCACCGGAGTGGCGCGCCGCTGCACGAAGCCAGGGAGAGGAAAGAAAGGGTGTCCAGACGGACCCCGCAGCAACAGGCAAGCAGCAGCAACAGCAGCAGAGCCTCGGCAGTGCGGTCCTTGCGTTAAGGCGACGCACCGCAGCATAGACTGCAGCACCGTCCGGTGTCCCGACTCTAACTTGTGTACAAATGACTGCATGCGCGCGCTATCTCTCTCCTCCTTCCCCACGTATTCGTATGAGGATCGCCGTGTCCTCCTCTGCCCACGTCTCTCTCTCTTCCTATACATATTTATACATATACATATACATATACATATATATATATGGACATGGGCGCGCATGCATCCCTGTACCGATTTCGACTGAGAGACAGCGACTCTCTCCTACGTGCATCACTTTAAAATTTTTGTTCGCTTCGATCCACCCAATATATATATATATATATGTGTGTTGTAAGTGTAGCGAAGACATATATATGGATTTATACACGTCTTGCACATGTATCTAGAGTGAATATATATATATATATATATACATTTGTGTTGAATAGACACATTCAGGAAAGATATATATGTATACACGTGGTGCACAGGGTTTTCAACGATATATATATATATATATATGTATGTGTATACGTGTTTCTTCGTGTCCAGGCCCCGTAGTGGACAGAGGACCTGTCCAGTTGCAGCGCCGCGTCTGCATTGCGATTGCGTGCTGCTTTATCGACTGCTGCTGCTTGAAGAGCTGCTGCTGGTGGGAGTGCTTCTGCTGCAGCTGCTTGAAGAGCTGCTGCTGATGGGAGTGCCCCTGGTGCTGCTGCTTTAAGAAACGCTGCTGGTGGGAGTGCTGCTGCTGCTGAAGAGCTGCTGCTGGTGGGACTGCTCTTGCAGCTGCTGCTGCTGCTCTAAGGGCTGCTGCTGGTGGGCGTGCTGCAGCTGCTCCCGTAAGGGCTGCTGCTGGTGGCCGTGCTTCTGCTCCTGCTGCTCTCTAAAAACTGCTGGTGGTGGAAACGCTGCTACTGCTACTGCTCGAAGAGCCGCTGCTACGGGGATTGCAGCTGCTCCTGCTGGCCCAAGGGCTGTGATCGGTGGAAATGCTGCTGCCGCTGGTCACACGGCTGTTATTTGAGCAGCTGCTGCTGCGGCGTTTGGCTGCTCAGTCTCCCGCGCTGTTGCCGCTCTGCTGTCTTTCGCAACGCTGCGTTGCTGCTGTGATTTGGCTGCTGCTGCTGCTGCGATTTTGCTGCTGCTGCTGCTGCGAGTTTGCTGCCGCTGCGACTTTGCTGCTGTTGCTGTTGCTGTGTTGCAGCTGCGACTCTGATGCTGTCATTTTGCTGCTGGTGTGGGATGTGGCTGACGCTGTGCTGCTGCTGCTTCTGCAGAGGTGGGGATGGCGCTGCCGTCGGCGTTTTTTCTGCGGCCGACCCGAAGTAGCATCGGGCGTGGGGGAGGCGATAGCATCTGCTGCTGCTGCGGCTCTGCGCCGTGCTGCAGCGGGGTTTGCGGAAGGAGAGCGCAGAGCGCTTGTGTGGCTGCTGTCTGCCACTTCCACTACGAGTCTGCTGCTGCCGGCTTCCTCGCAGACACTTCTTACGCGAGTACCGCTGCAGCTTCTGCAGCTCCTGCAGCTGCTTCTTCCTGCATCTCTGCGTGAAGGTCAGAGGCTCCTTTCTTCTTCTCTGTCCTGCTGCGGTTGGGCTGCGGCTTCTGCTGCTTCCGCCGTCGCTTCTTCGCTGCTGCAGCTGCTTTCCCCTCTCTGGGTCGCTGTTGCTGCTGTGTAATACTCCTTCGTGCCGGGTCACCGCCGTTTTCGCCGTCGCGCTGCTGTCGCCCCTCCCCCTGTTTCTGCTGCTCCTCCGCCGTCGCGCGGTCCTGCTGGTGGTGCGACGACGGCTGTCCTCCTCGTCCTCGTGCTGCTGCTGCTTGTGAACCACGTCTGTGCGGTGGTGTGGGGGCACTGCTGCTGCTGCGGTGTCGTGGAAGTGCTGTTGCTGCTGCCGTTGCGCGATGTTGCCTGACTGCTGCTCCTGCTGCTGTTTTGTTGAAGAAGAAGCCGCGCTTCTGCTGCTCCTGCTGCTGCTGCGGCTGGTGCTCCTGCTGCTGTTGGTACCTCAGCCGCACCCGGCAGCAGCAGCTGCTGCCGTTACGATGAGAATCCTCCGAGCAGCTGCGGCAACGGCGTCTGCTGCTGTGCTTCTCCCGAGAAATGCACCTGCCGCTTCTGGTGTGGAGAAGGGGGTGGGAAAACTGCCTCACTGCTGCGGCTGCTGCAGACGCGCGCTCCTGGCTGCTGCTGCTGCTGCTGTACCCGGGGGAACCGACGGCTGCCTCTTAGTCTGTGGCTGATCTTCTGCCTCAAGCGTCTTCCCTGCTGCTACTCTCCCACCTCCTCCTTCTGCTGCAACGGCTGCTGCTGCCACGATGTGGCTTCATTCTCTCTCGTTTCCCTCGCCTCCTGCTCACTTGGCTCCTGCTCACTTGGCTCCTGCTCCTGCTGCTTCCCCGACTGCTGCTACTGCTCAGCTGCGTTTGCGGCTGCTCCTGCTGCTCTTGCGGCTCCACCTGCTGCTGCACTTCCTGCAACATCTTCCTCACGTCAATCGTTGGGCGTCATTTTCGGCCGGGTTCCACGCTGCAGGACCCTGCGGGTGCTGCTGCTGCTGTTCGTATCTATATCTGTCTGTCTATATCTGCCTGTACCTATTTGTATCTGTCTATCTCCATAATTATCTGTATCCGTCCCTCCCTATATACCTGTCTATATCAATCTATATCTGTCTATATGCATATCTATATACACCTCTCTAAGTCTGCATCTATTTGTATATCTACATGATAGTGTATGTGTCTCTGTTTCTGAATATTTGTATCAACTTGTGTAGCCCTTCACGCATGCATATATGTGTGTGTTGCACCGGAGAGCTGCTGCTGGGAGAGCTCTGGCGTGCGCTGCTGCTGCTGCTGTTGCTGCTGCTGTCGTCGTGAAGGCAGGTGATCATTAATAGGAGAAGATACAGGAAGGAAATGAATCTCGACGGTGATATATGTTTTCCTCTGCGTACAAATAATTTGTAGATGTACGTATTAACTTCCCTCATCCCTATGGAAGTCCACAAATATGTCCCTCTGCAGTTCTCTCTCCGTATATATATGTACGTACTTCTGTATACGTATGTATGTGTATGGGGAGAGAGAGAAGAGAAAGACAGAGGGATATAACACGCATTTATATGTCATACATAGAGAGTTGTGGTAGATAAATCTCTGCGCGTGAAGTTGCATATATATATATATATGTATATATGTGTATGTATGTGTGTTCATGTGTATGTATATGTGTTTCTATATATGTATATATACATGTGTAAAGTGAGCTGTGGGTGCATACGAATAAAAATATAAATATATATATGTTTGTCCGTGTATGTTTCTATTGCATACATATATGTATATGTGTCTTTGCAGATACGTAGATATAGGTATATATTCCCCTGCACGTATATATATAGATGGTAGCTGCCTATGTATGAACTATGTGGGTGGCTTTGCTATTTTCAGCTGGCTCGTTCCTTTCGCTGCTGTTGGCTGCTGCAGGCGCATTGGTGGCGCTTCTGCTGCTGCTGCTGGGTTATACGCTGCGCATGCACGCGCGGCTGAATAGTCTCGAAGGTAGCCTCGCAGCGCAGCAGCAGCAGCTGGCGACGCAGCAGCAGCAGCTCCTACGGGAGCAGCAGCAGCAACACGTGGCGCTGATGCAGGAGCAGCCCCTTGCTGCGCTGGACCGCTACAGTCTTCGCTAAGCGACAGGCCCGCTGGCCGTGTGAATCTCGCAGATACCTATGTGTGTGTCTATGTGTATATATATATATGTGTATGTATATGTGTGTGTGTATGTTCATACATGAAAGAGCTGCTGCTCTGCCCCTGGCTTTGCCCTATCTCTCTTGGCTTTGCCCTATCTCTCATGGCTTTGCCCTGTTTGTTTTGCTGCTGCGTGGACTTCTATTCCTCCTTTTGTTCCTGCTCCTCCTCCTCTGCGTCCTCACATTTTCTCGCCCATCTGCATGCGACTGCTCGCGCGTGTTTGTCTGCACGCGTCTGCATGCGGGTCTCCGTCAACGTCGTGGCCAGGCAGCAACGCCCGCGCGGTGCACTTCTGCTTGCCCCAGCTGCTGCTTCTGCTGCTGCTGCCAGCCCGCGAGACTGCCTCTCTCTCTATATATTTCTCTCCCGTGCGTATTCTGCGAAACTACGCGACCGTAGGGGGAGCCGCACCCACGTCCCCCACACATTCCCATTTCCATATAACTACACAAAGGGCTCTCTCTGTATATACGCATGTATATAAATTCTGTGTACACGTATATAAGGCCATAGATGTATTATATGTACCTGTATACGGCTGTAAACGTGTATAAATTTCTATGTGCAAGTACAAGGACATAGATATAGGCGTATTTCTATATCCTAGTAGGAGGCTATATATACATATGTATATATTTATGTGTATATATATGTGTATATATTCTGCGTACGCTTTGCAAGGCTATTAACATACATATTCATTTCTACCAAAAGATGTACAAATATCCACCGCATACATACACGTGTACAAGTGCATGAGGTGGGGCTATCTGCACACCTACATGCATATGTATATTTGACACTGGTGTATATATATATACATAAATAGATAGATATATATAGAAACAGATACATAGGTGTAGATATATACGTATACATATATATGTATATATATATGTATATATATTATGCCGACACACAGTTTTACATACGTGAGCAGATCGATCTCTCTCTCTGTCTGTCTCTGTCCATCTCTCTATCCATATATATATATATATATGTATGGGTAGCTGCATATTTATAGTAGACGCGCGTACGACTATAAACGGTGGTGTATGTAGAAATGTAGGTAGGGGTATCTGTATGTACATACGCGTGTGTATGCATGCAGCTGTACAGAATAGATACACGTACGTGTGTGGTGCCGCCATACAGCAGCCCCACGTCTTTCATGGGAGCTGTCCGGGGGAAGGACGCTTCCTGTGCGCAGCTGTGGCTGACGCATGTCTATAAAATCTCTCCGTTACGTGGAGGAAAACAGGCGTCGTCATTTTGTATATGCCTCTCTGTGCGAATGTATGTGTACTACTACACATACACGTACGCAGAGATGCAGGCACGTCTTTCTGCCTGTGCTTTTAGCTATGTGCATATGAAACTATATATATTAGATATATATATGTCTGAAGTTACATATACATACATATATGTAGGCATATATATTTATATATATATGTATATATGTACGTGCCTACCTATACATATATATATACATACATGTATGTGCACATTCTTGTAATGAGTAGTTTTAGCTATGAGCGTATGGACACTTTTTTTGTCCACGTATGTGGATATGTATTGTTTGTGCGATTGGTACTCTGTATAATTTTGTAAATGGCGATATGCATGCGCGGTACATGTGGAGGATAGAGTGGGGGCGGGTGGAACAGAGGGAAGCAGATGCGTGCCAGCAGGTGACTGCTGCACCCTTTCGCAGAGGACGTGTCTGCCAGCACTTTTCCTCTCTGTTGTACGTTTTTTTCCGAGAGAAAGGAAGGAGCCGTTGTCTTCGCGTTTTTGTCGAGAAGCCTTCGTCGCTGTGCGCGCGTAGCAAGTGACGCGCCAGCTCGCGGAGAATTTGTGGCCACACGGAGAGGGATTCTTTCTTGTGTTGGGGCAGGTCGTCAAGCCTTACGTCTGCACAGGACGCGTGGGGGAGTTCTGTAGATGTGTGTCTGCGTCCAACTCTCCGTCAAAATGTCGGAAAATGGCATCTGTTGAAGGACGGGAGATGGTGGCGGTAATTGTCGGCGTTCTCGAAGGCGTGACACTGACAGAGAGAAAAACGCAGACAGCTGCTGCGAGTCTCTTGTGGTGCGACACCTACGGCTACATAAAAAGTGCACACGTTTTTGCGGAGACGACACACGTTGGCTGCCTGCACGAGACGTCACAGGCATGCGCAGCAGTGCGGATTTCTCTGTTCGTCAGTTTGCTTGTGTACACCTGCGTGCCCGATCTCCCGCCGTCGCACTGCTGTCGGAAGGGAGAAGTGACAAGCAACCGCAAAGCAGCGAACAACTGCGTCCTCTCCCCAACAATCCGGCAACATCCACACGACAGCACCAACAGCGCAGCACCAACAGCGCAGCACCAACAGCGCAGCACCACCAGCGCAGCAGGGCACCACGTCAGTAGTAGTGCTCCCAGAAACGCAAGTGCGCGAGCGACACTCGCAGCGGCAGCACCTGCAGCTGCTACAACTGCAGCAGCAACACTGCAGCAGCAACACAGCAGCAGCAACAACTGCAGCAGCAACAACTACAGCAGCAACACTGCAGCAGCAACAACTGCAGCGGCAACACTGCAGCAGCAACAACTGCAGCAGCGACAACTGCAGTAGTTTCAGCAGGGTTCGAGCAGCGGAAGAGGAAGAAGAAATCAAAAAGTCGAGAGGGAAGAGTATGACAGCAGTGTGGCTACGCGCGGCGACGCATCCGTGTGAAGCAGTTTCCTTCGAAAAACACCAGGTGGCGCAAACTGTCATCAGGAAACGCAGTCAGAAGAGCAGATTTGTGCAGATCCACGAAGACGCTCGCGTTCGCCTCACGGTAGTTCCATGTACTTCTGTGTGCACTACAACAATGTAGTGTACATCAATATATATATTATATAGATGGGTGCCCTATATCACACAATTTATGTATCGATGTACATTTTTGTTCACACACACGAAGACACGCACGCGCGTCCATATATGTGCGCCGTTATTGCTATGTTTATGTTGGTGCCGCTCCAGACTAGAAGACACTGTCCTGGTCACAACGCTTGGATGCCTTCTGTGTAGAGAACTAAAGTTTTCTACATAGGTCCACACGCATGCACGCCTTTATACGGGGAAGAGACAAGACTATCACACAAGGGGGTTTCTGTCGCGTATGCAGAGAAGCCACACACTGCGGAGATTTATCGTTCTGTGTAGATGGTGCGGGTGGAGAGGCAGTAGAACGGACGCGTACAACTCGGCTTAAACTGCATCCAAAATTGTTCTTCGTATGCTGAAGCTCCATGTAGCAGGCTTGTATGCGTTACCGCACTGCTATCATTAGAGTTACTCCATAACAACGTGAGCTCGCTTATACACGCAGATTTACATGTAGGTACATATGTGTATGTTGTTACTGGGCGGACACGAATATGAAGGCACTTACGCAGAGAGATACAACAATCAGATCAATACGTCCAAGTCGCATGGCGGCGGGGCTTTTGTACGTTAGTCTTCCCTCCACCCTCATTCCACTTACATATATGTATATATATATATATGTATAGAATGAGGAAATCCTGAACAACACGCCTGCATTAACAGATCCTACACAATGCAACACTAGGAGTCACGTTGTTTCACCTGTCTCGTACTGTCGAAAAGTGGCATCAGAGCTGCAGCTGTCCTGTTCCACTATAACACACACAGGTGCAGACCAGTTACAACCTAGAAGGTTACGTATGCGTCCGTCCTCGTCCCGGTGGGAATACATGTCGAATCAATCAACTTTTTCGCGGAAGTGGACGAGAGCTACGGCGCGCTGCAGGTCCTATCATTATGCCGGATGTGGTGTCACGTGGAATACTAGTATGAGCGAGCGCGAATGGACAAGCGCAAGGCTGCATGAGTAAGAAGAGGCTCCAGATATCCAACGCTGCAGAAGAGTAGGGTACATGTGGAATGAGACGGTACCTTCTCCTAAATAGTTTTATCTCCAGGCGCAGTGCAGTTTAAGCTGCGGCCGAGCTTCATTATGCGATGCAAGAGGCCCCTCTGGGTACCCTGCTTCCTCGGACGAGAACTGCACAACGCTAGAGCGTTTAACTAAAGATCAAGACCCTACGTTTAACCAACACAAACAATTAATGCTGCACGGCCGAAATATTTTGCAGGTGTGACGTGGAGTGTAAATGCATTCAGGTACCAGTGGCGCATACGCTGTGGCACTGACTGAACCCCCAACACATCTCGTGAGCTGCGGATTCATTAGAGAGGCGTGCAGGCTTGAAACTGCGGAACAGACGAAAGCAGAGAGGAAAGGGCAACATTCTATGTTGGAACAAGGATTGTAGTCCGCTCGACTTTTGAGTGGTCAACCGGTGCCACTCAACTCGAGAAAGCAATTATTTTACGACAGATCTGGAATATACACATGGAGTTGAACACGACACATGGCGATTCAAAAGTCTGCCTTCCAGTAAAGTGGAAATATGTGGAATAGGGCCTCACAAGCGTGTAGCGCATACGGACGCGCAGCATGCGAAGTCGTCAACGTGGGAGTTTGCCGACTTTAGCCCCCGACTGTAGAGTAGGGGTCACATGCAAACGATATGACTTTTTCACCTTCTCGTCGACGTAGTGTTTCAGCTGTCTGAGCCTGCAGAACTTACGGCAGACGCCAACGCGTAAAAAAGAAACTGTTTCTTATCCGTGCAGATGTCACCTGACCATGAAAATGCACATCCGATGCTTACGAGCTGGAGTGCAAAAATCTTCTTTTGTTCTTTGAAATTGTGGTACAAAGCTCTGCCACTAGATCTTCACACGCAGCCACTTTCAGCCATAGTGTAGAGAATATTGCACGTTCTCGATACGGAATGCGAATACAGGCGTACTACGTCGACCTCGTACTCAAAAGGTGAAACTGAACCTTCAATTCAGATCGCCTGCAGATGAGTCTCCCCAGTGGAAAGAAGTGTTGTATATGAGCAAGACATCGATATGCTGAAACTCTGTCCTACTGTCTGCAACATTTACAGGCACGATAGAAAATGGCTGTAGAAGCTTGCGAACAGGAATCTCGCACCACATGTACACTGCTTGTAGAGCGCGCACAGCCTACGTCACCTTACTGAAAGCATCCCTTTCCGCTACCTTTGTGATATTTTTAAGAAGCTGAAAGTACAAGACCAGAGAAGACTTGATAAAAATGCAGGAGATGGTACTTTCAAGTTGAAACTTTCCAGCTGAGCTGCTGGAAAGACAAGGAGTGACTGGTGTAACTTGACGCAGCCCTTTTTGTAACTCGAAGCGGTGTTCCAGGCAGCACACACATGGTGCCGCCGGTGCACATTCGACTTCATGGTCGTTGAAGAAGCCGCTTCAAAAACCACCTTTACACATGCAACGGCTATTTTAAACAAGGTACACATAAGAGAAACCTCATGTGTTCGATGCACTAAGACGCTTTTTCATGTAGGCTGTTCCGCACGTAGCCGAAGATACTGGGTAGCATGGCCAGATTCAAAAAGCGTGTGAAGCAAACGGAGTGCAACCCTCAGTCGTCTCACGCAGCAGGCAAATGAGATCGTTATTACTCTCATCTCTGGTTGGGAGGAGAGATAGTAATTTTCTAGTTCATAAATGCTCCGCAGCAGAAAGGAGACCCTGTTATGAATACAGCTCGATTCCATGCGGGTGACAGCGGTTGCCAAAATACATGGGAGGGGAAGTGTTTTCATACAGTCAAACCATATCACAGGGGCACTCACGCTGGTTATAACGCTTACACAATGCCATCAAGATGTTTAGCATACCTGTCCCACACAGTACCGCTTTCGAGCTGAGGTCAGCCAATGCGGCATAACCTACTTAATGCTATAATTTCATGGGACGCAGGTATGCACACACAGTATTTTGGACGATCTTGAGTTCCTCGATGAAAAGTCAGCCAGTTGTGTAAGTCGAAGGTATACATACCCACACGTGTACGGATCAAGAGTGAGCAGCCAAGCAGGTACCTAGAACAGCGTGCTTCTGATTCGCCAGACTCCTACGTTTGAATCAAATTATATGTGTGTGTATGCGTATATACATGCAGGCATCCAGTTCACACTCGAAAGTTTCAAGCAGGCCGCACAACAAATGTGAAAGGCTGATCCTCGAGCTGCGAATGCGTCACATCGCGCGTTCAGACAACTGTGGCCGTATATGCAACCGTTCGTCATGCACCACCTCTCAGAAAACCTGAAAAGACTTTTGACAAAGGATAATCCGCAAGGATACAACTGTACCACAGTTTTGTCGAGAGTGAGGTAGTTGCACCCGCATGCGTCTGCATCTAGTTCAAAGCCTGCCGGTAACGCGTACGACTGTAGAATCAGTCAGCTACGTATGTTGTATCTATGTCACCATGCAAACCTTGTGGGCGATATAATCGTGTGCCGTATATGGACGTATATATCTGTATGTGTACGTATTATATGCTGTAATTGCGGAGATGTATTTGTGTATATATATATATATATACGTGAATGTGCATATATACATATATATATATATATATAAATGCATGAATTAGTCAAGAGAGAGCGACCTACACGTAGGTACACAAAACAGTATGCAGAGAGTTCAACACATTTTTGTCTTCTTTTTGTATTCACCTCTAGCTCTTCCTCTTGATTCCGTCTCATCCTCCTCCACCCACACGTAGATATGGGCGTCTGCCTATACGTATGGGCGTACGTAGCTGTCTAAGTTTGCCACACGCATGCAGCTGTGTGGCTACACGGGTACGTATGTGCATTCGTGTATGCCCTACGTGTGCTCCCAAGTGTGCACACCGGTATAGGTTCATGTATGTTGAGAAGTGTGCATCGCCGTATATGAACATATGTATACATGTGTGTATGAATGGTTGTATGCATGTATGCATGCATAGACCTGACGGCGACGAAAAAACGCGCTCGGTCCTTAAAGCTTCGGGGAAAGGATACTTCAGAAAATAGACAAAAAATGACTCTGCTCGAAGTACATTCGTATTGAAATGCCTGTCGACTGTAGTACGCTCTCACACAATTTGCGAGGATTTCCCCTGCTTGAGAAAACGGTATTTAGAGTTCGAGGCAGAGTACCGCTGCAGCGTCTTCATCGCAAAACCATCATCAATGCCTGCTCGCCGATTAGGGAAGGACCGGTAGCAGGCACAACTGATGGACGCGTTCTGACGCAAATCATACAAACTAGCACACCTATACCTATTACATATGAAAGGACGCAGTGTATGCATGGATACGTATAACAGAGTGTGACTGACAGACGGACGGACAGATCCGTGTACAGATGCGTATGACTGTGTTCACTTGCACGTGCGCACATAAACCCACAGGATACATGAAAACCTGCAGAGTTCTGGCATGAAAGCAGCGCCACTTCAACATATACAAAAAAAACGTTCCTGGATGCAATTAGATCATACAGAGCTAGGCACCTGCACGTTCCATCACCAAACTGAGATAGGTGAGTGCTCCGAAAGCCCTCAGGTCTGTTCACATGGCACACCGCCACCCATCGGGTGCGTGATGTGCAGAAGGCTCTAGTTCACATTGTTTTGAACCAGCAGAGTCACCCCTGATGCAGCAGCTCGCATCTTCACAGGGTTCAGGTTCTTCAGGTTCCGTGCGGCGCTCTCCGGTTCACGCTTTCGTTTGCTGCCAGTGGTTGCCCTGCGCTCCCGAGTTCGAAAGAGCTGGAGCCAGTATGGATAACGGTGCGACAACAAGTGGTGCTCGCCCGTGGAGTATACTTAGACTGGTCTCAGTCCGTGTGAATATGGCGCTACCACAACTATACTTGAACTAAATGTTGTTCGTGAAAGTGTAGAAGACTATCCACGGATTCAGTGGTTCAAGTTGCGCGTTGTATGGCTGCATGTTTCCACAGTGATGCCACCATGAGCCGCGACGCGTTTTACTCAGCCGACGTCATCTGCAGTGGCGCGCAGCGATACACACAAAACTCTATGTACATTTCGATTGAACCGCACCTTCGCAGAGCTAAGCGTCGTACGAGTATTGCTTCTCCTACTGTTTCTGACCTGAGCTTTGGCAGGTGCCACGAACAGTGAGACATCTGACATTATTTCTATCGCGCCCTGCAATTTGGAAGCCTGTATCGATCCTAGGAAAATAACCACTGTGTACGGAAAACCGCGTTTCTGTACGTGGGTGTGTTTGTTGCAGGATCCGTTGCACGGGAGTGCTAGTATGTATGCAGGAGCTAGCACAGTGAAAATTTTCCTTACACACGTCCATAAAGAAAAAGATGGATACGTTCCACTTACACCACAAAAACTAGTGGAAAGAGTCACTTATTCTATTCCCGTGGATATTGTGATGCTCGTTTTTCATTCGTCGGGTGAAGTCGGTAGTTGTCGTCGTGCGGTGCGGCGGAGAGCCCCGCCGAGCACTCTTTCTACGCTTGCTAGAGTGGAGCCGACAGGGGCGCAAGTAGCCGCTAGTTAAGCCAGGTATCGCCGTCTGCCGGTTTTCCGTTCGTGCTTTCTTATTTCCTTCGCATGCTTGGTCACAACAAACGTCTTGTGCAGCTGTTTAAGCTTCGAAAGTACAAGGAGCCGCGTACTGCTGACTGTGGCTCCATCTCCCTTGCGTTTTGCATGGGCTCGTCGCAGGGAAGCGAATTTTGGGTCTTCTGAAGCCTGATGCGGCGTAGCGGTCGGTGCACTGCCGGTCCTGGTGCCTTGTGTTTTGATTGGGCAGAGGAGAAACCAGACTTACTAAGGCTTGATCCTGCATGCTTTCGACGGACCGCAGATTTTTTTTCCCCTTACATTGCTTCCCTCTTTCTACCGCTAAAGGAAGTCGCTCCTGTCCGTACTTCCCTCTTTTGTCCTCTCTGTTAAGTTCCTCGTTCCATCAGTTCGCTCCCCTTTCCCTAACGTGTGCGCGCCGCTTTCTCTGTTTCCCCGTTTCCGTCTCCAGTAACCATTCTATTCTCCCTTATCGCTGACAACCCCGTTGCTCATAATAAGGCGGGCTGCTGCCTTCCCGCCTGAGTTATGCCTGCGTTATGGTCGGCTAGCCAACCCCTCCAGCGTACATACACCTCTGTTTTGGGAGGTTGATCATGTAAATTTCATCATCACTCACAGTAGTTCAGTCGTAGTGGCTGTGTGAAACTCCTGCATGTTTTTTGACCGTGCGTCCCTCGCGTGAGAGTCATCTGAATACTACTCTTTTCTCCCCCTTTCTGGGAAACTCCAGTCATTTTCTACTGTGCTTGAGAAGGCTTGTTGTACACTGCCAGTCTCTTACAGCTCTTCGTCTTGTCCAGACGGCGTCCCGGCTGCGCACACGTCTTTTCTGGCCGGTCACACCTACGCGTATTTTCTCAAGAGGGCAGGTTTTTTTTTTACAACTTCTGCTTTCCGAGAGCTTTGCGTAGAAGTGCTGTCGAGTGACAGCGGCGATTTCTTCTTTAGCGTCGCTTGTTAGAGACCGGCACCGATCTTGCGTGCGTCCGGTTCATTCTACGCGTTTCGGTGTGTTGGAGGATGCCAGGCTACAGTGACGAGACCTCTACAGTCCTGGCCGGCACAGAGCTTTGTGTGCAGCCTTCCTAATGTCTCCACTTATTCTCAGGTGCTGCGTTCAAGTGGCAGTACTTTGTTCGAACGATTTCCGTTAAGCTATATCCGTATACCCTGATGTATTGTTAGAACCAGAACTGCAGTTTTTGTGGCAGTACTTCGTTGGAACGACTCCTCTTGAGCTATCAACGTATCTCTTGGTGTATTATCAGAACCGGAACTGCAGTTTTTGTGAGCCCCTTAACAGCGTCGACGCAGATGATGCATCACTGCACACGGAAACGGCACATGCGGCAGAGTTCTTTCCCTGATAACATTCAATCATTTTAAAGTCCCAAAACACTCTTTCGGTGCCATAATATGGTTGTCTGGCAGTGGTCAACACCTTCAGCACGCCGCAGAAGAAGTGTCGGAAAGTCGGCACCCCAAACACCAGTAGCAAATCTGCATCCCAACTCAAGTCGTATATCGATCAAGTCTTTTATTCAGATCAAAACCACAGTCCACAGCGTAGGATTTCCCTGGTGTAGAAGAGGCATTCTTGCAGCTCCTCCATCGGGCGCACCCTCGTCTCTTCGTTGTACGCCTTAATTTAATGCGTGGCCGCAGCGAACAGCGGGAGCAGCAGCAACCGCAGCAACGCATCCCAAAGAACGGAGGGGATACACATAGTTTCATTTTACAGAAGGAGCATCAGCAGGCAGTTCCCCTGCGGCTTCAGCGGCATCCAAAAGACTACCGGTTGCCTGCGGTCGCAGCAGCAACGACGAGGAGAACAGCAACGTAGCGTCGACACCGGCTACACACCAGCAGCAGCAGCCTCAGAGGGGAAGGGCTTTAGAGAATTACTGCAGACGGCCATACAGGCACGGACGACTGAAGTGATGATTGCAGAAAAAGTTTTCATGTCCATCTTTGTCTACCGTGTATGCAGAAGATGTCTCCATACCAGTATTTGTTCAAATATATCATAATCGGGGATACGGGTAAGCAATGAGACTTCCCTTCCTACATCAGCCTTTTCACATCTTCAAAAACAGCGGAAACTCCTCCAACGTTTTGGCGAGTGCCAAGACCGTGCTTAAGCGCGTCTACGACTGAGTAACATCCACCTGCGTGTGCTTCCATCAGTCGAAGGGTTAACTGCTGACCACGTCCATCTCGCGTAGCACCGTTGCAGCAGCTGTTGGTGAAAGTTTCTCTCGCGGCTATAGATGTAGTGCGCTGCAGTGACGACCTCCTCTTCGACGGTGAACTGCTGCTGCTGGATTCCTTCGATGTGCTCTCGCCCTTCTGAGATTCCTGCACCCTCGCTTTGTCCCTATTACGGCTGTAGGCGCGTTCGCTACAGCCTGCCGTTGAGCAGATCTGCGCACCTGCTATAGGACACTCAGGGTCCCTGAAGCATTTTAGCGTAAAAACTCTAAGTACACAAACGTGGTAATCAGGCCAATCAGGCTTCACGGACTGTCTGTGACCCTTCTGTTTTTGATGCCCGCATTCTTGTGCAGGTTTTGTTTGCCTGCTGCAGGTGTCGGTACTGGTATCGTGCTTCGAGTCCTGTTTGTGGAGTTGCTACGTGGATCGCCTGTGTGCCGTCGTTGCTCGTTCTACCTGAAGTATACCAGTTTCTTGTGACGCGGCGCTCTCTTGCTGCCCCTGCATTGCTGTCTTTTCCCCGAGAGAAGCTGCTTTGTGGCAGATGCGGTGCTGCTCCCGATGTGTACTGCAACATCTACTGTTTCGCATGCTGCCGCTGATGCGTCTTCTTCTGCTTCTGCTCCCGCTGTTGGTTCTACCCCTGCTTCTGCATGGGCTGCTGCCCCGCGTGCTGCTGCCTGGATTCCTGTTGCTGCAGGGGTGGGCAAAAGCTGCTTGTTGCTGCAATTCACAGACAAGCGGTTTCGCATGGATCATGACCTGACCATAGGCGTTGAGTTTGGCGCTCGATTAATTAGAATTAACGGTCGTCAACTGAAGCTTCAGATCTGGGACACGTGAGCTACCTACCTGTTCATGTGTCTTATGTTGTTGCGTACGCTATATGTATTCCGGCATTTATTAAATGTATGTGCGTGTCTATATCGCTGCGTGTATGAATACGTATTTACTGTGACATGCGACTTATCTATCCGTCGGGCATATGTATATCTTGCGTATATATTATATATTATGCACATGCATAGGTTCGTGTGTAGTGAACATGCTGTGGGCGGTACTTGTGATGGTGATGGTGCTGGTGCTGGGTAATCGTACAGATAGAAGGATGCACCTGTGCGAGTATAACGCTCGTCAACATCTGCAGTATCTGTGTACGTATATCTGCCTGCGTACAGAGCAAGACAGGAAGTGTGGGATCCTCACCTCTATACCTACATAGACAGAGATATTTTAATAGGTATACGTGTGTCCCTCCGTTGACACATACATGCGTTCACGTCCTCTGTTTGTGTGGAGTTGACCGTCGAGAGGCTGTGCATACGAAGACCGAACACTTCCACAGGGAGACGATATGTAGGCGGGCACTTGTGTCTGCAGATAGGTGTATATAGATGCCCTGACACAGAAGCAGCTACACAGGGCGACAACACATGCCAAGAGACAGAGACACGTTCGCCTCGAAACAGACAAAAAAGATACGTATACACGTGTACAGAGTGAACGTAGCTCAAATAATAACATATAAGCGATTACATAAGTATACACACGTAGAACTACATACGTCGCTAGTGCAGTGAAGTGTTAATGTATGTAATGTGTACATATATGTAACATAATAGGTAATGCACATAGAATGGACGCGTATATATAGATAGGTATGCATACATCTGTACGTCGTTAGTACGGTGGAGAATATATGTGTATTATGTGTCAGCGCGTGTATACATGGATATGTATACATATGTGTATCGTTAGCGGTGTGGAGAGCAGATTCATGTGTGGGTATTGTGTAATGAAAAGGTACACGTGTATGTGTGTGTATGTATAGGTATATAGTAAAGTGTGAACACATCTGCGTAGGCATATATTAGATATACATATATATATGTATATTGACGCAAGAAGTGTGAAGGGTGAGTGTCGAGAATAGAACTTTTTGCATGGGGATACGCATGCGCCCGCACCTGTGGACTCGCTTCGCGACGGTGAGGTTCATGTCTGCAGAGCGGGACAGGAGTCCTTTCGTTCGATCACGCGGTCGTATTACCGAGGCGCTGCAGGAGCACTTCTCGTCTACGATATAACCCGGTAAATTTACCTGTTTCCCTAATTTTTCTCTCTCTCTGTCTTTGTGCTTCCGTGCGTGCACGCCTACACTACTTGTATATGAGCGTATCTTAGGCTGTGAGTACCCACATATATATATGTACGCTACGTATGTTTATAAAGGTATTCGTGAGTACATTTGTATGTATATAGGTGTATTCATATACATATATATCTACAGGTATATTCATATACGCGCATGTACGTGTGTATACTTCTTGTGCGTAGCTCCATGAGCTCAACAGACAAGTAGTACATCTCCCGATATACATCTGTGTAGCAGCTATAGCCGAGGGAGGGGGTAATCGGATACGTACGTATGTATGAGGGTGTGTATTATTTGGATATAAAGTATGTAAGTCTATACTTGTCTATACATGTATATATATGTGTAAATAAATGTCACACATCTATATTTATATGCCTGTGTAAATGCGTAGCTGTACAAGAAGCATAGGTGTCTATGGACACGTATATAAATACGCCTTTACATATGTATATATATAACGCAGCGTTATATACATGTATATATGTGTGCACGCCTGCAAGTACGAATACGTATGTATATAAACATATATTTGTAGGGACTGAAACGCGGAGATACGCCTGTAAATTGGTAGTTTACGCATGTGGATATGTGTATGCATGGAACACATCTGTTTACGCATAGTAGCAGTGGTGTGGACGTGCGTGAAACAGTCGCCGGATTAATTTGACCACGCAGACAGAGAGAATCGCGAATAGAAAGCCCCTACACAGCAGCAGAAAGGAAGCTCCAAGACAGCAGCGGGACGCGAGCGGCACCAGCCGCAGCAGCACTTGTGCACTCAGGACCAGCGCAGCAACAACAGCAGCAGTGCCGATGAAAATTCGCAGGAATGGCAGCAACAGCAGCAGGAATAGTAGTAGCGGTGTCTACTACACGAAGAGCAACAGCAGCAGCAGACGCAGCAGCAGCAGCACGACGAACGAGCCACGTGGCTCGACGACATCTCCGACACCAACAGCAGCAAGCAGAGGGACGCTAACAGCAGCGAAGCCAAAAGCAGCAGGGCGCAGCCACACGATCAGCAGCAGCAGTAACAGGGGCAACAGTGAGAGGAGCACCAAAGGCAGCAACAGCAGCGAAGGCAGCAGAAGCAGCAATAACGACAGCAGCAGACCTTCTCTTTCTGCTTGTCGTCGTTTGTTAGTGCCGCTTTGTTGCTTTGCTCTCGGTCCACGTTGCTGCTGCTTCGTTTCCTTGGGCTGCTGCTTCTGCTATCGGGATACTGCTGTTGCTGTACTCCCTCCCTCCTGTTGCAGCTCGTCTTGTCGGTACTGCTGGTCCTCCTGCTGCTGTTTCCGCCGTATTTCCCTGCAGCAGCTGCTGCTACCGTGCTCTCGGTTCCCGTGCTTGCAATGTGCTGCTTTAGTTGATCTCTCTGTTAGCTGTTGCTGGTCTCTCTCAACGCATGCTGCATGTGTTTGCCAGTCCTGCGAGTCCTTTTCTGCATCTGGACAAATAAACACTATATGTATATACGTAAGTACCCCTCCCCTCCTCTCGTTCATACGCGTGCCATACAGATGTATACGTGTACTTTGTGTATTTTCTTCTCTATCATATTCTTCTATACATACGTGTGTTCGTAGGGAAAGAGCCTTTTACTTGTTCATATATGCAGAGAGAAAGAAAGTTGTACGTGTGCATACTGACGTATATATGTATGTGTTTAGATGGGCGCGTTTGATAGAGGGACAGAGGAAGATATATATACATATATTTGTAGGCGAAGAGATACTGAGTGACAGAAAAGGCCAATTCGATAAAGATTGTGAATATGGCGATAAAGGTATCACTCGTTTTCCGTCGTTAAAAGACGAAGTGAGAGAAACAAAGATATCTATTGCTCTATCTATAGAAAAACTGGACATCCATCGCTGCGTAGACGAGTATCTCCACACGTATATATTTACGTGTAGTCATTTATTCGTACACAGATGCACGTATTTATATAATTTTAGTACTCCATTAGTATATGTGTGTCGCCGTCAACAGGTCCGAGTAGTACCTCTTTCTGTGCGTATGTAGGTACATTGCCTATACACGTATATATAAGTATACTCATGTACAAGTACTGACATAACTTCTACGAAGAGAGAGCTGTACGCAAATTGATATAATGCAAATATGTAGAGAGACATGCGAGTACGTCCGAGAATTTACATATATATACGTGTATACATACGTATGTGTATGTATGCGAGTACGCGTAAACTTGGAAATGAAAGTTTTTTAATAAGGGAGAAAATGGGGATTTATGTGGGGGAATACGTGTGTACGGTCGGCGTCGGTGGGTACCTTTTTTCGAGGAAAACGCAGAGAGAGCCACACGTGCTGATGCGTGGAAAGGTAGAACCACTTGTGTATTTCTGCATGCACCCATGCGTATGTCTGTATACATATATACATGTATGGATATATGTATGTATATATATGTATATGTATATGCGTATACATGTAGCATGTGTGTACATATGTATATATATATATATGTGTACTGGCTCGTGCAGATGTAGGTGTGTGTGGGTATGAAGAGGAGAGTGAAAGAGAGTGAAAGGCAGAAGAAAAAGAGAGAAGTTGATCGATTCTGCGAGGTCGGGTGGTTGCGCAGTCCGCAAGTTATTTCGAAGAGAAGAAAAACGGGTGCCCGCAACTTGAAAGCCGCGTGCGTGTGTGGGGATGGACGCCTGCGGCGCTGTCTCCCGAGGAGGGGAAGCGGAGAAGCAGCAGGAGACGCTGCTGTGGAGTAGCAGGGAAAGCGTGCCCGCGGGCAAATAGGAAAAGTCGAGGGAAGAAGAGGACACTCACAGATAGATACACCAGATATATATATTTATTTGTGTGTAGGGCTGGGTGCACATGCAAATATGTACTTGTCGTAGCGCAGCTCTGTGTAGGTGTGTCTCTGTGTAGATGTATTTACAGAAAACCAGAGAGAGAGACACTTCGAAAGAGACATTTTGAAGGAGACATTTCGAGAGTTACAGAGACGAATGCGTGTTGGTGAGACTGCATGGGGGGCAACGAACAAACGGATGAGGATGCCTCTCACAGAGAGAGTATCTACATATATCCACTTGGAGAGGGCGGGAAGAGAATTTGAGAGTGTATAGACGTGTGTATATGTTGAGAAAGACGGAGAGAGTGTATATATGTGTGTGTCGTGAGGGGACAGTAGATATATACATATGTATGTCTATGCTGATAGAGAGGGACACACACACACACACACACACACTCACACACACACACACACACATACATACATATGTATATGCATACGTGCATATACAGATACACATATATACGTACGTGAGGACACGTGGACACAGAGAGATATGACATACAAAGGGTGGGAAAAAAAGGTGGATGTAGGAAATGGGTATGTGTGTATACTTTCGTTTGCTGCTGCTGCTGTGGATGTGTGGGGCAGGAGAGACACGTTCATTCATTTGACGCGGTGGCTGGACGAAGTGCGGCAGAATTCAAACCCGCACATGACTATCATGCTTATAGGGAACAAGTGCGACCTTGAAAGAAGAGAAGTTACTTTCGAAGAAGGTAAATTTCTTCTTTTCTTCTGCTTGCGCCGCCGTTGCCGAGTCTTCCTGCTCCCCTGCCCTGTAGCAGGCAGCGGGCGTCCTCCTCGCCAGACGCTTTTTCTGCCGGAAGCCAGCGTCTTTTCTGTTATAGGCGGAAAGTAACTCCCCGTGCCGGAGCAGCAGGGTCCCGTTTCTTTGATATACAGTATATCTGTGTGTGTACGTACGTACGTACAGAGAGACCTCCTGCTTCACGCGTGAACCTTTGTTACGTCTACATGTCTTCAGCTGAATAAAGAAGCTTGCTACATACATGTGTATGGATACCTATGCGTGTACATATCTGTATCCATTTGTATGTGTATACAGTTTTACTTACACGTATACATATATATTTATATGGGTACATGAACGTATCTCTTTGTGGAAAGCGTATCTGCGTGTATATGCAAGTATTAACGCAGGTGGTATGACAGCAAGCCGAGTCACTGATATGAGCAAGCTTGTATATATACATATATACGTTTATCAAATATATGCATATGTAAGCGTATGTACGTGGGTAGGTGATCCACTGATGTGGTTGCACATGTATACATACGTATGTAGAAACATATATATCTGATGGATGGAGTGAGCACGCCCGTATATGTACACAACTATTCAAGCACATATATATGTATACGTAGATAGCTGATTTACAGATGTCGCTATACATATACATATATATATATATATGTGTAGACACACACGTATGTGATGGTGAATATAATAGGTAGATGGTAGAAAGATTTTGAGGTAGTTTATGTATACTCTTCTTTTCGATATACATATACGTGTGTGTGTATACATGCCCAGGAGACAAAGCAGATGCGGTAGAACTCTATATTCGGCTTTTGCTACGCGTACATGTATGTGTGTATATGGTCGTGTCGTTGTGGATGCCCACGCAAAAATGACAGTCTCATTTCCCTGTCCATATATATATGTGTGTGTGTGTCTCTCTCCTTCTGTACGTATGTGCAAGAATACATACTGGTGGGAGGACCTGCTGCTTTGCGTCCTTCTTCGGCTCGGAGACGCATCGTCAAATACGTGGGGGGGTGGACGTTCCTGCCAGAGCGCGACACGTGCCTGCAGGTCCCCGTGTAAAAAGTGGCGCTTCTGCATGCGTGCAATGAGTCAATTCGATCGATCGTCCGCGTAAATTTTTGTGCGAGGATTTGTGTGTCTTCCCGTTTTCTCCGCGGGTGCCTCACGAGAGTGGTCGACTCTGTAAAAGCGTTAAAAGTTGCCACCAGTTTCTGCGTGGATCGGTAAGTGGGCCTTCTTCTCTTTACGCATATGTATATATACGTGTGTGTGTACACACGTTTGATAAGTATATAGATAAGTGTATAGGCGTCGCTTTGTAGGGGTGGAGGCCCCTTCGATGTACATCTTCGTGCGGGTGTGTGTAGAGGAAAGGGAGGGGAAGTTGACCGAGTCTCGACTTGCGATAGTCGTGCGTCGTATATGTGTGTCTCGAGCGAGGGGAGGAGACCAAGACGAAGGCAGACGTATTCGTTTTGATACTGGAGAGTTCTACACATCCCTGCGTGAGTCTGTGCGGAAACAGGTGTGTCTCTCGGTCTCCCTCGGTATGTAAAAAGTCAGATTTTACATGCGGAAACCCCGCGTCCGTGTGTGTGTGTATTTGTGATTGTCTCTCCCAGCAGAGATCCGCACAGGACGTCAACCTCTGTAGAAAAAGTAGAGAATTTCGTGGGTATGGGTGTGGGTATATATGCACGTGGATGTGTGTAGATATGTTGTTATCCGTGTTTCTTTGTGTGTGTGTGAACTGCCGTATGTTTTTGCATGCGGGGACTCGTGTGTGTATGGTGGCCCTCTTGTCTGGTGTACATACACCCGCTTCTTTGGGACGCGCACTTGCAGTCAACTCTTTTCCTTTGTTGGCACGTGTGTATGTACGTGTATGTAGACAAGTGGCTAAGCGTCGCCTGCTGCTGCTGCTTCTTCTTTAGGTGCCGCCTTTGCACGACAGCACGGCCTGATATTCCTAGAGACATCCGCAAAAACAGCGCAGAATGTTGATGAAGTAAGTTGCTTCCCCGCTGACATTTCTCGCATCTTCTTCCTCTCCGTCTCCTCTTCCTCTTCTTCATGTCTCCATTTTCGTCTTCTTCGCGCCCTCCGCATTTGCTGTTCTTCCTTCTGCTGTCTTTCTTCTTTTCTTCACTTCTGCTGCGTCTTCTCACGTGTGTGCATGTGTGGGGTCCGCTGCTGCGGCTCATCCCGTCGTTTCTTCGAAAGCGGAGAGTGCGAGTTTCTCGTGAGTCGTTACAGAGATACACTGGAGGATAGAGAGGCATCCTGCAAACGGCTGAAGTATACAAGCAGTTGTAGAAGCATACAGCTGTTTGTATTCATACGCTTGCGTATATTTGTTTTCCGCGTGTTTATATCTGCAGAAGAAGCGAGGAAACGCGATCTAATTTTGTATTCACCCGCACTCGCAAGTCGGTCTTCTTCCCCTCTGTGGTACGTGCACGTGTGTGTTGTTGCCGTGGGGTGTACGTACACCGTCTCTGTAAAGTGCGCGTACATGAAGCGTGCATGCACGACTTTCGCGTTCTGCCTGTTTTCGGTGTATGTACACGTGATATATGTGTGTCTATGCCTGTTGCGAATCTTTCGTGCTTCTTCTGATGCAATGTGTGTGTACACTTCTGATATGTACAGGAGAGAGACAGACACACGCGTCGGTGCATGTTTGTGGACATGTCTACATAGGAAAGCAGGCACAGAGACGGAGACAGGTGTCTGTGACCCTCTTGTGCGTACGTGGAATTACATTCACGTATTTGCGAAATCTGCCTGCAGCTGCACTTTGGCGCCCGAGACGCGTTTTCTTCCATACCCTCTCTGCCAGCCTGCACCGTCGCTTAAAACGATACCATACATTCATGTATACACATATGCATATATATATGTATATTAAGATAGAGGCACACATGTGCACACGCTTCTGCATTAGTGTGTGAACGCGTCGCTCTGTACGTATATACGTATCCTTGAATGAGTGTAGGAATACGTGCATACATCATATGCATATATATTGTCGATGTGGCCGTATGCAAGCATGTGTATGTGTCTCTCTGTACGAGAAAACATACGTTCGGAGGTGTGAATTTTTTCGCGTGTGTCTGCGGTGAACGAACGGGTGAAGGGGAGGCTGCTGCGGGGAGCGCAGACGCGGAGGGGGAACTGCCGCATCAACCCGTCGGCCACGAGCAAGTTGCTGCACGAGTATCTCGGCGAAAGAGAGTAGAGTTGCGTGGCTGTGCAAGGCAGCAGCCAATTGCCGCTGCGCAGGGAGGGCCAAAATGCGCGCCTGGGGACCTCTGTGCGTGTTTTTCCCAGCTGCAGGGATTACGTCTGGAAGCACCCGCTTGCACGCATCTACACACGTGTGTTTCTGCTGTTGGGGTGGTGTATGTCTTTGTAGTGGAACACCTGCAAACTCGTGTCTCTCTACCAAGACAGGCGTGGGCGTGTAGACGCCCGTAAACGAGTAGACGCATTTGTCTATATATGTGTAGGTCTAGACAGAAATGCGTACACATCTCTTTGTCTTCTATACGTGCGTATGTCTTTGGGTCTGGGTGAAGGGGTGGGTGTGCTTATACATCCGCCTGTGAACACGAATGCTTGTGTGCCTGCGTGCCGGTCTTTATATGTCTACATTCTATCTATAGTCGGATGTCTGTTCAAGATGTCTGCCCGCAAAAAGTAGAGACGGGGAGATACACGTACGTGCTTCTGTAAGTAGATCTGCATAGGCACGTATGTGTGCATCCATACGAATTTTTATCCGTCGTTGACTGTATGATATATATGTATATGTGTGCACAAATCCGCGAAGAGGCGAATGGAAACTTGTATCTAAACGTTATATACAGTAGTCTGTGTGTGTATAGATATGTGTACGCGGACTTCATGAGGATGAATGAATGTTCTTCGTACTTCGTCTCCCAACTACGCATGTTTCTGCATATATATATATATATATATATATATATAGGGGTGCGGGTCGCTCCTGAGGTATACATGTGTAGCATGGGGTTCGCTTCTAAGGGATGCAGGACTGGCAAGGATTACTGTGCGGCTGTCGTGACGGCGTGTGGTGTGCTGCGCACCTCTTGCAAAAGGCCAGATTAAGTTGGGCAACAACTTTGCGCGTGTATGTGTGATAATCTTTTGATGCGAAGGGTGGGACGGGGGGCCGTTATCGCGCCTATGAAAATTACCCCGTGCCGACCGACCTCCTGCCCTTCGCTCCCGGCTCCTGTTATTGTTGCTCCAGCTGCTGATGCGGCTGGTGTGTGGGGCCTCGTTCCAGTTTTTGTGCTGCGGCTGCCGTCCCGTGCCACAGCAGGATCTCGGCTAGCCGCTCAGCAGCAGCAGTGCGCGTGAGTGGGCGTCTGCTGGTGTGACTGCTTCTCGGCAACGCAGGTCGAAGAAATCTGCCCGCAGCAACGACAGCACCATCTACGGTGTCTGCGCCTCCGCTCAGGCAGCAGCAACAGCAGCAGCAGATATGTGCTCAGATGTTTCTGCTGATAACGCGCGCCTCGTTTTTGGTCGTGCTGCTGGTATTGCTGCTGCTGGTCTCCTCCTCGTGCTGCCCGTGCTGTTGGCGCTGCTGGTGGTGCTGAGGTTCAGCTGCTAGTGAACTGTCTCTGCCGCGACTGCCTTTCCTGCAATTGCTGCCGTGATGCACGCAGGCGTTTATCTTGACAGCAAGAAAGATATACGAGAATATTCAAAGAGGAGTATACGACCTGAGTAATGAAGCGCACGGCATCAAGTGCGGGCCAGTCAGTCCACATGGGGCCGCTGGGAGTACCACGCGTCCTTCCGTTACTGGTGTTGCAGGTCAGTACTCGTATGGGCGTAGTTATACGCCTTTTCCATATTTACATGTTTGTGACTCCGTCCGGGTCTGTGTCTGTCTCTGTCACACACACACGTACGTCTGTGTGATGTATTTGTGTTCATACATATATATGTGTGTGTTTTAAGGGACACGAAGAAACAGCCACACAGACACAGAGACACACACGGAAATACAGACAGAGATATAGACAGAGACAAAATATACACATATGCGCACATACTCCGTCCTGCGTACGTTTGTCGTGTATATATATGAATGCATACATGTATGATTATATATATATGTATATATGTATACGTGCCTTTTGGTGTATCGTATATATGGTGGTTCATGTATATACGTAGGTATCCTGATATGTGCTTCATATATGGTGTCATACGTATGTACATATATATATATATATATACACGTATACATATATATTGACTCATGTATGCGTTTAATACGTGTAAACGTACGCGTCTTTGGTGACATACGTATACGCGGAAGCGACAATACTGACGTTTTTTAGGCAGGGCTAGCGTTTCGCATACAGTCGTCGGTGCTGGTAGTTTTGACGTCTTTGCATGCGTTTTAAAATGTTCCTTTCGTGTGTATGCGTGTGTGTGTGTGTGTGCGTTTATGTTTTTGCGTGGACGTAAGTACAAATGCATATCTGCGATCCACGCCTTCTCCCGTATACGCCTCTACATATATATATATGCATCACTGCTTCTGCCTGTATAAGCGAGTCTGCAAATGGGAAACGCACGCGTGGGCAAGGAGTATCCTTGATTAAATGAAAACTACCATATGCCGGAAAAAGGCACACACGTTGTTTGGGCCGTGCGTGACGCGAAAGCGTGTTGTTAGATTCCTGACGTCCACACTGCGACAGTGGAACCCCCATTTCGTGCATTTTCAAGCAGAGGGTCTTCAACGCGCCTTTTGCGTATGTAGATATATGTATATATGTTTACGTGTGTATGGATGCATACGTGTGTGTGTGTGTGTGTGTGTACGTGTATCACGACTGTTTTTGTACACTCGTTTACGTACAGATGTATATATATACATATGTGTACATCTCTTTTCAGACATGTGTGGGTAAATTCGGGATATGCAGCTGCCGGGTGCGGATATGCGTGTGTGGATCTGTTTTCTATTGGACGTCTCTGTACAAATTTGAAAGCGCCAGTTGCTGCCAGTGCCTACCCACGCAGAAAACAGGGGCGGACTTTTTAGAGCTCGTGTGCTGATGCTGCTGCTTTTGCTGCTCCTGCTGCAGATCCCCACTGCCCTGTGAACGAGCGCTCCGGTGGGTGCTGCTGATGTACAGCTTCTGAGCAAGGAAGCAGATCAGAAGCTGGTCCGTAAGCAGAAGCAGCACAACGCGAAAACGAAGAAGAAGCAGCGAGGCAGGGACAGGAAGGAAAAGGCGTAGGTTGACCGCATACGGCAGCTGCTTGTGGTCGTCGCGAAGAACAGGAAGCGCACTTGGCTTCGAAGGTCAAGAAGCGATACAGAACAGACAGCAGCAGCTGTACATGAAAAGCGGGAAGCAGCACAGCTGAGGACCATCTCTTCATGACAGCGGGTAAATCCCTGTTCTGCTTTTAACCAATGGAGGAGACCGGAAAGAACGTGTCGTCTGCTATAGTGCATCATTTTAGCGCAGCAGGAACAGGACCGCACAACCTCGCAAGCAGGAATACTGGAGGGAGAGGGAGAAGGGAGAAGGTGCAACATATGTATGGATACGATTTTGTGGTTTGCATGCGCTGTATAATTTGGGATATTCATGTGTGTATGTAGACCACTGCATGCACGGGTCTGCTTTGGTACACATGTGTGCGCACAGATATGTTGAATGCTGTTCTGGTGTAAAAGCGAACCTCGAGATCTGAACGTAATTTCTATGTCGTGACGCCCCCAGCGAAAGCGCTTCTTCTCCGTGCTGCATGCGGGTTCTTTTTGCCACATATCTGTGGACGACAATTCCTCGCGTGGACTGTCATTCCCGTTTTGGTGCTAATGCTGTTTCATGCACGTGTCCCGCTCGGGCTGACCGTGTACCTTCTTTCCTTGTGTTACGGTCTTGGTGTACGTACCACGTTGGTCGCACCGAGACCGCGCGAAATACTGAGGCGTTGATGCCTGCTGCAGGTGCTCTACTTGTTGCTGTTTTCCACACTGCTGTTGTCGCTGGTGTAGTTCTGCCTGCTGCTGCACTGCTTGCGGCGCGCCGCCTGCTCCTGCCGTTTTGGCTGCGCTGGACGGCGCTGCTGCTGTCCTGGCTCGTAGTCCTCTTTTTTTTCCCTTACTCCCTTCTGTGAATTTATCTGCTGCTGTTCTAGCGACTGGCTGTCTTCTTCTTTTGTTCTGGTATCTCTTTCTGTCCTGCTTGTGTTGGGCATCTCTCTCGTCTGCCGGCTGCTCACGTATCTGCGATTGATCTGCACACGGTTCTGTTGCTGCTGCTTTTCCTCAAAGCAGCCTTCACACAAGAGCTCCTGCTGGTATCGCCGCTGCGTTGGCCCTCGCCACTGTGGTCGCGACTGTCTGCTACGCACTACCGTTTTCCGTTCGCCTGTTCTGCCAGATGCGCCGTAAGGCGCCGGGAAACTTAACTGTTCTAACGTTTCTAAAGACAGACGCAGTCGAATGAACAACCGCAGCAGTTCAGACAGTTCTGGACCTGAAGCGTGAAGATTACATGATGCTGCTTGAAGATGTAAGATAGCAGCCAGTTTTCTTTGCACAATCTGTCTTTGCGTGCCAGTGCGTCGAAAGCGTCTTGACGCAGGTGGTGTCTTTGCGTCATTTTCTGCTTCTCTCCGCGTCCACTACGATCCGTTGTTCTTACTCGGCAGCTGCGCTGCTCAGCCTCAGCAGTACTTCCTACTTGACAGTCCTCCGTGAGGACTGATACTGTACCAAGACCTTTCGCAACAGTATACGACGCAAGTGGATGTTTTAATTAAAGCAGTAGGAGCAACACCAAGGCAGCGCTCGCGGTTTCACCAGCAGTAGCGGAAGAGCAAGAAAAAGAGTTTTTGCCGGACTACGGCAGCAGAATCAACAGTGGCGTTTCAGCGGCTGCAGCAACAGTGACACAACAGGAGGAGCAGCAGCAGTAGTGTTACAACAGTAACGCAGTAGCACACGTATGCCACCAACCCTCGTGCAGGAAGGGCACCCGCGGTACCGATGCCACAGAAACAGCAGCAGCACCGGCGCAGCAGTAGAAGGTGGAGCACCGCTGCAGGGGCAGGACTTCCAACGGAAATTACAACAACAACAGCGCGGCAACACAAGCAGCAAAACAACAACGCGGCGGCAGAAGAAGCAACAGCCCGGCAGTGCTCATGTAGCGGCGCCAAGAAGTCCCACCGGAGGATGCATCAGCATTATTATCAGCAAAGACTTGTGATGATGGTGCGCATGCAGCTACCGCACAGTAGATGTTAGCACAACATAGCCCACGGCACAAGCAGCTCTCAGGATCTGTTGCGGCAGCGTATCTACGTTTCCAGGTATACGCAGCAGTTTGGTGTGCATCTGTTCGCCTACATGTGTGATTGTACGTCCAAGATCAGCGTACAAAAGCAGCAGCTGAGCAGCGACGGGTTGACGGAAGGAAAAGCAGTACCTGCAGCACTTGGCAGTACATGTGGTCCAGCAGTCCTGCGGGGCCCTACCAACAGCATACCGGCACAGGATATGATCGACTGCAGCAGAACAGAAAAGGGGGGAACCTCGGGCCTGGCAGGAAGACGACGAAATAACGTGCTCGCGTTGAGACTGCTATTCTCTAGTCCTTAACTGTGTACATCCGGCAGCGTAGCATTTGAAAAACCTTCATGCCGCAGCAGTCAGTGTGGCAGACACGAAGCCAGCTCAAGTAAATTCTTTGCGTGCTCCAGAACTGTGTCGTTTTCGTGTGAACCGGCATGGACACAGGCTCGACACGCTCTCAAACCGCCACTGGTGAACGCGTATAGTGTGACGTCCCACCAAAGAAATGATACGCGTCGAAAACTAGTGGTTCACGCAGTTGCTGAGTGGAGAATATGTACGCCCCAAATTTGCGAAACTGGCGAGGCTGCTTCAGGCTATCGACCACGTCTTGCACATGCATGTAGATGAGCACATGATATGCAGGAGTGCATTCCAAAAATATTGAAGCAAGCAGCGTGGATCAGTTTCTACAACACATTTTCAATGGTGACAGCCACTCTCGATATTTACCTCTGCTGCCCGCAGCTATTATATTTAGTATCTTGGGTGAAAACAAAATCATACGTTTGTAGAGAATGTAAAGAGTGCATTTTGACCTGCAGCCGCCCTCTACCAGGTCTGAAGCTGCACCCGAAGAGGAAGATACGGCGTTCAGACGCTTTGAAGTTCTTGGAAATGGGGCAAGCTGTCGTGTGCCCACTCAGAGGTATAGGCACCGTGAGCTGCCAGTCGTTCGTCTAAGAACATCTGCGTACGCAGCTCAATAGCTGATAGGCCGTGACGCTGACAAGGGGTCTCGGGCTTGTTTCGTGAAGACAACAACTGCTCCGTTCGTGCAATGTAAAAGACTCAGACCAGTGCAGCCGTCGATTCGTCATTGGGATTCATCTTTTTCTCATACTGCGTCGCCTCTCAAATATCTATGCAGGGGAGCTTAAGGCAAGTAGTCCCCTGCGGGTGTTCCACTGTGTTTGTCCAGTCAATAACCTACGTCCGAAAAGACTGCCTTCTCGTGATGCACAGTAGTACACATAAGCGTAGTATAATGTGTATGACCCTATGCAAATCTAAATGCCTCTCCCCACGGTACAGGACATTTGCCTCATTACCTACCTCACCGCTCCATCCCTCTACGGTTAGCGCCGGGCTCGCTGCAAAATCGTCTCCTCGCTACCTGCGTATCTGCTATTCGAATTATCAGGGCAGGCACAGATAAAAGTGCGTATTTGGAAATACTGGTGTGAGTGTGATGTACGTGTGTACAGGGATTATGTGTACACCGTGCCCCCCTCTTCTTAGCCAGTCGTCTTTCATACCCGCTTCGGCAGCTGGTAGTCGTTTGCTTGCCTGTGAGTCACTCATGTTTCTACTCGGAAGACGTACCCACATCAGTTCATACAGACGGCAGCATCCGTGAGCGCAATACCTACACCGGATAATTGCGCCACACATCATAAATTTGTATTTTGGTAGGACGAATACGTGCGGAGGTCACGGAAAAGCGCGCCTGGAAACGGTGTGGTCTCGTCTGTGCAACACGAAACCGAGGCGCGGAAAAACGCTTGACAGGCACCATGTGACGTACACAAGTACACAGAACAGCGTATACGCTCTTTGGAGTAACGAGAGCGCACGCCGTCCAGCCTCAACTTGGTTGTAGCCTACAGGCAAATATTCGTCATCCAAAGAGCGTATACGCTCTCTGGAGTAACGACAGCACACGCCGTCCAGCCTCAACTTGGTTGTAGCCTACAGGCAAATATTCGTCATCTTCATCGCCTTGGAGATCTTGTCTCAAAAAAGGCGAATGCAACTTGACTAGGGGGGACACTTGAAAGAGGTACTCTCTGCAGTCGATGAACTGCGCACGTAAAGCGCTTCAGCAAGCAATGCAAAAATCACGTCCATGTCACGCGAGTTCCACCACTTATATAATAACCGCTGCTTCGCTCTTTGAAGAAGTCTGTAGAGCCTCTTCATTCGTTCCTGTCGAGAAATCTTGGAGACCACTGCAGAACAAGGCGGAAAAACCCGTTGAACGACACAGGTACGTTTTCTTGCCTCTTCAGCAACAACTTTTGTATGGAATAACTGAAGGAAAGCCCAAAACTTTGCACTGGATTCGACGAGCGTCTCCGTAGCACTTTTATACGTGGTCTGGGCCCTGGGGGGACACGGGAATCGGAACTTCATACATTCGTAGGCCTCAGTAAGCTTTTCCAACGTCCGCGCCTCTTCTTCGGTAACCTTTTTGTGCCCTTTAGCCGAATTCTGCAGCATGTTCTTGACAAGATTCGCTTCCATCTCCTTTAAGCTATATAAATACGTAAGAGGGTCGTCCTTCATAAGTGTGTTATCGAGTTTCGGAACCCAGTCCGACGGTAGCTGCGTCAACATCCAGTGTTTAGTGTATGTGGTTGTTCTCCACGTCACAGCCGCCCTTACCTCGGCTTTGCTGGGAAACACTTCTTCTTGTGATTCGGGCCCCTCTCCACGTCGCAACTCTACAGCAGGGACACCGTATGTCAAATATGCCATCAGAGTAGACGTCAGTGGGAAAAACGTCCGAGCATTCATATTTGCTGAAGAATAGCGCTGTGCATGCAAGATTGAGACGGTGGCCCTGCACCGGATGCGGGGGTTTTCGCTGTTCCACTGTAGACTCAGAATATTCTCAATAAACGTTGCGCCGCACACCGCTGCGAAGAGCGGCGACTACCCAAAGGGTACAACCCCGGAATTATGATAAGATTATAAATGCAGGAAAAATTGAACATAAGGAGAACACTGAGATACTGCGTCTTCATGACTGCAGTGGAATCTCCCGAGGACAACGGATTTTTCATTGGCAGATTGTCGATGCTGTGCAAAGTTGAGATTTAGAGCCAGTCTTTGCGTCTCTACTAGACAGTCGGACCGCCACTCAGTACGCATGTCTTGCGTGTGGTGTTCTAGGGATAATCGTCACCGGTTGCCGTGGTAATTCAGAGACGCAGTTGCAGATACGGCGGGTTCAACGAGACAGACTCAAAGAGGAAGAAGCCACAGCAAGCGACCCGGGCCCATTTACCCTTCCCTTTCTAACAATTGGGGACATCTGCTGCCACCGCTGTTGCTGCTGCTCCGATGTTCCTCCATCCGACGCCCGAGCTTGGTTTACTGCGTTCGATGACGACCAGAAAATTGCACTTTTCGTGGCACTACGTAGCTGAGCTTGCTACAGTAAGGCTACGTGCGACGGTCACCCGGGGACCAGGTGGCGAACCTTCGGATTTTGTGTGACCTATAGGATGAGACGCGGTCAAATGCTTAACAAATCAGGGAATACACCTCCAGGCTACGGTAGTGAAACCAACATTGCGTTCATACAGTGCAGTCGCGTCACCTTTATCAAGGACCAGCAAGTGGCTAGAAGCAGTCAGTGAACCGCAGTTCGTGCAGTCGTTATATCCTCCCAATGCCATCCAGCACTTGAAAGATACGAAGATTGCCCCCGAGAGATAGACTCAAGATTCCAGTATATTTGGCGTGTTGCTTGCGATCCCGTTGTTGTCACTCATTGAACCCAGCACGAATCCTTGCTCGCGTAAAAGGGAAGCATGCTTTTTTGTGCCCCGCCACACTAGGAAACACGTAGAGAGCACTTGACCGAATCTATTCTGTTGTGCCCCCAGGAGTTCCGCTGGTGGCAGGCAGCAGCGGGAAACGTCTTTCATTTGCACCCGTGAACAGGCGAATCTCGCCACAAAAAGATAACCACTTGCAGCAGAACGTACAGATACGCATGTTTTTTACGAGAGAACGAAGAATTCGTAAACATCATGTAACATCGTCCCTCCGCCCAGCGCGGCACATGACCTCCTCTCACGCCAGACAACACCTCACCTGCACATCAACGTGTTGGTCCAAAATTGTAAACTGCCTACAGTTGTAAGTACATGAAGTCCAGCACGCGGCCCGCGGACCATCACTCAGGGCGTCGCAAACTAGTTCTAACCGTTATCCTTGCACCAGTTACTTAGTGGTTTGTTTGAAGTATGGATCGCAATTCCTTTTGTTGACTCTTGCGATTGAGCGTCCATACACAAATACATGTATAACTTTATTTCTGACACCTTCATGCCGGTACGCATCTTGCTACGTAATCAGGGAACTGTAGGTAGACTGCTGTAGCGATGGGTTTCTACTGATTATCATCCTGGGGCGGAGCGCGGGTCATCACGCTTAGGGGCAATCTGCCTCTCACGTGCCCTGCATTTCGTGCTGCACCATTAACACACACTTTCCGCTGTGGGGATAAGTGTCCTGATGTTTGACTTTTAAGCTGGAAGCGCCGCTATATAACGGATACCTCTACACTGAGGGATCTCGTTTTGGTCTACTACTTGAGAGCAGAATTTTCCACCACTGAGTACGGACGACCTGGATTCCAAAAACGCGGCACCGTTTACCCTTTTCTCATTCAAAAGGCGCCCTCAATGCTGAGGGGACTGTCAAGAATGCCTTCATTCTCTGTGCATCACACAAGCTAAACATAGAATAATACCTTCGACGAAACTGCGTCAATAAGGAGTCTATCTCTTCCTCAGTTTGGACGCTTTTGAATGTTGAACATTTCTGCTACGTAAAACTCTGCTCGGCTGATTGATTTGACGTGCGTGAAAAGGCGTATGTCTGAGTTACGATCTGATGGAGCGGAGAGAGATTACCGCACTCTCTGTGTACGTTGTGAAAGCGCCCATTTGCTCGTGCAGCACGATGTAGTGTGCAAGCATCTATACAGAAGAAGCTACTCAGGTCCTTTTGGCCGCACTTCGACATTGGACACGGACTCTGCATTAAAGGCGTCGCGCGAAAACTGACCAGTTCACAACAAGCTTGTTTACTTCATTTTCCTGCGGAGAAGCTGCACTGTAGCAGAAGCACGCGACACACAAGCGACTACAAGAGATGTGCGCACATTCGTAAGGCGACTCACCACCAAGTACGTCAAAGGCTAAGCGGGCATCAAAACATCCTGTGAAGGATGTTTACGCTGCTCAACTGGGGAAGCAAGCTGGCAGCGTATGACGGAGCATACAGGCACGACGTCTACAACACTTCACAAGTAGGTGGACGTTTGTGACTTCTTTTTCTCAGCGAGTTCCCGAGCCACGCCGAAACATGCAGGATACTTCTCTCGCAAAAACGTCCTGCAGTTTTTCGGAAGGGACCTCTGCCCCAGAGAATCCTTCACTGTGTCCCCTGCCACAGCGGAGAAGCACGTTTGAAGCCGGGCGTGAGCGGCTTTTTTCGTGGCAAACACGGGACAGGAAAAGTGGCAGTGCTCGCATTCACCAGCACGCCTGGACAGAAGCTGTCACACCTATTCATGACCAGACGTGTCTACGTAGGACCATTTGGTATCCTGTTTCATAGTAAAGATCACCTCATTATTGAAACAGGTCCTACGGGGGCGTATGCACTTGCTATCGCACATGCGTTTTGAATGCTGCCAGTTACAGTTCACCAGATAATTCTTGTTACGCACGCTTGTCTAGTTCCTGCGCCAATACCCCACAAAATCTTCTTCGACAGTATTTTGCGCCACCCGTTCTAGTGTCAATGGCAATAGTATTGTTTGTGAAGGTTTCTGGGCGCTGAAGCCGAGCTAATATCTACATATGGCAGCCTGCGTGCACCTCCGGCAACCCACAGTACAAGTGGAAGACAATTTAATAGAAGAAATGCTGGCAGATGCGAAGAACTACCTACTCTCCAGAGTCCACCGCAGCCGTCAACCACCACGCACTGGGGTGACCTTGGGACAACATGGTACTTAGGAAATCCCTAGTTATTAGTGCGACCAGACTAGCATTCATCGAAAACCAGATTTTATGAGCTTTGTCGCTCATCACACGTCCACCAAAGTAGCAGGTGGTTCTCACTCGAGTGAACACGGCGAAAAAAGACTTCAGAATGAGACTACTGTAATGTCTGTTGGGTGCGTAAACGCACTGAGAAAAGACAGAATGCATGCTCTTCCAGGGTGTTCGAAAGCGGACGTTAAAAAAAAGCTGACGTTCAGTAGTTCTAGGAGGTGCTTTAGGCCTTCCAAATAGTCAGAAAAGCTTGTAATTGTGACATACGTCTCACCTGGTGCCAGGAACAGAAGTGCGCGTGACACATTTTTCATTTCGCGTACCACGACGCTGGCCAACAGGTGGTATGGCAAGCCATGCCGCAGAGACCTGCTCTTGTGGTTTGTAGTAATTCAACAACAAGCGTGTGCAACTTCTTCTCCTCAACGTAAACAGACCAGGTTGTCACAGCGACAACTGGACCAAGTGGCCACCTTGACCATTTGCTCCGTGTGAGAGCACCTTTGCTGTTCTGTGAGGACGGTGCACGATAATTCTCTTCCTTACTGAGCTACACACAAACGGTTTACTGCCAATGATGTGGCATCATTAGATTGGGAGTTACATGTGATTCGGTCTGTATGTATACGTTTGCAAACACATTCTAAATACGTACACCCGTAGGTTCACCTGCAGGTTGCCTTCTTCCCGTCAGAATCGGACCTCGTCGCTTAGAGGTAACCTCGTGTCTACTGTGGCACGCACCGTTGTTGGTTTGATAAGATGCATAATTGTAAAGAAACCGTGACAGTAGTCCACGTGCTAATAGATATCGTGGGCGTCGAACCGTATCCCTATTCTTTCTTACCCAAGAAAAGACGCCTCATTTGATAACAACTTGCCGTCTTTCCCTTCGTGTCGACGTACGTGGGGCTGTTTGCGAAGTGAGGTTCGCCCAGCTGTATCCAAAAACGCGCCTGCTACCAAAAAAAGGACACCGCAAGCATAGATACCGCAAAGGCATGGCAGTCGTCCCGCGTACGACGTGGACCGGCAGCAAGCTCGGTATCGCAAAAGCTGAACTTCTGCGCCGTTGCGCTGCAGTTAGTGCTGTCGTTTTACGTACTTCAATGCATGTGTATGTATACACAGATAGTGGTTCAAGCGTGGAGTGTCTGGCAGCGACACTCTCCCTGTGTGAACTGTACTGAAAGACGTTGTTGCCCTCGAACCATCCCTGTCTTATGGCTTGTGGAGCAACAATTGCTGCTGATTAGGGACGCGTGCTGGTGTCTTCGTGCATCTTCTGTATACATACTATCTTACCAGCACGATTGAACCCACATAGTGTTTAACAGCACATACGCATACTCCTCTCGGAAATTGCTAATGTGTGTCGACTCTTCCAATTCCGAAGTTGTACCTTGATGAGACAACATCGTTGAACTCAGAAGAAATATTCGTCGTGCGTGTTCACATGTGTGGATGAGCTGAGGAAGCGCTCACTCTTTTGCAGTCCACTGCCAAAAGGTACCCGAGTAAAAGTGTCCGGACATCAAGCACGTGTGTGTGTAAATACAAGAAATAAACCTGTCAGATAATGGAGTATTACGTATATTTAGCTGTCTACGTATGAAGGTGAGGGTCGTTGAGCTCCTTTTCCGCAAAAGTATCTGGAAGGATGTGAGACGACAGCTGACCAGCGCGTGTGCAGCAAACGTACCGGTACGCCCTCTTGTTGTACACTTGTCTATTTATATGGGCTGCTACGTTATCGTACACTGCACTGTGAAAACACACATATATGTACACACTGGTACACTCAAAAACACATGTTTAAGCAGGTATATACGCTACTGTGGGGGCTTACCAGTATCTACAGGCATACGCAGAAGCTGGAGCACCATAAGAGTTGAAGCACTAGAGCGGGGTCTGCGACATGGCGCCTGCCACGCTGTCATGCGCCGACATCTTTACATGGTAGGGAGCGCAATCCACCAGCAACGTTGACCGTCATCACAAGAGATCTGCCCGTCTCTTTGTTTCTCCCTATACATATGCGTACATATATATATATATATATATATGCATCATATAGATGTGCATACATGAAAATAAGTATGTATAAAGAGGCAGGTGCACTAGTTGCTCATCAGAACTCCAAAGCAAAGTACGCATGTGTGAGCCTTTCAAATTGAAGGACGTCGTCAATTGGGGCCATGCGAAGGGACTTAGGAGTCACTTTTGCTAGGTGTGACGGATTCAAAGTGCAACGTATACGTCCTGGTGCACCTGTCGCACCGCATGCAACTGACTGCTTCTCACGGCTCTGTCAACGGTAAAATACTGCGTTTTCGAATTCACACTCTGTAGACGTCTGCCCGCACAGACGACTACACGCACACAGGAAAATACGATTTATTGTGCCGTTTGTGTGTCGTGAGCCCGTGGGGAGGTTACACTGATAAGAAAACTGTGGTTGTTCCCTGGGATGGCAGCTGCTCAAGGGTTGCAACCGGTGGAAACAAAGAAGATGCCACAGCCACAGCTTAGTCAGTCTGCTCCTCAGTTTTCACCTAAAGTCCGCAGGGCATAGTCGGCGTCATACAATGCCAAGTACACGAACCATGAAAAAGGCTGCCAACTGCACAATCAAGCGTACGACGTAGCCGTCCGACTGTTCGTGACATCTTCTGAAGATGGACACTCCCCGAGACACGAATTTGTCTACCCACGCACAGTTCTTGCATCCTTGAGCACGTTCTCTTTACATTGCATTCTGTGGAAGGCTCAAAAATGTTTGGCTGAGCTCTCAGATGCCTCCGCTGCTGCGTCTTTCCAGGTGGGATTTCAACAGGTCGGTAACGCGGCTACATGCCAGCACTATGCGGCGTTACCAACGCCTCGTCCGTACATGAATCTACGTCCCGTTGCAAACGTCGTATAGTGTGCGTCAAGCGCGCTTTTCAAATCACACAAATTATTCAGCAATAGTAGTGGAAATGGCTTCACGTTGTGACTGGGATGGCCGACTCCATATTTTTCCAAGTTGCACAGCACGTCGTGTGCTACGTGGCGCTCAACTGTAAGAGTCCACTCTCCGTAAGGCCTCAGAAACTGGTGAACCGAGTAAGGCTTTGCCTGGCGCCCTCACTTCAGCAGCAAGCGCTCGACGTCCAAGGTGCCTCCCCACAACGATGGTTCAAGGGAGAAGCCGGTACCTCTCCATCCTCCTCCCTCAAGAACTGAGCAAAAGATAGGAACGAGTCGCGGCATAAAATTCTTTCTTCCTGTTTACTCTCACGTGTGCGACAGGATGCACGAACGCGGTGTCACGCAGCGCAGCTGAAGAGGAGACGACAATGGAGCCAGTGTGGAAGTATTATAATGCGGACAAACAAGTAATAGTGACATACTAGAATTGCAAGTAAGTTGCAAGTAATTAACGCTCCTGTGGCCAGAACCCATCGGTATGCGACGGTGAAGAATAGCTTGTGTACTGAAGTCGTTTTCTGAAAAGGAACTGCAGTTTTTCTCAAGGCAAACTGCGCCGCTGTTTCACAAGGAACTGCACTTTTTCTCAAGGCGAACTGCGCCGCTGTTTCACAGTACGAGACCGCGTCTGCAAAGACACACTTTGTGCCTACCGTAGTCCCTCAGAGCAATTCGTGGAGACGTACACGTTTCTCGAGGGTGGTATTACGACAGGACAAGGTAATTTTTTTAGCGCTGCGTGCAAATCTGCTGCGCTTCCGGGGCCGCAGATGTCACACGTTGTGCGCAGTTCGGCCAAACAAAGCGCCAACACCGGGACATCGCACTGGCCGAAGTTGAAAAACTACATTGCTAGCTGTTCGCCTTTGAGTGTTTGTCAAACTAGCCTTTCTTTAGTGGTTCCGGGAGCCGATGTAAATACAAAAGCGCTGCCACATTCTGGCATCAGTTCTGTGCGTGGGTTCACTGCGCGAACCTCTGCAGATGTACGTCGTCAAGAGTGACGACGTGCTTTTGCCTTTTGTGAATGCTGCTGAAGCATAAGCGTGAAAGAAAGGGCGGCATGCAGTACAAGGAAAATCTGCAAATCCTGCGAGGCTTAATAGACTTTCACGTACGAGGAATAGAAGTACCTTATAAATACGACACGGATTTGGGGAGGAACGAGCGTGGAAGCCGAGCGAGGAGCCCGGGGGTCTTCCCCGCGCCGTAGCACCACGCAATCAAAATGACAGTTACAATGTGGGCTGTGTGAACAGGTCCAGGTGGAAGTCGTGCAGATGGTTGGAGGGTGCAAATGTCGCCCAGTCGCCCAGCGTACTTAAGAGAGAACGTATCTAAATTCCAGCAATGTTGCTCAAGTAACAAAACGCGCTCTTCACTTACACGCATTACGCTATCCTCGCTTGTAATTGCCGCGAAGAGGCTGTTTTTTTTTTCACCAGTGACTACATATGTATGTGTATGTCTATAGCGGTTGATACGTATGTGTATTTGCATTCATGCAAATATATGCCGAATGCAAACGTTGCGCAGAGTGGTAAGACCAGGAACTGTGTTTCTCTTTTCAAGTGTAGAAGCTCTCCAGCTGAGTCGTTCCGGACTCTGATCTGTATGCAGCACGGTTGTGATCGTGTGCAGCCGGGGCAGGGCTGCAAAGGCGACAAGAGAGCAGGGGTTTGTTCGCATTGTCAAAAAGGGCCGCTTTTTATGTAAACTTGTGTGCAGGCCAGTGTCGCTGAGGGAAAAAAGGCCTCCCTGCATGCTGTCGTTTTCGACGTGTATGCACAGCGTAAGAAATATAGTTTTGTTTCTAACTTGCAAGACTTGACTGACACCTCATCAATCGTGCACGTCAATGGACTGAAGAAGGCGGTACGTCGGAGTACGCAGTTTTCAATGTGGACGTGTGCTACCACACTTGTTCTTGCGTATCACTTAACGGGTTGAGGGCATGAATGTGGACTTCACGCTCTAGACTTCATCGTAGGAAGAGATGGTGCCTCCTCCAATTTGACGAAGTTTTCACAGATGGTGTACTGCTCGAAAACTCTATAGGTGTGTTGTGACAATTGCGTCAGTCCTTGCCCTTTGACGCTTGTCCGTCAATAGCTTGGAGAGCTGAAGAGATGCATGGTGGGCCAACTTTCTTCCATGACCTGCACGTGAGCAGGCGCTGCAGTCAGTTGCAGCGCTTTTTTACCTAGCGTCACCACGGCGCAGGCGCGCTGCGCCTTCATCCACTTGTTACATCGTAGAGATGGAATTCGTGTACAAGCAGCTGGGTTTCGAGCTTTCCATCCAGCGGCGCGACCCGAAGCCAGCGTGCTCAGCTCTGGAATGCACGTTACAATAACCCGCTTTGTTGCACCAGGTGCACGCCCAGTAGCAGATCTTAGTGTCCTAGAGGATAGGCGTGAGACTAAAAGGCTCCACATCCTTGACTCTACGTCATACTGAGCATTGCCGCACGACGAGAGGTACTGTCCATTGATCCACAACACCCCCCTATTTTTGTCAATGTTCTGAGTATGCCGGTTGTCACTCGTTACCGAAGAGAACGGATTAGGTGGGCAACGGCGGGTCTGAAAATACGCTGTAGTCGTAACAAAGTCCCTCCGTTTCGTGACGTGATTGGAAGCTGCACCTAAGCCATATGCGGAGCCACGTAGGCCAAGGCTGTTTTAGTGTTTTTCTCTGGGTTAAGCCGTTTAATTTAGACAGGCGGACACTGGTTTACCGTAGGCAAATGTAGGTGCATAATGAGAAGGGGGGGGATGTGGCACGTTTGCAGCTACTTCCGCCGAAGAGCCTGTCGACTCCTTTTCTCCGTCGCGGCCTCATGCTAGGAACTGTGTTACTCAGTGGCGTTGACCAAAAACGAAGTAGTGTCAGGCACTCTTGCTTTCCCAGAAACAAAGTTGGCAGCTACCGGCGGACCCGGCAGGCATGCAAGGAGAAGCCGTATAGAGGGCTATATAAGGCGCAGTAGTTCACTCCTGTGGCGTTGCCTACTGATGCTGCTTGCTTATAGTACAAAAGCCACAGGCTTGTGCGAACGGTGGGATGGGTCAAGACCACGGGCGACACCAATATACAGATGTATACGCGTACGTTTGTAGCGGGCGCTTCCTGGTTTATACGCCTACGTCTATTTCTTCCACTGTGCGTGTTCTTGTGTCTGCAAGCGCACCTGCATCAGCGCGCATGTAGCTAGACCTGACTGTCTGTATCCATGAGCTCAGTAATCATCCAAAGGGAGGCACATGTGTGACTGCCGTTTCAACTCTTGTCATCGGAACCGTAGTCTGCAACCTACGAGTGTTGCAATAGAATGTTCTACTCACCGCGGTATAGGTTTCGGATCTTGGTATACTCGTGGGCCCTCATAAACTACAGCGCAGTTGGCACACGTAGGAATGCAGGGGATAATGCTGACCCTGTACACCGACGCAGTTACATGCAACACAAGGCCATCCACGAAGTGGAGCTACGCACTACGCACTTGTGCAGTCGATGTGGGGCACCCTGGGTCCTGCGTGTCACTGTCCAGGCCAACTGTGATTCGTCTTTGGAGAGGAAGTTTGACTCCTTTGCTATCACTTTTGCGCGACGTGAGAAGAAGGCAAAGAAGCAACCATACTGCGGAAGAAAAAGACTTCGAACGTCTTTCCTGTGCTGCTGGTTCTCAGAGATTGTCAACTGCAGGACCTTTTCCGAATTAGTCAAGTATCGCAGCACGTCCTGCAGAGACCTGCATCTACTAGATTCCGGAACAACGTGTGCCACCACCTGTCTTCTGCACAAAATACAGCACGATGACCGGCATACAGGAGAATTTCTTCCACATCATTTACGAGCTGTGTCCCGCTAAACTGCGTAATGCTTATATGTTAGCAGTGCACTTGCTTTTAAAGGTTCGTGTTTTAGAGGAAGAACATGGGGACGACGCTTACCCTGTCGTGGATTCACAATTGATAAACAGCACGAGGCTCACCACGTACGCCGACGGTGTATCTTGCCTTCAAAGAAGAAGCGCTCAAGGACACCTTTAAATTGCACTTCATCGTGATAAGCGGGCGGCCCACATCAGCACTAGTGAATTGGTACCGCAAAACCCGTCTACGAGCATATTATCTTACTGGCCTCGCACAGAGCTGTCACTTCTCATCTGATAAATCACTTCACACCGTCAAAAGCTAAAGTGTGAGCTGGCGTCGTGAGGACGATGCATTGGGTCTCAAGCAGCCGGAGAATCACTCCAGAATTCTCTGATTCCCAGGTTGGACAAAAACTAGGTGGGCAGACGAACAGCTTCGTATTTAATGAATATGTAAATGGACTCTACTTTTTCCTTTCTGCGATCAGTGCGCCGGCCAGCTCAACAATTAGTTTGTTGTGAACTTGTCGGTGGATCTGAGGAGGGGAAACTCGTGCTTCAAAGAAGCAGGAAATAAACAGCTCAGCTCTGTTCAGATGTAATTATAGCTCTGTCGAACCAGTGCCTCTCTCTGAGTCGATACTATTTATATAACGTCGGCAATAGCTCCTGTGGTCCGACGTCTTCTTCTCCCGAAACGAACTTGAAGTTTTGCATTAAGTTGTTAACAGATAGGTAATGCAGAGCTCACTACTGCGTACACACGTTAGCAGCATATACGTTGACAGCGTACCGCGAAACAAACGCGCCCCCAGATCAGCTGCCAGCGCGTTGACGTGTTTGACGCCCTATCTCTTTGGGCTTTAATAGGTGTCGTGTAGAAAATTCTGCTGCCCTTCTCCCGATATGCCACCTATGCTGTCTGCGTGCCTGCTTGCGCAGGGGCGCGCTTATGATTTGGTGCCTGTATAATCATACTGCATTCTTGCCTGCACCCTACCTCTGACATCTAACGGCTATCAACTCAGACTGCTGCCTCCTCTCTTTTCAGTGTGCTACCTGTACAATCTGCCCGTCTGCTTGTGCAGCAGCGCTGCTATGGTTCGATGCATATACATTCATACTGCACTCATGCAAACACCGTGTCTCCACGGTGCACGTGGACGAGCACTGTATGCGCATGAACTAAGACGCAAGAGAAGATTCGACTAATGTGGGTGTAAAACCCTTTTTAAGATTTCTCTTCGGCACTTGTTTTCGTGTCTTTCTCTAGTAGGGTACTTCAATCGCCTCACCCATAAATATGCACCGGCACTGAAAGTGCATCAAAGAAAAAACTTGCCCAGGAAGCTCGCGCTGTCGTAAAATATGGCGAGGGGTCACTCCTTATGTCGGTAAGCACAGTACAGGCATGAGCTAAGACGCAAGAGGAGAATCCACAAAAGTAGGTAAGGCCTTATTTTAGGTTCCCTCTTTGGCACTTGTATTCGTGTTTTTGTGGGAGTTCAATGGCAACACCAAGATATGCGCCCGGAAGAGGATACATGCGCGTACATATATATATATATATACATATATGTATATATACACATACACACGTACATATATGTATGCGGCGCACCCCGAAGAGGCTTAAGTCGCTATTAAGGGTGAAGCACATGTGTTACAACCTGGAAAAGTGGCGTGCAGCACACGAACGTACCTCCGCTTGTCAGTCGTGGACACGACCTCGGTGAAGTCAAGTCCGCTGCACGAAGGTTTTCGGCACAGATACATCCACTGTACAATCGTGTTCACAGATGTGTGCAAGTTTCAGTTTTGTGCTTGCACGTAGAAGAGTAGAAAAGTCAGGATACAGTTTCTTCTCCACAGTAGCCGCTTCTTCCTACCCAGTCACCGCTATGCGGAAACCTGCCGTGTTGGCACGTCCTAACACGTGTCTCTGGCCGCAAGGCTCCTTCGAAAGTGAACACTCAAGTAAAGCGCTCCGATATTGCGGAACTGGCTTAAATGTTGTTGCGTTTCGATACACACTGGTGTAGGTTCGATAGTGCGGAACTGGCCTAAATGTTGTTACATTCGAATACATAGTGGTACATATTCGATATTGCGGAACTGGCCTAAATGTTGTAGCATTCGAATACACACTGGCGTCGGTTGCACATTGCGGAACTAGCTTGAGTGTTGTTGCATTCAAGTACATACAGATACGCATTAAGGTAGACCAAACTCGTTCGAGTTTAGGTATAACGAGTGAAAGAGTCTTCCTAGTTGCTGCCAGCGACTTCTTTTCTTGCATAGTATATCTTTCCTCATGCGACGGTGTGTAGGGAAGCCACAAAACACCAAAGAAAGAGACTCAACAGGAGCCAGCCACCGTGCAGTCGCCGTACTGCCCATAGGCGGAACTGAATGGTTAAAAAGTAAAGTCAGACACAACGAGCATTCTCGTGTCCACCCACTACGAACTGCAAAAGAACAGCATCAGAAACATTTTTGACGTAATGTTACAGTGCCGGAATTCGTGAGGTAATTTATAGTCCCCTTTCGTCAGGTGTACACGCAGCCGTCGCGTCCGGTGTGTTTTCGAGACAGGTGTGCATCCTTTCGAAAAATGGACTGCTGGGGCTCTTGCATTCACAGACGCACCTCAGCGAGCGCGCCTGGACAGCACTGGCGGGTCCAGAGCTACGAATGACAATCAAAACCCATGGCCAGACTTGACAGGGTACTCCGGGGGTTCCTGCGCGAATCTGTTGTCCCCATGTTCGTACTTCACCGTGTCATACGGTTGTTGTCACCTTGTTACGCGTCAGCTGCAGTGGCAGAGGAGGAAACTGCGCCTGTAGTGAACTGCTGCTTTTCTGTCAAGAGGACACACCTTATTATTGCGACGAGGTCAATCGTATCAGAAAGTCAGTATAAAACCGCAGTGAGAGTTCAGTGATCTTGAGGCCGGCACTTACCCGCAGAGGAAGCAAGACGGGGGATGCCTAGCAACATGTATAAAGCATTTACAAGCGGACGATACCTCAGGGTGCGAGACGCTTACTAGCGTTTGTGGAATGTAGGCCGTACTTGCGCTTCTCAGACTCGAATCAATCTAACCTGACCAACGTGCCTTAAAACGCTGTGCGCAGTTAAAAGACCGTTGGCACGTACGCAACAAATCTGCGTAGGGTTTGTCTCAAGTAGATACAGTAGCCCCGCGGTCACCAACGATGAGCCACCTTCCGCGATTATGCCCTTCCTGACTCCACACAAGCTGGACGACTTTTTTTCGAAGTGTGCCCCGCGCGGACCGCTTTTCTGCACGCTCCTGCATTGTTTTCTTATTACAGGAACGGGCAGGGCTGGTAGTAACCAAAGAGTGTACCAGGAAGAGCGCAGTGCATTTGTTAGCAGATGAGGTGTGTAATGGAACATAAACGCTGACCACGAGAACGCTGCGCTTCGCAGAGCAGCACGTAGCTCAATCATAGAAAAGCTCCTCACGTGCTGTGCGCCGTTGAACGCAGTGTGTGATGTTACAGCACAGCGCACGGCGCCCCTGGAAAATCAGTTTTGTTTTCATAGGGAAACTTACATCATTGGTGCAGTAGGTCATTTTTGCACCAACATCGAATAATCAGACACCACTCAAAGCAGTCACTTCAAAAATCACGTATTTGACAGAAATACAGATGAGCGCGTGAGTGTCTGACGCTCTCCTACGTGCTCCGGCCAATGAATGCCTAGTTGCTGACGTGAATTCGGACAACAGGTTAGCGTTTTCCCTACGCCGGACCTGCAGGAAACTTGACCTATTTTCGAACAGCTCACGAATCCCCTGGGTTCTTTCGAACAGCGCAGCGTTTGATGGCTATCACTTCTGCAGTAAGCTAGTTCGATTCTATCATGCCTCTGAAGGCCGCTCTCCAGAGCAGTGAACAGTGAGGGGCAGTATGTAGGCAGTGACCTCAGTGGCACAGAACATCTTCGACGCATCCCTCGATTTGATTAAAATCACGGCGCATCTTCGACTCATCCGCCAGTTCAATGGTTTTCAAGGCATGAGCGTCACAAGAATATCTTACGGTAGTACTGGTATCTGCTCAACAAGTGCGTGTGGTGGGAGCTGCACAGGGTCTACTGTTAAAGTTGATTCGGTTGAGGCGTGCTCACGCGCTTCTCAATGCGAGCTGACTTTATTACCGTAAAGTAACTTGTAAATACCACGTCGGTCGACACATTTGGCTGTTCAGAAAAAGTGAGGTAAACACACACGTGTTGGGACGCCACAGAAGAGAAAGCACCACTGGTAAACAGAAAGCGTATCTCACTAGGGGACGCGAAAAGCCAGTAGGCGAGACTTCTCTCCAATGTGCCTGGGATCAAGTAACTTCACCACGTGTCACACGTCTAAATAAATTTATTGGTTTATCAAAAGAAGAACGGCGGAAGTCTCCAAATGTCCCGCTTGCCACTGCGCTACGCAGCTACGATCTTCACTAACGCACAGAGGCATGGAGCGTAGAATGAAAACACGGCAGCGGTGCAGAGGGATTCCAAATAAATCAAGTGATGTTTTGAAGAATATTCTTTACCGTTGGTCGGCATGGTTGGTTGTGCCCCTCATCGAAAAATCGCATCCCCGCGGTAAAAAAGCGCACTGTACTTGCAAGTGAGGAAGCGGCGCATCTAACATGGTGTTCACGCTGTACAAGAGTAAACTACACGCGGACAGGGAAAAACCAAAACTAGGCCGCAGACTGCAGGGGCCCTCTGATCATGTCCTCATATACATTCGTGATAGCTCCAAGTTTGTAGGCAAGAAACTTCGCCTCTGTTGCATTCCACGATGTGCTTGAATATTGTTCTATTGCCTTTAGTAGTTTGTTCAGCACTTTTTTCATACGCACCTTTCGTCTAGAATTTTGTATGGCCTTAGAGAGCGGACGCGGCAATGGAATTGGCAGCCGATGCGTAGTAGGAACTCCCGATTTTCCACTTCTTCTTCTAAATGTGTCTGGCCAGACCCGTTCTGCTAATTGCCAGAAGTGGTTGCATGCGTGAACGATGCTCTCGGTTTCTTGTGCAGGGTTGGGATTCTCGTCTGTCCATGCTGGTAGTGAACTTGTCAAGTGTCCCTGTGCTTCCCTCAGTGCCACCATCGCAAAATCTATTGATCGGTTTTCTGGCTGACCTTTCCAATCCTCCTCATCCAACAGTGCTTGAACCACGTCACGCTGCACATCCAGGTAAGTTCGTAGAAATAGATCAGGGGAGGCCTCGAAGACATTTTCTCTTACCATGAGTATTAAAGATGCTGCATTACGTGACATGTTCGGGCTTCCGTCATAAACGGACGGGTCTGAAGGCGCCTTCACCATACTGTTCTTGGGCTCCGCTAACCACGGAATCGGTGTTCTCCATCCGTTGGCCGACCGCGATAGAGTCGAGAGGCCGTTGCCGATCCGACGTCTCTTGAGGGAGACCCCCCTCCGTAGACTGTTCACATATGCTCCAAGAACTCCATACCCATTGAATGTCGCAGCAGCGAGCGTCCACACGAGGAATAAAAAATTACTCATTTTCCCAGATCGGATACTGCTGCACAAAAACAAATCACGTTAAGTCCGCGCTGCCGTACTTCACTCCCTGGTCTCAACGTTGCGAGTTGGTAGAGGTGTGGTTGCCGCCACGTTAGAACAACTTCTAGCCAAGGCGCAACAAGGTCTAGAAGTGTCTTGGGTAGTCGTACTTGTCAGACGAACTTTCATCTAACTAAAAACGGAGACCAGATGCATCGCCTTTTGGCGAAAACAGCCGGTTGGAATACGTTGCGACGCACCTCACCAATAAAATCGACCTTTCGAAGTCATATTGCGAAAGAAAAAATAGGAAAAAGCGAGTCGTTCCGACGCAGCCTGTGAAAAAATTATTGCACCGGTGTACTGATCCTGGCAGGAGTTTGTACAAGCGGAGCTCACACCGAACACACCAGTCTAACCTCATGAAAAAAAGCGACGCGTGACACAAGCGACTCCCGGGCGGTGACGCACAGAAACAATTAATTCCGCTTACACGGGGCAAAGTGACGCTCACAGCTACTCACGCGAATTTTAGTCATGGAAGATCAACGTGGGCGTCTTTCTTTGTCCACATACGCCTGTAAAAACTTGGTTATCGGATTCGGCCCTCGTTGCATTCCGATTACATGCCACCACCTGCAGAGAACACCTACCGTAACGCACATAGTGCACCGCTGTACTGATCCTGGCAGGAGGTTGTACCAGCGGAGCTCACACCGAGCACAACCGTCTAGTCTAATAGAACAAAGGCGATGCGTGACACAAACGGTTTGGCCCTCGTTGCCTTCGGACTACATGCCACCACCTGTAGGAAACACCTAGCAGTAATGTACATTTTTCGGGCTGGACGATGGCACGTGTCTCCTTGACACACGGCAAATCCGAGACGGTGCTCTCTCACGAACGCAGCGCAGCGGCAGCAGCCATCAGTGACGCAGAGAAGATGGCTCCCTGCGTCGACCGACAGTTTCTCACACATCCTGCGTTCCAGGACATGAATCACACCACACCGCAGGCAACGTGATAAAGAACCCGCGAGCGTGTACACAGCGCGTTCGGCGCTGCCGTCCTACGGCACACCTGACAGTCAAGAAGAGGAATCCTCAACGCGTAACGGGTAGGCGTGACATATTACTACTACCAACGAATCTGTGGAAGTGCCTACGGCAGAACACTGGAGGGTGCAGAAATCTCAGCGACCACAAGATGTCGAGGGTTCATTACCAGGATTTTTATGTGTCGAGACAGGATGGGTGTTTGTGAAGTGCGCCTTGTTTGACTTGAAGACAGATTAGTACAACTTACCTAGAGTTTGTTGCACGAGTCAAGGGATGAAACAACAAGCTCTGAAGGGACGCAGCAGAACACGTAAGCAACTCTGTAGGCGTCCACACGAGGCCGATGGACACCATACTACGGAATTCACGTGTGAATTGCTTCGATAACATTAACAGGAAGAAGCACAAAGAAGCGAATACGCATTTTGAATCAGTCCAAAATACTCATATATTCTATAAAAGGTTGAGATCAACCTCTGTGTAGCTGTGTGTGTGTCCTTTTGTCTCTGTAGACCCAGTTGCCGGGTCTCCCGGCGCACAGAGGCTAGAGCGTGCTTTTGCGGGCGACGGCTACCTCTGGGTACATCTCCCTGCGGGAAGGGATTGTCGGGTTCCATGTGTGCACCACTCGCTGCACTAGGGCTGAATACAAATGAGTCCGTCTGTCCTCCAAACTCGATCTTGCGTGAGATTGCTAACTCTACACATGCTACCAAGTGGAGGAGAAAGCAAAAACACTGAACTTTAAACGGCGGCGACTGAACAGAGGTAGAACCTTCCAAGTGAAAACTGGAAGACTGAGCCGTTGAGCTCTAGCGTCGACAAGCCTTGCCAGTGGAGGTTCACAGAGGCTTTCTTGGAAGAGCACTTTACGGAGGATGAGAGTCCCGTCTTTGCCGTGAGCCTTTTTTTGAGGACAGTACACCCTTCTGTGCCGGCGTTGACCTGGGTGTGTGCTCATCTATGTGAAAAGTTGGACAGATGGCCAAATGTGGACACGATAGCGGCAACCAACACATACGACGGTGGAACGGTAACTACGGAGTGGGAAATAAAAGTACTTGAAACGGCTGAGGAGGAGGCGATTAAGTTGCGTGGAAGTCAGTACGTGACCCTGCTTTGAGTGCAACCAATGCGTGGGCACCAGATGTGACAGATGAAAGCCGGGAGACGTCGGCGTCGTACAAAGAAAGGAGTCGGCGCCAAAGCGCATACCCCTTCGAATACATGCGTTAATCAGCAGTTGTCGTCAGCTTTCCTATGTCACGCATTGACGCTCGTAGAAGAGTGTCTACGTCCACGATGCAACATGATCTCTACCCCCTCAACTGGCGTCGTTCTACCAGCGAGGTCGCTGAAACACATGTTGAGGGAGCAAAAAGTAGTCAGCCATGCTACACTCCTGAGAAAGAGTCGATTTGTGGACAAACGGATGAGAGGATCCCTGCGAATTGTGTTCGTGGCAGCAAGTACGGTGTGCCTGCTAGGTTACATCCCGACATGTAAAACTGGCATCATCACACACCGCAGTTTTCGAATTCGGTTTTCGCCGGAGTACGATCGGAAACTCGTATGCATCTCTCCTTGCGCCTCCAAATAGTTTGCATTTCTTTCACCCTCCAGTTTGCAAATAGTCCAAATTCGGGTCTATCCGTTTCCCTGAAATATACGTTCTACTAAAACTGTGGTGCTTCCGCGCGTTCAATGCAGTGTACATTTATTTTTCATCAAAACTAATTTACGATTCTGTCTCCGATACCTACATACGTGCAGTTGGGCGTGTCCATGTTCAACCGTTTAATGTGGCAGAGGATACGTTCCAGTAGCGCCTGCTGAGTATCACACTTCAACATGCAGTAGTAGCAGCTGACTGCTGCGACGCATCGCCCCGGGGTCACTTCGAAAAGGCGTCTTCGACGCCTTACCTTCCAAATGCGCTAGCGTGCGCTCTTCTCTGGTTCTGAGAACAACTACGTACTGTGAACGTTACTGGTGGAGAAAATCAGATCGGAGCTGAAGCCGTCTGTATCAAATCATCCCACTGAAGGGCTTCCGGGCAATCCTTTCACCACTTTCAGGTGGTTGTGTTTCGACGGTGCGTGGCTGAAGCTGTCTGCATCAATCCGTCCCCGAAGGACTTCCAGCCAATTTGTTCACCACTTGCAGCTCTTTGGCTGTGTTGAGGCAGAGTGCCTGTTCTGCGTTTGAGTGAAGGAGCACCTCTTTACTTTTTTGCAGCTTTGGTAGAAAACGAAACGGCAGTTCCTAACTTTCACACCAGATGCAAACCGCCAGCCCCTTGCCCATGTGACGACGCCGAGCAGCCACTGGTGATCCTCATGCTACTAGCGTCACCAAGCGTGCAGATGCAGCCTCACCGTCGGAAAAGTTTGTGGTGGTCTCATCAGATGGACATGCGGAAGACTGCGGGCTAGCCGGCCCTTGCGTCGGCGCTGTACACAATGCGGGGAACCATGTGTTAAAAGGAAGGAAGATCTTTTAGTCTCCTGTTGGACAAATGATACCAGTACTCAAAAGTGCGAACACAGGCCCTATTGGTTTTGAATGCCGCAGAAGCATCCGCGACACTAACTACACAGTTGCTGGGTGAAACAAAACCAGCGTCGTTTCGGATATCCTTCTAGCGCGACGACAACTGTGGTTGATCCAACGGGACTTCCCTTCTTGCGTCCGAACTGTGCTGCTTGTGTTCCCGATTCAACAAGGAAACAACAACCAAGGGAAATCTACTGGCAATGAACCCGCCACGGTATGAACGTTGCAGCGTCTTTCTGCGGCGGCTTCTGTAAAATGAGGTGTAGCCGCCGACACCAATAATTAGGTCCAGAGGCCTCAGCACTGCATTACGTCGACCCACAGCGCTTCGGGGGTGCTCAAGAGTCATCAGTCCACCACATGTAGAAACTGTCTACTCACATTGCGGAGCACTTTGAGTGGAAGTAGACTGTTTCGACCGCTCAAACCCTACTGAACGATGATGTGAACATCAACCGTGCTTTGCACGAATACAAGAACTTTGATGTGAGCATCAACCACGGTGGCTACATATGTACCCCCCCAGGAGTGGGTGTCAATCACAACTTTTTGAACGAAACTACCCCTGTCGCCGTCTCCAGTGTACAGAGCATGCCGGAGCAATGCCGGTTCATAGCACGACTAGACATCCGCGCGTCCACCAAAAGGAGCAGCACGAACCGCTTGAAGCCAGTTTTATGAGCCCGAGCTATAATTTACACTGCAAACACCTGCGGGTACGCCGTTCAGCTCTTGCGAGCTTCCTGCTAACGAAAGGCTTCGTTTGGGTCAGGTTCACGAATACATGGCACACCTGTACTGGCTGCTGAGAGGCAAGGAATATTCGTTGATAGCATACCCAGAGGAACATTCGTGCGCAACTATAGGTAGAGGAAGTATCATTCGGGAAGTTTGCCCAGCAGTCTCTTTCTCCCCGTCTAGCTCTTCACCAATTTCGGACAATAGTCTCACTGTACAGTCTCCTTCCTGCACATGCCGCGGGCGTCTATGTCCTCGAAATACTTCTCCCGTCGTTGCATCATCCAGCGTGGTGACACCGTGGCATGTGGTCTGACTAGATGCGACTCAAATGGTAGCGTAGACGAGCAATGCTGAAATCATTTAATGACGCTTTCCGAGGTCGACATAAAGTTTTTTGCCGCTGAAGACAGCCAAAGGATGCGGCGAGCCATACCTTCCAGTTATGAACTGCAGATACTTCGGCTGAGCGGTTAACGCTCGCCAAGTGATAACAAACCGCGCGATGTAGGCTTTTTCTCGTCGAGGTGTTGACACGCGTCCCTTCTTCAGAACTCTCACTTACAGCTTACGGTATGAGTTGAATTCGTTGGTATTTGACGGTGGCTGACTCACAACCGACCACGTTCTTTGGACGACAGAGCGCTTTTATGAGGACGGGAAGGAAATCCATTGCTTTGAAAAGTCGCAACTGTCACGCCCTCTGTGCTGTGGGAAGGAGTCAATCGAAGACCCTTTCGGCTCCAGAGGATGTGCGGGTGATGAGCTACCTTCCACGAGCAATTCGTGGTGTGCACCACCTCACACGGAGCCAGTACTCTCTCCGCTGCTAGGGGACGTGAACAGTTCTCAATTGGAGACGACAGTTTGACTGCAAGTCGCCCAGGATCGGTATTGACGTATTCCTATTTCCCTCTGCACCTCGGCACAGCTTCCTCTGTTCACCACGAACAAATGTAGCTGAAGTGTGTTTGTACCATGCACTTTCTAGTTACGGGCTTAGGGGCGCGATTAAGTGCGTCGTCAGCTCTCTTCCGCAATTAATCACTCGGGGTAATACGTGGGAGCATATTTAACGGTTCGACTAAAATATCTATCGCCGTACCGTTGTCGTTGTCGGAGAGGTTCCAAGAAGGGTGAATGCATCGCCAAACACGTCTCGAGGCGTGAACAAACACTCTTATAGGAAGCAGGGGTGTTCCTATCAACGCGCCCTGCAGCTGGTACTCACCTATTGAAGGTCAACCAACGACTCCATTGCGAGTGTGTCGTCGTCGTCGTCGGGACGTATGCCGGTACCGTTTGTAGCGACGATGTTGATGCCACGGAGGCAACTCCGGTACGCATGTGCCCTCCGTAAATGTCGGTACAGCACGTTCTTTACTAGATGCGCCGACACATGCCAGAGTGTTTATGATTCTCCACCGTAAGTTCTCCATACACGGTCGTCTCTCTGTGTGGCTGTGAGCAGCACTGCTCACTTGATCTCAACCTTGTGTGACCCCCTACGGCCTCTAAGCTGACGCGTGGAGACTTTGTCGCCTGAGCCAAAGTTGCTTCAGGCGGGTCCCACGACGTGTGGTCTTTGAATTGTCACCATAAGATCTTCTCTCAGACTGTGTTGTGCAAAATTTTGCTCCGTTGACCTCAGCCTACGCGAAGAGCTCCGGCCTGTGGTGGTGACAACCATGGACTGTGTCAATTGCTCAGATGTTCTCAAAGGCCGATCCTGGATCAACGTATGGCAGCAGCAGCAGCGGCAGCTGGATAGCGTCACAGTCACTGTGTCAATTCGAAAGGACATCTGGGACACCGACGCTGCAACGCGGAGAGGGGCAGCTTTAGCCCTAATGATGCATGTATCCCTTTACATCCCCTACTACCGCTTTTCCTTTTGCACTGACAGCTTTTGAGTTCCACAATGCACACTAGGGCTCCAGTCGCGTTACCAAAACTGGAGCTGTTTTACGTGCTGCCGTGCTGCCGTACACCTCGTGGAATTTTACGTACTTTGGCGATGAAGCCGTCGCATCTACACCCAGGCGCCCCCAATTGTACACTCGGACGGACTCAACGGCCTCACGGCATTGAGAACTAAAACAACCTATGTCCAGGGACGATTTTTTCTCCTCAACTATCTGTTTCCTCAGGTTCATGGATACCTGACGCAAGCACATTGACGCATCTTAAATAAGCACGTGATGTCTTGCATTCTCGAAGATGACTAGGCTTTGGGGCGAATCGACACCAGCAAGAGATGCTAAGCTTCAAGCGCCAGTGGGTCGTGTTGGTGATGGCTGTACCGTCAATACTCTTTACCTCGAGGACCACTGTAATACGGAATCCGCGACGCTATCTGCCGTCACCGCCATAGCCGTCACGAGGATGTGCATAAGTTCGTGCGCTTGTCTTCGGAACTTCCACAATGGCGCTTCCCAGAATAGTGGGTTGTGCGGTTGCCATTGAGAATCAATCACTCCTACCTCATCGGTCCGTTCCCACCTCCAATATAAGGCAGTAATGTCTAGTTTGCCGTAGCATCAGCACTGTGATTTCCCTCACTGCTTACGTGGGTAAGCCCACGTAGGAGAAATGCAATTGTAGACACGCAAAGAGTCAAGAAAAATGGGATGTGTACATACATAACTATACGCGAAAGTACCGATAAGTACGTGTTTACACGCGTCGTACATGCAAGTTGTGTCATACAGACGGACAAATGACAGGTGCACCGGCAGCATTCCACAGGCAAGTACCCCGCAGCTACCTCCAGGTTCTTCGGGAAATTTCAACAGAGAGGAAGCCGTGTTCGAAACCCATCGCATTGCTAACATCCGCTGACATGAGACCTGCCCTTAACGCATCGTTCTTCAATTCTGAGTTGTCATACGGTGCTACCCGCCCAACCTGAACTTTTGCTACGATGAGGATACTTTTAGCACTTCGACAGTGACAACGCCGGTAATCTTTGACGTCAAGGCAAGGACCTTCCACGAAATTCGCTGTGAAAGGCCACAATGCCTCACTGGGCCGTACACGGTGTGCTGCATAGAAGCGATCTACGTGTCTGTACGTATCTTCCCTTCCTATATACGCCCCCCTGTGCTGAGGCAGAACTCAGTGCAGATGAAGGGTAATTTCTCTTCAGTGCGATTAGATGTCAGACAAGAGAGTTGCAAAACATAGATGGTCTATCACCGAAGACACTGAGCCACAATTATATTTTCCATGAGTCACTGTTCGGGAAATACCTGGAATAATATCCTTGACAACGCACTGCTAAACTTATGTTTAAGACTTCTACCCAGGGTTGGACGCCAGCCATCCCCAAATGATAAACTCCCTGCTCTGGAGATGCCGTGTTCATGGAGAATGAGACCGCCGTGCATAGCCACGACTTAGATTGAGCGGTGTGCAGTTTCACACGTTTGATCAAACCTCACGGGCTGGTGCTGCTTGATTCTCGGCTTCAACCTCAGCAGCGACACTGCGACGTGCAGAAGCTCAGGCATCATAGTCACACGTATCAATGCGCGCCCACCTACCAGCGCATCTCTATCTACGTGAAATTTGTGTATATTTGTCGCTCCAGGGCAATACCTTTCCGACACCACGCTATTCGTGAACAACCTTGTGGTCTGTTCAAAGTTGGCTGCATTGCTCGATATATCCGAGCGTATTTATGCCGTTGACTGAGACTTCTCTCGGCAGTGCCTCAGCAAGGCAAAATGCTTAGAAACGAGCACCACAGCACTTCGCGAGTACAAGAGATGGCAACGGTCGTGCGTGTCAGATTCATACGTCCCCCAGCTGTTGCTTGCGTCACTGTGAAGTTCAACTACGCGTTAACACGGAACGGCAATAACGGCCCTGTATTCTTGCACAACTGGATGCACACCCTTGAGTTGCTGTACTGTATCGTGTTCGAGAAGTCCCTAGTCGTTGAAGAGGGGGGCGTTTGACGCAGGAGACACTTTAAAGATTCTCAGGCTTGTTACAGTCTCCTCCACCCACGGTCTTGGCCTGTTCGACAAAAAAAGAGGAGAGACCGAGGTTGCTCCGCGTAACGGAGCAACTGTTACGGAGTAGAGATGTTCTTACAAAGTACCCTGAAGCGGGCGCGGCTATTCGAGGCCGGGGATGAATGTGACGAAATTACTATTAGAGACATAGATGAGAATAGGTCAGAAAAGTGTGGTCGTAAACAATTTACTGCTGAACGAATGAAGCAGACATCTCCAGCGAAATGAGTATTGTGTTGACCCTGCACTGCACCGTGCCTTCAGTTCTCTTCCGCATGGTTTCCGATTCTGACCACCAAAAATGCGTACACACCCCGGCCTTAGGCCCCGTCTTCCTGTCCTTTCTGCGCTCCTGCTAGGGTGCCGCGTTGCGCCTGCTATTACGTTGTCACACTCTCTCTGGATTGCTGTTCTGAGGATGGACAGGTTTCTTCCGGGTGCCTTGCTGCTTTGCCCCAAGCGGTGCAAATACACGAAGAGTGCTGCTGACTGTGGAGAACGTAGCGCATTTCAGCCGCGCTTCCACCTTCGAAAAGATTGCCTTTATGCCGTCGTCCTCAACTTGTGCGGGGTGGCTCAAACGCGAACAAGACGAGATATGATCTCTGGGGGGAAACCGAAAGAACTGCGCGTAACGCCGCTTCACAGACATTGTCTTTGGACAGTGCGAGGTCATTTCGTGCCACGTATCACGTCCTTTTTTCGGCGCTTCACTCAAGAGCGGTCTCAGCGAAACTTTACTGGAAAAGTGAATGCGCGTGGACGCCCTTGTTCTCCTCGGTAAGTCTTGCGGTCCATGTTTCCGCGGCAAAACTGTGGTCCCGTTTCGCATTCACCACAGGAGAACTCGTTCCAGCTTAGGTACTAATGGACGAGAGCTCGTGGTTTCATGGGACCAAAGTCATAACACACAAACGTGCTCGTGTAAACTGTGGCCACCCGGGAAAACTAAACCTTCGTATTGTACAGGAGGCCGCATCCACAGTCACATTTTGTCGTGGTTGGTTACGAGCCCTCGAGCAATCACAAGAAAACGCCGAGTCCTCTGGCATGTTGTCAAAAGCGAATGCAGTACTGTCCTTCTCGCATTGTCGTCCACGCACGTAAAGGATAAAGAGCCATGTGACGAATATCTTAGCACGGAAGTGTTATCCTGTGCGTGGAGCAGGCAGCGAAATGGGCAAGTGGAGAAGACATACGTGTCCGTGAAACTGCCGTATATCTCTTATATTTGTGTTTTGTACGGTTTTCAAGTGAAGGTGTGGATGCACACTTGTTTTTGCATTTGCGTCACAAATCACACCAATAACACCTACCTACGCTTCTACCACGGTGACAACTCGTGTGTATGGTAAGTAGGCATTGCACAGTGAGACACGTAGGTGGAAATATACTTCTGCACTGTCGGAATCCACATACAGGAGGGCATTTGACGTGACTTGCCGGAGGAATGGATGATAAGCCTACACTAGCACAGCGTCAATTCATGGACACAGCGGGCTCTGGTATACACGTTCGTGCACAAGAAAACGGCGCGTACAGATGGTGGCGGACAAAACTGCACTCACCATATCGTTCTGGCTTGTCAAGTAGGTGTCTCAAGGATGGATTTATGTACCGTTGTGGCCAGCTACCGCTCTCGCTTTAGACGTTTTCAGCAGTACGTCATTATTTCTGAAGCGGAGACCGACTTTCTTGGTATGGGGACAACAGATATACTTACGGCCGCTTGTTCGGCGTCCAAAGTGTAATTAAAGAACGAGTTGGAGGTAGACCTCGACGTGACTGAATTTTTTTCTGTTCCTGCACACGTGTGCTTTGTATACCATCTGAAGCTCTATCCGTGCTGTCTACTCCTGCAGCAGTTCCACGAGTCAGCCAGTGGGCTCTCCCCATATTCAAGTAGAATACAGGTTTTCCTCTACTGCTTCATCCCAGCAAAGGTTTCTTTACATTCTGAGTGTTCCGAAGAACATGGTTTGCTACAACAGAGCCGCGCGCGAGTGCTTTTTCCCCTAGTCCCTGCCGATCCCTCGCTTCACGGGTACAAGTGCTTCTGACGGGCGGTGATATTGATTAGCGGAGCTTCGAGTACGTGTTATGAATGGATGGTCAACTGCAGTATCTTACACAGGTCGAAGTGTTTGTCTGGTTGGAACGATTCACAAGCGCAGAAGTAGATGTGCGTGTATTTATTTGCCTTCGTTGCCATGACTCTGCGCTCGGCTGCCCAAACAAAGAGAAAGTTTGTGTCGTCGAACTCACGTGCATACGCGTAAAGCTATATACCTTTTCTTGTGTACGCATGCGCGCGTGTGTGGTAGTCAATGAACCCACTTACGCGAAGTGATCAGCCTGGTTGTAACAGTTGGTATGACAGTTTCTACGCATGTTTCTTGGTATCTTGTTGAGCATTGTTGAAGGGAGGTGTGATTCCGACGTCTTCTCCTGTCATGAAGTGTGAAGAGCTTCGCGAGAACTGCCAGCGTACTGCTTGCGCAAAGATTGAATGAGGACGAGGGGCCGACGGCAGCAGAAACAGTTGGCGGAGTGTCGAATTGCTTTTTCGGTGAAGTGATAGCTGTACAGCAGGTTTACCGATAATTCTGTTCAAACACGAACTTGCTACAGACAGGTTTGCACAATGCCTGCTCCTCCCCCTCCCCTTCCGCTCTGCGCTACCTGATGTCTACTTTCTGTCTGCTACTATGTGTCCACCCAAGCAGCAACAACCCTCTCTTCAGTGGCACGTACCTGTGTCAGCATTTTTTTGTAAACGTGACTACGTGAAGAGGAACAGATACAATCCCATAAGAGAGATCTTGTTCTCCTTCTTGGAAGTTCACTTCATCTTATGTGACGCTACTACTAGAATCTTCCGCCTGACAAGGATTATTCAAATTCAACTTCCTTACTCTACCTGTCCTGTTCAGCTCCCTTGTTTCTGTCATTACCAATGCTTGTACGTCACTCGTTCGGCTCTTCAGCACCTTTATATTGCTGCTGTCCTCCTTGCGGCATTGCTGCGGGTCCGTTAGTGAACCTTGATATACACTGGTTGTGTCCGGCTGTCCGTCGCCTGTCGTACTGAACACTTTTTTCGGCAATCAGACGGCTAGACAAACGACTAGCACCTTCTGGAATAGTAAATGGCAGACTGTGCAGTGCGACCTACGGCATAAGATATTTGACTTCGGTGCGCGTCAACCTCCGCGTATTAGTCGGTGCAGGAAATGCTGCGCCCGCAAGATCTCTGCGGGGGCGTTTGTTCTACTCACGGAAAGGAAAACAGCGCAAACGCGATAAGACGAACGCAGGGCAGCTGCAACACCTCAAATCCCTATTTTACATAAGGAAAGAAAGTCACAAATGAATGTCACGACTACGTCGCCGGAAACCTAGCTGCGTAAGCTCTTGAATTGTTACTTTATTTCACTACGTGCAGTGAGTCCTATCGGGAAAAAGACAAGTCACATACATGAAATTTAAACGAGTGTTGCAGCGTAGGTCTTATAAAGTCAGCCCAAGGGGAAACAAGCGTATGTGGATGGTGCACAAGCGTCACGGTCTCGCTAATTGTCACACTCGCAGTTTTAGCGATTATGACGTTAGCACTGACGTCGCGTCTTGATCCACATTCACCAAGGAAAGAATGCAGCTTGTTCGCCTTGTGCTAACACTGCGGTCTACTTGCTGTCAGCTGCAGTAGCTGGTGACGCAGTTGTTTCAATTTGTGACGGGTGAATTCGCCTCGTGCCCTACGGCTCCTATTGACCAGAGTCGACTAGAGTCGACTACGCCCTTAGTCAGGGCGTGAGGCTGCATTTTTTAAAAAAATTAGCAGCGTGTTGCCTCTCCTGTTTATGCAGGTCCTCTTAACTGCACTTCGCTGTTCCGTAGAGCGTAGACCTGCAGTAACAAGCGGAAAATAAGCACTGGTATGGTGCGCTCTGCAAATGTTGGTGTAACCCAAATGCTACATCACAAGAGCATCCAGTGTGAAGCACAAGATGGTTTCTTTCTCGAAATTGAAGAGGTGCTTAAGTGCACGCACGTACACGTGTGCACATCTGAAAAAACATATATACGCATAACTGGGGACCTGTAAAGAAGCAGTTCAGTAGGAACAAGGGTGCTTGAGTCGGCAGTACGCACAGTGTCAACGGCAGCTAGCTGCTCTGGAAACGGTGTGTCGTTCACGTGTATACTGCGCGGCGAGGATAAAGGAAGAGTTGATTATCTTTTCTGTGCTTCTGCAAGGGAGAGGTGCCCAGGGCAACAAAGTCCAGACACAATATCAAGACACTTTAACGTTCACCCTGACAAGGGGAAGCAAGAGCTGCCACACGTTGAGATTCTAACTTGGCCGCAGAGGGGCGAGCCAGCTGTTTTGCTGACATCGAGTGGGAGCGCACAACGCAGATATTTTAGGGCAGTTCCTGCAGCGACAGGTTCCGTAACTGTGTCTAGAGCGGTCCAGCCTTGGCGAAAGTAGATACAAGCACGTACATGCCTATATGTAGGTGATCATGCTATAGAATTGTTTATGTGAGGGGGCACAGATGCGCTTGTCTGGGGGCACGCAGGTGCGTGTGCAATCATGTCTACTGTACACTGACACATGTATACACACAAGCAACCACCTGCATATTACGAACACTTGCAGACAAAAACGTACCCGTCAAGAACGCTCAGAAAGCGCACAAATGTCATTGTTGTCTACCCGTAGGATTCCGGGAGGCCCTTACTTCCACTGAAAAGGTTCCCTTACCTGTTCCGCTTGCACGCCTCAGCAGCCATGTCTCCGCTTCGTAGTCCGGGTGGGCGACATGCCCAGCAGCCTCAGCGGGTCCTTCAAAGGCAGTCGCGAACGTCACTGTCTCAGCATGATCGCCACACGGCACCAGCAACAGCCACACCAGCTGGATGCTTTGCGTCAAGCCTTCGTTCCTCGCTGCCACCAGTAGTAGGTTCTCGTCCACAGTCGGCAGCCCTGCTTTCACCTTCAGAAGAGGCTGTTCGGCAGGGGGGTCTGCGGGGTTCAGCCAGTACCCGAGGCGACGGGAGCTTCGGGACGCATTTGCACCCGCTACCACAAAGAAGTACATTGAAGACAGCCGCATCGCGTCCTACGTACGCAAAAGGTGTCGCAGAATATCTCCGAGCCTTCAAGTCCGACAAAGAAGTTAGCTCCGCGACTGGTAGCGATGCTCCAAAACAACGCTTTGTGCAGTTCGACAGCAGCCGAGCTCCTCCGATAGCGCCACCGAAAACAACCCCTTCTTCAGAACTATTTCCAGATTTCCTACCAGCTTCTTGTCAGAACAGTGGTGCACCGACGACAAGTGCAGTGCCTGCACCAAGATGTAAAGCACAGCGGGAACAAGGTGTCGGTGAAAACAGCAGCGATAATTTAAGTGGATGCGTTTCTCGCGTGTCACTGGAACATGGAGAGGAGAACACCGGGGGCCAGAACAGCACAAGCGAATGCGCGTTTCACAATATACAAACTTCGTGCCGGTGTAGTACCCTTCTCATGTCAGAATTCTCTACATCCGACGGAGAAGACGCCTGTCACGGCGCCTTCACTGCCGGCACAAGTGAGAGCCTGGTGGTTCAAACTCTCCAAGCGTCCGCGTTTGAGGCAACGTTACGTCCTTCCACGAACTGCTCTACAAGTGCCGTTCCGTGCACGCCGTCTTGTCCTCACAGTCTTTCGTCAAGCCCTGCTTCACGTGGAAATTTTTCCCACGACAGAGGAAGAAGATCCACTTTGCCACATAGCCACAAGAAGAGAGAACGCTACAGCGGCTTCCCATGCAGCGTGACCCCTCCCTTCTATTCACCAGGATCCACGGCAACATCACGACCTAGCCCCCTCCAAAACCCGAAGCAGGAACTCGTTGGTCGCGCGCTGCTTTGCAAGAGTGGCACAGCAGAAAACGCCTCTGCATCTCTTTCGGACCGTGCGTGTGCCATTCTGGGTGCAATTCCGAGTACAATTTCACGCGACAACACCGAATATCTGGGCTCTGAACGTTCGACTACTCAGCGACGTCTACCGTCCCCTGTCACGCCTGGAACAGGATGGAGCGAAGCTCTCGCCCGACGCAGCAGCAGCCCGCAAGACAGTAGACTAGATCTCCTTCCTGTTGATGCAGGTGTAACGAGGAGTAGGGACAGGAGCACTGCATGGGGGTCATCGCCTCCGGCACTCCCTGAAGCAACAGCATTACCCGTGCTTGCCAAAGCAATGAAGCGCGTACCTTCACACTTGCTGACGCTCTGCTCGATCTATTTTGACTCTAAGAAGACCGAGAGTGCGGTGGCGACAACAACTTCATTGGTATCCGGCGGACAGTCAGTGCAGAACTGCACTGGCAAATACCCAACAACGAGACAACATCACGCACTACCGTTGGAGTGGCTGAAGACTGCTCAACGCTGTCTATCTACTAAAAAAGCGATCGCAAGCGTCAAGGCCGCTGAAAGCGGAGAAAAGACTACCGAAGCAGGGCTACGTCCCGTTGGGGATGATGAAAGAGAATTGCTGAAGGATGTACGCACAGCAGAAGACGCCATTGCGTTTTTTTCACGCCACGGTGCAACGGCGGGAGTTCGCTTTGTGTACTGCAATCGACGCCGCCAGCAGCCCCCGCAGCAGGAGGGGGCGACACCACACGAGCGAGGAGAGAAAGAAGAGCAGCTTGAATCATTGCCTCCGGTACAAACAGATAAAGATGGCTTCTTGTGGGAAGGCGATCAATATAGTTTGGTGGTGGTGCCTGAAAAAGACGCTGATCCGGAGCATTTCACCATATCAGCCACTGGCATCGTGCACATAGCTCCAGGGCGGCCTTCAGAATTTATCACTCTTCCAGATTTTATGCGACAAAGTTTCCTCTTCTCCACCCTGCGCTCAATCTTCTTCTTCAAAACTTACCTCCTGCAAAAACTGCTGCGTATTTGGAGACGCAACGTTCGTCAGTTAGTCTACAAGCAACAACTGGCAAAACTCGGCAGAAACCTGTTTTTAGCCAAGCCAGTGTTTGCACAGAGCCTTCTGGAAATCCTGTGTTTGATGGCAGAGCTTCGCAATGTACCACTTCTACAAATGCAGCCCAATACTCTTTACGACCTTGCGCAGTTCGTCGCCCTGCAGAATGGCGCACGCAACGACGTGCACAACGGAGCGCGGAAGAGGATCGAGGTAAACGTTTTCCATCTTCTCTTTTCCTTCTAGTTCACGTGAGACTTAATATCCACGTGTTTGTTGCAAGCTAAGCAACTAGCCGGTGAATGCAGAAGGTGGAGCAGGTGTACGTCCTCTTTCACGTGCACAAGGGTGAATGGGCAGTGTAGAGCCCAGATATAATAAGGCGGCCTACAGAGCGACGTCGGTTTCCGCTCCCTGCTGCCGACCAGTCCCCAAATTGAAACACAGTGGCAAGCGTGCTAACACAGAAAGAACTGTGCAACAGGGGAGAACACTAAACTGTTTACGAGTAGCTCCTTCCAACGGACGTGAAAGACGCATTTTGTGTGTTGGTAAGCATACGCAAAAACGACTGAAGCACATTCTGAGAAGACACGAGGCGGACTGAATACTCGACGCCAAACATTACTTCTGCTGGTCCGAGTCAACCGCATCTAGCGTGCGCTTTACACTGGCAAGCATCTGCTTTTCCAACTACCCCTCTGCTCTTGTCGAATCGACGCTGTAACGCACTTTACGGAGACACGGTCCTGTATCAGTATATATATATACCACAACGCGCGTCTGATTGATACTTGCTAGTTGTACACGAGCAAATTACGGAGTACTGGAGTTCCACCGTTTATTTAGTAGGTGGCATGTTAGCTGTCTTCGGAGCTCAACAAAAGGTCCGAACGTCCAATCAGTTTCTTTTTTTAACGCGGGATTTTTCCTGCTTCGTGTCTTCTGCGGTGAGTAATGGCGCTATAACAGAGGTTACAGAGCTTCCTGTATGTGGTTTGTGAAACACTACAAAAGGAGCGAATACGTCTACGCCAAAATTCTGCCGTTATTGACCCTTCGTCATTCCTTTTCGAAAAATTGGAGGGCAGGTGCATACGTACGCCTTTCCACCACAGTTCCTTCTAATTGCGTTCGTTGCTTTTGGAACGCACGACACTTTGGGGGTCAATCACCGGAGTCGTGTCACCGCGACTTTTTCCGTTGTGCTCTGTCGCCCTTGACCAGTGGCGGGCTTTTGCGGACGACGCCGTCTCCTGCGTTGTTCCCTCGCCGCACAGAACCCGTAGACCGTGATTCTGATAACAATTTACTAGGTGTCTTGGTATTTCCCGTCATCCAACAGACAAACCAGCAAGAAATTAATGCAGTGCTGCAAAAGCTGATGACCCGGTTGCACGAAGCGACGACAATTCCCGAAGCAGACCCCTTCGAGAGTACTTCAGGCAGCAAAACAAAATCCATGGTGCAGGAGGTTCAAGAAGCACGCGAACGCTTTCAGCAACTTAAAATGGCATACGCAGATGAGGCTCGTCTTCGGGATTTCATTCAGCTTGTGGACTGCATCCTTGCCGTTCGACTTGTCGACGTAGGTTCCACGTTTAGCCAGTGGACGGCCTTAAGCTTGGTTGCCGTTTGTACCTCTCCCTCTCTCTCCCGTGGCAATCTGTTGAACCGGGTCGTCCACGTATCGGGTCGGTCCACCTCTACCATTTTCACTGTTTCCTTATCTCTCCGTCTGTCGGTGTGTCTACGCGTGTAGGCTTGTTTGTCTATGGGTATCTATTAATACGCGTGTACGTCCGTGATGCCTACGTGTATATCTCCTCGAAGATGGAAAACCTGCAGGCACTTTTGTTTTGTATGAAAATGCTACGGACTCCGAGAGCGCGTGACTGAGAAGTCCAGGGTGGCCTACAGACTTGGCGGTAGAACAGTAACTTTGAAAACGTTACTGTTCACTCTGTCCAAGTGCAGAGAGCCGGGCTCAGCCTACGTCTGTAATCCCCCGCGATTTGCTTCAGTGACATGAGCACAGATGAAATATTTTACGCTGGTAAGCAGGTCTGGAATCATAGCATCCGTGCAAAGGCGACTGCTATAATTGCAGATGCAGGCTTGTGCACTGTCACTTCGTTAGCGTGCTGCTGCCTTGTGAGATAGGAGCACTGTTTTTTAGCAGTAGCCGCAGCAGGAGGGGCGGTAGCAGTATCATTAATATTTGAATATCGAGATGGTGTGCAAACCTGGTGCAATACCGTAGCTGTATCGCGTGTAATTTCAGCTTTAAGATAGTGATCAGACAGTCCTGATTGTAACAACTATACGGTTTGCGCAAGGTTCACAAATGTAAATACGGTCTCCTGCGGCTCTTGCTGCAAAGCGTCACCGCTCGTCTAAAATCTATTCACTGCATTATATTTTTGGATGCAACTCCCTACTGACTGAACGTAAGCTATGCGTGTCGCACTTGTTGGACTCAAATAACGGCGCTTGCTAACGGGCAAGCACGGCGGCGCTACAAAAAGGATGATACCACTTTGAGTACCGGCGGTAACGTGTTGGCGTGATCGTGTCTTTCGGCTGGACACGCCCGTTCGTTCCGTTCCGTTCTGCAGTTACATTTTCCTCAACCCTTTTTGCCGTAGCTGCTCGTTCCTCTGAGTGGAACTCCTGCGCCTTTGTGTTCTCTTACTTCGCTGTACTCTTGCACTCTGATTCCTGGCAACTGAATACACGCATTCACAGACGTCTCTTCTCAGTTAGCAGGGTGGCATCCTACGGGATGTGCGTCTTCCTTGTGCTTTTCGAAGTGTCGAGCCGGTTTTGGTTCCAAATGCTGTTGCGTGGCCGGTCGGGTTTTTTATTAGCTCTGTGCAGCACAGCTCGTCTCGTGGCACCCAGATACGCACTTGCCAACGGAATTCAGGTTGACTTACGTAGCGCCGTGCGCCTCCGTAATTCAGCGAGGGCGTAGCATCCTACAGTCCAATTACCACTCCATTGTTTCCCGCAGCATCAGAGATGCACGCTGGAGAAGGAGCACTATAACGCGTCTGCTCCGTTGTATATTTCTTTCTAAGCCGTTCCCTTCTTCTTATGAATGTACATACGCATATCCACCGCATACATATACACGCCTACGTATAAGAGCGAATATGTACGTGTGTGCGAATATGTATTTGCATAGTCTTATGCGAGTAATCCACGTATACCTATTTAAACGTCTATTTGTGAATGCATTATACAACAGACATGTGCCTGTTTATTTGTGGATTGGGCATGCACGACGGCTTACGCAGGAAACATGTTTTCTTATTGTACAGCACCGCCTTTGGAGCCGCAAACGGTGTGTCTATTTCTTTGACCAACAAGCAATGTGAAGACATCAATGTCTCACGACAGATTGTTCACTGGGTAGTTACTGTGCGTGCCAAAGGCATGCACACCAAAATCAACAGAACTTTTTACGATGTGTAGAAGTGAAAACCTACATACCGTGGGACCTACGCGTGTAGCACTTGAAGCATTTGGGCCACGGTATGCATATGAGAAGATCCTCGCCGTCCGAGTGGAAATCCGCCGTGCATCTACGATATCGATGCATCTTGACATGCGTGGATATTCAAAGATACGTGCCTGCTGTACACACTTGGAGGGTACGTGAGTGAAAACCATACAGCCCGAATGTGTGTCTTCGTGCTTCATGCGAGAAGTACAGGAAAACACATCAGAAGATTCTACACTTCTCGTGACCGTTGCACATTTTGTTCTAAGGAGCGCGTTCTTCGGGGAGACATAATATTTCAATAGACGAACAACCTCTGTAGACGTACGCTGGTGCATAACTGCGCACAACTACATGAGGTAGAATTAATCATTATGTTTGTACGTAGATAAGTACGTAGATACGCTAATGAATGTGTATATCTGTGCAGCTCTCGTGTTTGAACGTGTATATCTCTGCAGCTGTGTGCGTCGGTGCACCTGCACCACACGCATGGATAAGTTCCATGACAGCGTTTTATCTAATATATTACTCCTTGCGTTTACAAGAAAGTTGTCGCTAAAGTAGCAACAAGGTGGTGGGTTTTTTCGTGCCCATTTCATATTTCACTTTGGCGAGTAGAGTTTTGTATCAAGGCGCCATTCGTCTGCTGTTCTGCTGCCCCAAAGTAGCTTCTTCTCAGTTCCACGCTTATGCCCATGCCAACTTGAATTCCTTCGAAGCACCACTATAGAGTCCACATATAAATTTAAAACGGCTTCCAAGCTTCGACGGAGTGAACAGCCCTTTTGTATGCTATGTGGCCTTTCTTGGGGCAGAAATATTGCTGCAAGACTTCACTTTTAATAAGTCGTCCTTATGCCGCGACAAACGTGCTGCAGGCGGTGACGCACAGTGCTTTGGACTTTCGAGGACGACTCGGAGAAGAAGGCGCATGCAGCAAATTATTCCGCGTTTACGTAAACTTCAGCAAATCCGCTCGCATTGAATTCTCACCAAGTCAAGAGCAATATCAAGCTGCCCTTCGGGAGCTCTGGGATGGTGAGCACTCGCCGCCGATCAGGCACTAGATCATCTGTTCTGCGGTGTACGTGTCCGCTGAGTAGACCCTCCCCGAGCAGCGGAGACAAGTGCGTACACTCCGAGAAATGGTTCAGCACGTAACCAAAGTGTACACGCGTATATCTATGCGTCCGAGCAGAATTTGAAAACCCACGCAAGCAGTGTCTGGCGGAAACACGCACAATGCGAGGCGTCGCACGTTAAATTTTCGTCTATACGCCGCTGAAGTGTCTTTGCACCAAAGCAATCTTCTCGACCATTTACAGACTCCAGACAATCTGCAGAGGTCTGACAGATCTATTGGCTCTAAAAGTAAAGTGCGACAACAATCACATACAAGCGACTACCGAGGCAGAGGTCTCCACGCGGAAACGCCTCCGTGTAATCCGGGCAGTCTCGGTCCTACAGCGTGCTCTGGTGCGCACACGAGCAAACCAATCTGCAGTCACATCGTCTCACACTGGTCCTGCGGTTCGTCTCTTAGTCAAATGTTGAACCCTTTTCTGTACTGCTCTCTGTGCAGTGTTTGAGAGAAGCGCATCGGTGTTTGTTGTGGAAGTTGAGGCAATTGCTGGGCGCTGCGCAACAACCTCGACATTGGACGGACATTGCTTTGCTAGACAGCACTTCGTCTTCCACCCCTGGAGCTCCACAGCTTACCCGGTGGATATAGTACAATTACACTATTGCCCAGGCGCCGCTCACCGTATCATTTTTCCCCGTATTGAGCGGGTGGAATCGTATGATCTTTGCTGTACTCGCAGTACGGTTGCTGGACTGTTCTCCCCGATATGCAACGCGACACACTCAACAGTGCGGTGTGCGCTAACTTCATATTCCTTTCTTCTTTGTGCACGTAACGGCCCTTCAACAATATAAATCTCCCGCGACGACATTCAAAAGATGCCCGCCTTCCCTCTACCAAGCACGCAGTAGATCTTACATGCTTTGGTCCGGTATACAGATTTTGAAAATTGGCCGGTTTCCGGCATGATTTACCCCCGCAGAATACGACTCGCATTATAAACTGTTCACTCTATACGGCATAAACGTAGTAACCTGCTAATCGGTAAAGGGTTAATCTATGACGTTAACGTCTTTGCACTGAGTCAGCGCTCCGCCGTCTATCCATTTGCCACCGTACGAGCACTCCAGTCGATATCCGCCTAACCGGCGGACACTCAGAGACTTAATGCTATTCTACCCACAGGTTCTTCTTTCAACCACCTATGCTGGGCAGTGATCACATTGGTTCATCTTAACCCTGTTTTTAATTTGGGGTGTCTGCGCTACGTTTGCCCTACGGCTGACACTTATATTTTCTTCATGGGAAAAACTGTGCGTGTTTTCCCCACTGCGAATACAGCTCATCGACGCTGTAGTTTTGCCTATATTTCGGATGTCTTTAATACTTTCTGGTCTACACAGCAAATGTGAGTAATGCTCCTTGAGCATCTAGGAATTAACAGGAACGCATTGTTTCCCACTAGGTTTACATTAAAGGTAGCGCCTTCTTCAAATTGATCCAGAAAAGCAGTTTTTGTTTGTAATTGTCAGTATGGCTGGTGTCACTTGCCCCCTCTACACGCGCTCCTACCTCGTGCAGTTCTGGCTGAGATAACAGCACTGCCAGAAACTCATTGGTCTCGTCACATTAGCTTCGGTCACACAATTTATACTGTCTCCACATAAATGTACGCCAGTATATATTGGTTCACACCTCTGTAGAAAGAAACAAACGTGCACATACGTATACGAACATACATAAATTTGTTGTTTCCAATACAAAAAATAGACTGTGACTGTTCGCGGGTGCATCGCACGCTTTGTCCACGCATTCTCATACCAGGGACCTAGACAAGTAGTCAGCTTTCCCATGAGCCCAGGCACACACGCGGACTGATATACGTGTATATATGTCTGTGGACAGTCACACAGATAGATATCTCTACACACCGCATCAGACACACGTACCTGTGTACATAAGAGCGTACACATATACTTATACACGTGAGCCGTAATCGGTCTCCAAAGTGATTTCGTTTCTCTCTTGAGACACGCAGGCATAGATATGCAATTGTATGCATATGTACATTTCTACCAATATATACCTTGTTTCGTATATGCCTGTGCACCTATATACGTGTGAAACTGTAGCGGTAGAGTCTGAGGGAAGTAAATATATCCAGAACACGTACGCTGGCACGTGAATCTTTTTCTCAAATAGTTTTTTTCCCGTCCCATCCATAAATATTGATTTATACGCAGGTTTATCAGTGTCTTCGCCCTCTTCACTTACTTCCAAGCAGGCATATGCATATTTACGCAGGTTTACGTATACGGATGCCCGATACGCAGGAAGAATTCCGAATTACTTCCACCTCCTCGTGGTGTATCCCGATTTTTTTTGCTCACCTTCCTCTGCAGGAATCATTGCGGTGGCGAGCAGTTCGCCGTTTTTTGCTAGCAATCGACTCTATGAAGATGTTATTAAGAAGCCAGAAGATGCAGACACTGGCGGCCGCTGCTCAATCGAACAGTTGCTGCTTCAGTGCTCCGCATTTCTTACAACAAAGGTATCCTTGTTTCCAAATTTCTCCTGAAGCTACGATAGATACAGTTAGATACTTGGGCACTCAATTACTCCTTTTTCGCCCACAACGTTCAGTCACGTGTGTCCACACAGACCGCACACATATCCATCCTTTCTCTTCATATATTACATGCTTGCATATATGCCCCTCTCTCTGCGTGTCTTTCCTGTCATTTCATGTATTTCTTTGTTCAGGTGCAGTGTGTACTTTTCGTTCAGGCCCCACATATCTATCTGCGTAGTTCACACTTGTTAAGCAGTCCGCATGTATTTGTTGTTGTTCACTCAAATGTTCGTCTCCCCCCTAAATCGAATCGTCAATCTTATGTTCTGTGTATCCGTCACTTCTGACATTACTGCTTTTCTACGGCTTCCCTTGCGCAGTTTTAATCCCATGAATTCAGTTCTAGACATATGCACATGTGTGTGGACGGTAATGTCACCATCGATTCATTCCGCAGTTTTATAGACACATATGTACGTGTGTGTGCGCATGTGAGCCGTCTGTGAATCTTCTCTAGCAGAGCACATTAATCGTCGGTGTGTACAAAAAGGCGTGTATAAATGTATATTGCCTGCATTATTGTTTCCTGCCCCTGTCCCTCTCTCTCCTTCCTACAGAGTATCTCTTCGTTATGTCCTTTTAATCCGCAGACAGACAGATACGTTTTTGTTTCCTGTATTTTCCGTAACGAAGTGGTCCTGCTCGCACGGACGCTGACGTTTTTCCCCCACGTTTTTTTGACGGTGTTTGCTGCAAATAGGAGGACGTCGAACGAAGAATTCTGCGCGATTTTGACCGCGCGAGGAAGTACTCCGATTCTTACTTCAGCGTCTACAGGCACGTACTTTTCTTCTCTCCACCAGCATCGGATAGCTTTCTGAAATATCCACGTCCAACCTGCTCTATTTGAACATGTTTCTTGCATGTCCGCGTAGTTGATTCTACAGGCGCTTAGATTCGGAAGTGTATTTCTTTGTCTAGCTGTATCTGTCTACACGCACCAGCCTCTCTGTATACGTCCGGCCGCATTGTCTGTGAGTGTGTCCCTATCGCGGATCGATACGAGTGTGTATCAGACCAAGCTACTGCCTCCGTCCTTGTGTGCACTTTTGCACACACACACACACACACACACACAAACTCGCTGGTTAAAAACGTTTATCTGTACCCTTACACGCATGTCTTATTGCGGGGAGCGGAAAATCCTCAGACACTCGGCTACACCCAGCGCCACAACATGAACGTGTGCGGGTACGGCTCTGCCTTTCGTGTCTGCAGTCCTTTTTGTGTACTTCTGTCTCTCAACGTTAACACATACTCTCGTATGCGGGTTCCTCTTCACTTCCGTCCCTCGCCCACACACGTGTATATATGTATATGTGGATCCTCTTTTTGCATTTCACTCTACGTGTACGCTTACTTAGAAGCAGCCGATATCCTCCTTCAGCCCTGCACATCAGGTACACAGACGGCATTACTTGCCCCGGTTCACCGGAAGTGTTTCTAACTGATTTATCCATGAGAAACACTTCTGCAACTGAAGGTATGTGTACTTGGATCCCTTGTCCAAATACGCAAACACACATTTTGCATGAAGAGAGACGGTCTACATTTGGCATTGTGTGCGCATAGCGACTTGAAAATTTAAATATCATGTCTTGCGTCTTTTGTGCGCACGCCTCTGCATTCTTCCATGTGTAAATCTCTCCGTCTGTGTCAATCGGTAGACATTTCACTTAGATACACACAAGGCGCTTTATCTCTCTTTGTCGTTTTACCCGGGCACACCGGAACATCGCCCCATATGGACCTCCCTCTCCGGATGTGAACAATCCCACATCCACATATGTACGTACAGCTATGCGTGCACACTTTTTCTTATGTACGTACATGTCTCCTCGGTGCAATATATATACGTATGTATATATATATATATACTCGTTTGTGTACGTGTGGGTGTACAGTCGCCGTATCTGTGTGTGCATCCCTTTAGGAAATGTACAGAGGCCTATTTGTTACACCTCTCTGTCACAGAGACACGTTACAGCCATGATTCTCTGATTTTTAGGCAGATGAAGACGATATTCTTATAGAGTTCTCTCGTTGTCCATGCCACAGCAGAAATAGTATGCGCGTCGGTTTTCTTGGGCGCATCAAAGAAAATCTAGGGACACACCGTAGTTCGCCTTGACAATAACGCAGAGAACTTTATCATGTATGTATAACGTCGAGAGAAACCTTCACCGTGAAAGGAGACTTCTCCGCTGGGAACGTGTGGATTCGGCGTAAACGTACATACAGAGATCTACATAGATATATGCATATGTGCATATATATATATATAAATATATAAATGGACGAATACACCATACGTATATGTTTGTTTATCTCTCATATGTATGTGCATCCATGTAAAAATATATGTATGTCTATATTTATAACTTTGTGCGTACATACCCATGTACATATATATATATATCTGTATATCCATGTATATGTGCATGTATATGTATCCGTATTTATGGAGGTATACGCAGACGTAGTGTATCTCCTTGTACAAATACACATACGTGTACGTATATCGATATGCAGATACGTAGGCGAAGATATGTATTTATGTATAGAGATATGTAAAGCTTTGTATTGATAACTGTATGTCTACGTACAGGTAACGTGTACCTATGAACATATATACTCTGTATCTATATAGACAAATATATATATACATATGCATATCTCTATTCACAGCTATATGGTTACATCTATGTCTACATGGATACACTTACATACATATGCATACATGGATGTCCAGGTCTACTTAAGTGAATTCATGTATACACGTGTAAATCTGTGCACACGTGTTTATATATATATAGATGCAAAATATATGTGAATATATGCAATTACTTTTCTTTCTATACATTACCTACGTCTCTATCTCTACAATCGTCTATATACGTACACACATAACGCCGCACGTATATGCACTTCTCCCCTATGTGTCTCTGCCGCCGTCAGTATCTCTCTCTCTATATATATATCCGTATACATATACGTACATGTAGAATTGTTTATATATCCGCATGTACATCCCCACTTGCACATATGCATATATATATATATGTTTATTTATACATATATATATATATATCCACATGTCCATCGCCTTACGTACGTGTTCGCACATGGTTCTCAGCACGCCTGTCTCCCTGCAACTTTTTTTCTACGTCATATCGTATCTGTACACAATTGTGTTGTTCTCTGCATCTATCCATATCTGTATATCCGTATTTAGATATGTCTCCCCGCTCATATGTATGCGTATATGGACGGGCCTTTTTTCGGCTGCTGGGGGACGCCAGTCTGCTGCAAGTCGCAGGACAGTGTTGTGGTCTACACCCTCCTGCAGCTAAGAGAATGGTGAAGAGATCCATCTTTCTTCTGCTCAGCAGACAGACAGAAGAAATACGAGAGAGAGTGAATTACACCGATAGCCGTAGACACATACCCGCTTCCATCGCACGCAGTTTTTCTCTTGATCCTCTGCACAGTGACATGTATATACGTGCGGACACACATCTCGGCTCCCTTCTAGTTGCGCAGGCGTATATGCATATATATACATATGTTTGTATTCCCGGTCAAACATTTTGGCTGTCTAGAGATTTTCAAGTTTTACTCTGGTAGGCCTGCGCCGTCCTCCCTTAACCTTCAGTAATGAAACGTCAAACAAAGTCCGTTCTCTCGTAGTTCCTCTCCCCGCCGTCCCTCTTCACGCATGTCTGCGTGCAGCACAGGACCTGCTGCTGTTATTTATCCTGGTAAATTCGATTGGTCGTCTTGTTGCTTCTGTTTTTCTTGCGGGTGTGGTCCTTTTCTACAGCCGTCCTCCCCTCAGATCTTGTTTTTCATCAAATTTTCGGTGACGACGCACGCCTGCCTTCCTTCCACTCGCGTCCGCCTGTCTCGACACGGCCCGTCTTCTTCGATGCTTCTGCTGCTGCTTCTTCTTCTTCTGTGCGGCCTACAACTGCCTCATGTGTCTGTACGTGTGTGGGGCCCAGGCAGATCTACGAGTACGGCTGCACATGGAACGAAGCCACCTTCAGCGCCGCCGTCACGTCGCATGATATGTTGAGTGAAGAGATGGAGGCCATGAGAGAATTTCAGCAGAAGCTGGAGAAGCTCAACCCGGTGCACGTCGTCGGTTTGTTCTCCATAGAAGCAAGAAATCTCAAAAGCACCCTGGCTCCTGTCCCAGAAAATGCCCTTGCGGCAATGAAGAAACTGCTTCTGCAGCAAACGCGCGACCACGTACGTTCCTGGCGAAAAAAAGCCTACTCAGCTGTCTCCTGCCCTACCAACCAAAATTCTCCTCAACCTTGTCTCCTCTCTTCCTCTCTCTGTCTCTCTGTCAGCGTGTCTTCCCGTTCCTCCATCTGCGTTCCTCTCTCTCTATGTGCGTGACTCTCCGTGTGTGTGTCTCTCTCTCTGTGTGTGTCTCTCTCCGTATGTGTGTCTCTCTCTGTATGTGTGTCTCTCTCTGTATGTGTGTCTCTCTCTGTATGTGTCTCTCTCTGTATGTGTGTCTCTCTCTGTATGTGTCTCTCTCTGTATGTGTGTCTCTCTCTGTATGTGTGTCTCTCTCTGTATGTGTGTCTCTCTGTATGTGTCTCTCTCTAAGTGGTCTCTCTGTATGTGTGTCTCTCTCTGTATGTGTGTCTCTCTGTGTCTCTCTCCCTCTGTGTCTCTCTCTCTCTGTCTCTCGCTGTATGTGTCTCTCTGTATGTGTCTCCCCCTCTGTGCCCCTCGTCCTGTCTCTCTGTCTCTTTCCCTGTCTCTCTGTCTTTTTCCGTTTCTCTTTCTCTCTGTCTCTCGGTCTCCTTCTCTCTGAATTTTTCTTCTCTGCACCCCGACTTTGCCCCCCCCCCTCTCTCTGTTTTTTCTGTAGGCCCGTCTCCCTTTACCTCCCCTCCGCATTGTCTTACCTTCTGTCTTTCTCTCTTGCAACACACACGGGAGACATATACGCACACATATTGCATAAAGGTCTAGGAATCGATGAGAACTCTTGTCGCCTGCTGCCACTGGACATGGAGAATTCTACCGCCTCCATTTTTGTTTACCAGTGTCTGCACTACACCTTCTCCTGCATGCGAGCGTTCAGTTCTCTTCCTCTCGTCCCTCCCCTTTCTTTTTACTTAAATAAACAAGCATGTAAAAGCACGCCGTGCGTACGTGTACGGCAAATAGGCATCTGCACAGGCGCATTCGCTGAGCCTCGGTCTACCTAGAGTTCTTCTCTCCTTACGCATGGCTCTCATGCGTCTCCCCTTAACCACATATAAACCTCTCTCTCTACACATCTATCTATCTATATATATAAATATACAAATATACATACGCACACATATATATATGTACACATGTACACCTATCTGCATAAATACATATGTGTGCATACATGTACACACATTGAATGTGTGTATGTATATATATGGATGGATATATATAATATATTTGTACATATGTATACACGGATATATATATATATATGTTTGTCCACACGTTGAACGTAAACGTACATATATATCTATATACATACGCGGGGATATATTTACATATACTTGTACACACGTGTACACACCTATACGTGTAGATATGCAGATGTAAAAATGTATGTGCATATGTGGAGGAGGGAATATGTGTTGATACGAGGCAGAGAAGAGACGGTCGGAAAGCCGCAACGTGCCGTCCTTGGTCGACTTTGTATCCTCCGTTCTCCCCCATTCCTTTGTCTATTCTTCTGCTTTCAAACCCTCGGCCAGAGAAGAATTCCTTGTTTTCTTCTCCTTCTCTTTTTCGTTCCTTCTTTCCACAGCCACCACATGCACACAACTTCTCCACATGTGTGCGTTCGACAGCACTGGGGCAGGGTAAAGCCTTGTTCCGCGTCTCTTTGTCTTTCTCTCTCTCTTTGTCTCTTTCAGGTGTATGTACACCGGAAACATAGCCCTACACGTATCCCTGCACTTTTTCTCAACCAACAGTTTTCCGTCCCCTTTTTTGGTTTCTTCCGTTTTTTTCCTTTCCTTTCCTCCTTTTGCCTCTCCCCCCCCTTTCTCTGTACTTCTGTGCGGACGCAGATTTACACCGGGAAGCAACGACCACATTCGCCTGAACATATTTTCCGTCTCTTTCTCTGCCTCTTCGCCTCCCTCTTCCTTTTTCTTCTTCTGTCTGTCTCCGTGAATTCCCTTCTTCTCTCGTCCGCTCGCTCTCGCCGACACATGCACAAAAGCAACGATACACAAGCAAGAGAGGCAAGGCATGCGGAGACACAGCAGACACGGCTTGTGGCCGTCCTCGACCTATATGTACATGTAATTCACCTGCAGAACTCCATACATAAAAGAAGAAAAAAGTAAGAGAAGGTGTGTCGATGTATGGAACTCTCCTCTTCCCGTCGACACCGGCTGGCCCTCATTTTGTTCGTTTTCATCCGAACATACCTTCGTTTCTTCTGTCTCCGTGTCTCCCTGTCTCTCTGTCCTTTGTTCATTCTCGCGCCTTTTCCAGGACCCTGAATTCTGCGTCTCGCATCCCGTTCGTCCGCGCGTGTGTCTACCTAGAAAGTTCTGTTGAACAAATATGTGTCTATTCTGCTGTTGTGGACTGCTCCTCCCCACTCTTGCTCTTTCTTTCGGCCGTAGTCAACAACCTCGGGCTGGACCAACTTGTCTACGGGTTCCATCCTTTACGCAAGTCTTGCTTTTCCTTTCCCCCCTCTTTTTTGTTCTCCTCGCTCTGCTCCTGTCTCTTCCTTTCTCTGGAGATTCTCTGTGTGGATCTCCTTTTGTCGATTTACGTGGGGACCCTGCCCCCCCTCTCTCTGTTTCCCTCTATTTCCCGTGCGACATATTTGTCTATATACATAGGCGCTCAAGATGTGTTGTAAAAAGGACATATCGCAGGAGCGGGACATGAAAAAGTGAAGGGAAGCTTACGAACCGAGCAAAAAAGTGCCGCTGCTTCTTCTGTAAAAGTCCAGTAGAAACCTACACACACACACACAAGCGCACGTGAAAGGAGAGATAGAGAGGGACAGGAAGAAGACGAAAAGGAAAAGGGACAAAACAGCGACACGAGCATAAAAGAGAAGGCAGCGTCTACGTGAGTGTAGATCTTCACAGGCCCACATATGTATGTGTACATACATGTATTCACACGCACACATACATACACATACATACGCACATATATATACATACATATGTATGTGTATACAGCTGCATGTACACATGTCTGTTCTGCGCTGTTAATGCCCGCCAGTGGTATATATGTAAAACAACCAACATACATACGTATGTGCCCTCCTCCCTTTCTGCTATGTGTCTCGGTCTCTCTTCTTCTTCTTCTCCTCCTTTTACCCTCTCGTCTGTCCCTTCTGTTCTCGCTTCTCTCTCCTCTCAACGTGAATAGAGGAGGAGCCTTACTCCTGTTGAAGTAACTGGTCTGCTGCTGCTGTACTGGCTGCTGCAGCAACTGCTGCGGTAACTGCTGCTGTTGCTGTTGCTCTATCTGCTACTGTTGCTGTTGCTTAAATACTGCTGATGCTGTAACTGCCGCTGTAACTGTTGCTGTTGTTGTAACTGCTGTCGCTATGACTGCTGCTGTTGCTGTCGTGACTGCTGCTGCTGTAAGTGGTGCTGTTGCTGCTGCTGTAGCCGCTGCTGCTGCAACTCCTATTGTAACTGCTGCTGTTGCTGCTGCTGTCGCTGCTGTGTGGGGTGTCGCAGCTACGGAATATGGTCACGCACTACGACAAAATGAACCAAGCGCTTTCTGAGAGGCCTACGCGTCTGCTGCCCTTCGCAGAATTTGTTAAAACATACAAATACACGAAAAGTCAACTCGACGAACTCGACCACTGCAAGGTACTCTGCCCTCCCAGCAGCAGCGTCCCGCCCTGTCTCTCCTCCCCGTTCTCCTCCTACTTCTCTTCTTCGTCTTTCTCACCACCTACGTCTGTCCCGTCTCCCTTTCCCGCTTCTTTTTGTCCGTTTTTCTTCTCCTGTCTCGTCTTGCCGTCTCGTCTCCTCTCCTTGCGAGTCTCTTCTTTTCGTCTCCTTTTTCGCTCTGTCTGGAAGGCCCTCGGTGTCTGCATGCGGTCTGCTTGTCTTTTCTTGGCCTTCCTCGGAAAAGGATGAGAAACGCGAAGAAGTGCGACCTGCATTACTGTTCAGGATCCTATATATACATCTTCCTCCACTTTTCCTCCGCAAATGTTAACCACAATTATACAGAGATCTACCAGAAAGTTTGCGTGCGCACCGAGTATCAACTGCAAGAAAATGACTCGATTTCACTCGACTTCAGCGCCCAAAACACACTTCGTTTTGCACCAAGGTATATATACATGCATATTCGGCATATACATCTACACGTCTATATATATATATTCTATGTATACACACATATATATCTATAAAACTAAACTCATACCTATACATATACATATATATACATATATATATGTGTATCGAATGTGTACAGTATTGCCAATACATCTGTAGATGTACATCTATATAAATATATATATATATATATATATGTATATGTAGTATCTCTCCATATATATACAGTTGCGTACGTATATATATGTACAATATGTCACATGTATATATACTTTGCCAATAGATGTGTCATATGTATAAATATATATATATATATATATATATGTGCATACATATTTTCTTTGCATATACATCTACATCTATGTAGCCTCTGTCTTTCTGTCTGTTTCTTCGTCTCTTTTCTGTTTTCCTTTCTTTCTCTTTAAATGGATATGTGTGCGTGTGGGTGCGAATGTTTGGCAGACAACTGCAGATGATATGCTTTCTTTGTTGAAGTTATACGAAGTGAGAGAAGGGGTGGAAGACGCGATTCTGCTGGAGAATTTAAACAGAAGCGCCGCTCTGTTTGAGAGAGAAAAACTCCTGGGTGCTTCTGAGCATATACGGTGAGAGAAGTGCATGCAGTCTAAATTTGTTTGTTCACACTCTTTTTTCTCCTTATCTTCATCAATACCTGCACTCCCTTTGTGTGGAAGATATCCCCACACTCATAGCGGTGCCAAAACGTTTACACAGCCCTCTTCCCCTCTCCCTCTACATATTCACACATATATATTTATATTCACATACGTATACATAATTATGTATATATATAGGTGTATGTAAACCTCCCTTCTATGTGTCACAGTTTCTAATTCCGCATATATTTATATATATGTATGTGTGTAAATCTCTCTTTGATACGCTGCTGTTTCTGTAGCCACATACACTATTACATATATATATATGAAAAATTCTCTTTCATACTCCGCAGCTTCTGATGGGATATCTATTAATACACACATCTATGTATATATGTTAACTTCTCTTTCATGTGCGGCAATTTTTGATGATATGTATATATATACATATGTACTTCTTTGGCACAAAAAGTCTGACGTACGTCATTGCTACGTTTATTTTTTGTGAGTATGTGAATATGGCTGAGTATTGACGTACATCCGGCAATTTGAGAAGGATGCTCACGCACACGTTTCTTCCCATGAGTAGATCTAAATGGCTAAATTTCCTCGCCTCTCTGCCTTCCCTTCCGTCTCTGTCCACGTCTTCTTCCTGTCCGTCTATGCCCCTCATTTTCCTTTTTTGGTTCTTCCTTGAAAACGAAGGCCAACTGTATTTGCTTGAAAGTTCAGCGGCGTTGTACATAGGTGTGTATATATGCAGAAGAAAGACCTGCATCAACCAGCAACGCAGATATGTGCCTCTTCTTCCTCGCCAGCCAACTACCTCTCCAAATACGTGTATACGTGTCCACTTCCACAAAAAGACACGGCGGTCGTCTCTCATATATATATATATATTGTCTATGTAGACATATGTATAGGTGTGTACAGACACGTGTCTTCCTCTCTCTTTTTTTGCATCCTTTCATATACGTGCATGCGAGAACATTTATATATATAAATACTTGCGTGCTGCAGTTGGTCAAAGAGTCCTGCACTACGATGTGGAAGAGTCGCTTGGCATTACGTTTAAATACCAGCTGCTGTATTTTCATGGACGTTTATGTATATTTATATATATACCTTATACATATCGAAGGCATACACACATATATATATTTATGTGCGTGTATGTATGTGTGTGTATATACACGTAGAGAGAGCAAGAGCGACAGCAGAAGAAGGAGACAGTGCACATACATAAACATATATATGGGATTTGGGCAGTATCTGCACGACATGCATACAGTATTTACAAATATATATATATATATATATATAGGCACATATATCTATTCGCAGGTGTCCCACTGCCCATCACTTTTCTTCAAGCCTCTCTTCACATCACGCCCACATATATATATATGTGTATGCGTACGTACCCGTATGTGTTTATATATATATATATATGTATATGTATACATATATACATGTGTACATATGTACATATATGTATTTATATATGTGTATAACTGTATGTTTATATGTGTATATGTGTATATATCTATCTATCTATACATACATATATATGTATACGTAAATGTATATATATATATATGTATACGTATAAATGTGTATGTGTGCATATGTACGCTCACGTTTGAATCGTTGGACGGCATTCGTAAATTTGCTGCGCAGCAAACATCTGGACGAAATGCTCGTGGAGTTAAAACAAAAGAGCGAACAAATCGAAAGAGATTCAAAAGCGATCGTCGGAGAACTTTCTGAAGGTAGTCCCTCCAAAACTGCTGCAACAGCAACAGCAGCAGCAGCAACAGCAGCAGCAGCAGCAACAGCAGCAGCAGCAGCAGCGACACCAGCAGCAGCAGCAACAGCAGCAGCAGCAGTAACAGTAGCGACCGCACTTGTGCTGGGCATACATATATATATATATATAAAGGCAAGTTTGCTTTGTCTGTATGTGGTTGCTTGCTCTCTGTATACATATGTACATATAAATTCATCTGTGCAGTCGCGCGCGTACACCACGTGAGTCCTTAGGAAGGACGAGGACTAGAATGTTCAACGACACTTTAAGCAGTCTGCGCCTCCTTTTCCCTTGCACCTGCTGGTTTTACTCTCTCTATATAACTTTGCTGGGGTCTCTCGCTCTATATACATATATCTATAACTTTACTTACGAGTGTGTAGAGCAACCTGCGTAGACGTGTCAAGATCAGGCAGAATCAAAGGTGCACACGTGTATATAAACATATATATACACGTAACATATATATATACACATATTCATATATATATATACACATATACATATATACACATATACATATATACACATATACATATATATACACATATACATATCTTTATATATGTGTACATATACATACACGCATAAATATGTATATCTACTCTGTACATACATATTGTATATATACATACTGATACGCGTATGTATACATCAATTGATAAACAAAGAGGCCCAAGTGAATATCATACAGTTATAGATATATCTATAAATATCTGCATACACATTATATATGTATGAAAATATATGCGTACACATAGATCTATACACATCTCTCTCTCTCTCTCTATATATATATATACAAATGAATACATACAACTCTATACAGATATTAAATACGTACTCACCTGCTGTGTTCATATAAATATATTTGATTGCTCTGTAGTGTAGGTCCATACACCGGCATATATATGCAAGAGGAAATCATTTACACATTTTAACGCAACACACACATATAAAGAGGAAGAGAGACATTTATACATACGTGAACAAAAGTATAGATATACATATACGCATATGTGTATGTGTATGTATATAGGTATTAAACATACATATATATATATATACAGAGAGAGAGAGAGACAGAAAGACTCACATGTGTACGTATATATATATATATACATATATATGTGCAGGTGTATATGTATTAGGTGTATATATATATATATAAATGAGAGAAACTCGTATATACACATGCATACAAATATATATAGACGTGTATGGATATGTGTAGGTATACACGTATTAGGCATAGATATACGTACGTGCAGACATATAGATATATATGCGTATACATAGAGTCACACAGTTACACTAATATACAGGTGTACATATACATATATGTATATATATATACATGTACATATATACACACATACACATACATATATATATATACACGTAGACACTCACATACATACCAGCGCTAGCACACCGACATACATATATACTCGCGTACATAAAGAGGTACAAAGATTTGTTTACGTACATATATATATATATATATATGTTATTTGTATACGTGCGTACATGAGTATGTTTACAGTGTTGTCTACGTAGATATGTATATATATGTATATATGTATATAAGTAAATATAAAGACTTGTCTACCTACATAAATATATACATATATATATGTAAAGATATATATAGACTTTTCTACATATATATATATATATTTACAGAGGCACAGACAAACATATATATCTCTCTATCTAACTATCTATCTATGTGCATATATATATATATATATATATGTAGTCACCTTGGTACAACGACATCCATACATACATACGTACACAAGTATATACAGAGACTTGCCTATATATTTACATCTATTTATATGTAGAGAGACACACACATAGAGAGGTCTACATATGCAGCGCCCCAACTACAGCAGTCACAGTTTTCTCGCTGCCTCCCCTCTGTACACAAATGTCGGAAGATCGCAGATGAAAAGGGAGAGGTTCGTCTCTCTCTATGTGTGTGGGTATACACGTGAAAAAGTGTGGGTGGCTTTACACTGGTCATTTGCAGAGCAATTTATGAACGTTAAATTGATGGAAGCTGCGCTGGACGTCCTGAGCTCCCTAAATAAATATGACCGCCAAATAGAGGCGCTGCATGCGAAAGCAACGACCCTGCAAGAGACGCAGCAGCTCCTCAGCGGCGAGGCTGCCTTCCTCTTCAAAAGCACCGAAGCCGCCCGCCGTCTCATCAGGCCCAAGCATAAACTCTGGGCTACCGTTCATGAGCTGCAGCTTGCTGCTGCCAAGGTAAGTGCATCTTATCCTCTTCTTTTCTGCCTTTCTCTTGCTGTCTCCGTCTCTTCCTATCAGCTCGGAATCGTCTCCGTCTGTCTCGCGAGGGTGAAGTCGCCGCCGTCTCGCATGGAGACGGGGCAGTGCAGACGGGGAGACAGCAAGGAGACTGAGACAGCAAAATATAGCAACACACGCAGATATGTATGCTAATTGACATTCTTGCTTCGCCGAGAGTCTACCTAACATATATAGACATGCCCATGTATATATATATATATATATATATATGTGGCCACATACACGGAAAGAACATTTCCACATGAAGACCCGTATGTATAAGTATATGCGCACATGCGTACACACCTACATGCATATATATATATATACACGCATACACACACACATATGTATATATACTTACAGGCGTGTCTACATACATATATATATATATATGTGTATAAGTACTCCTATCGTATAGATGCGTATACGTGTATATATATATATGTATATATATAGGCCGCAGAGAAATACTTGTACACATGTATGTACATATCGATAGCACACATTTATATATTTATGTCTACACATACATATAGATCGATAAACATACGTATGTATATATCTTCTACACATAGATATCAATGCCAGGTAGACATATACATATGCAGATATATGTGTACACACGCCTCCCCGACTACCTCTCTATTAATATCTATTCGGAGAAGATATTTATATATATATATATATATGCTTATTTATCCCTGCATTGATATCTATGTGTAGAAGATATATACATACGTATGTTTATCGATCTATATGTATGTGTAGACATAAATATATAAATGTGTGCTATCGATATGTACATACATGTGTACAAGTATTTCTCTGCGGCCTATATATATACATGTATACATGTACATATATATATGTATACGCATACATGTATATATATATATGTACACATAGATCCGTAAACACAGGTATACAATATGCAGCACTTGTGGAAAGATATTGAGGTACACAGAGATAGACAATCATGAATGAACTCCTGGAGTAAATAAAAAGAGACGCAGACGTGCCTTCACTCCCAGGGATATGAATACGAATATATATATATATATATTGCAAGGGAGAAATGTTTGTAGGCCTCCCTCTTCAGTTTTCCGTTCCCTTCTTCACAGTCCCTCTCTTTTCTCGATTTCTCTCTTTTTTTTCGTTTCTTCTCCCGTCCCTCTATCTCTCATCCTCTATACGAAGTCTTGCATATATACGTGCATGTAAACACGCAGTTTCCTGCACACAAATATATATATATATATATGTGCACTTGCCCACACTGTAACACATGACGGAGGGACTCATATATATTTGAACCTGTAAAAACCCACGCACACACACATACCTAGACAGCTACGTAGATACCACCGCATGCAGAGCGAGGTAGACACGCGCGTTCACTAAAATATTTTCCTGCGTGTCTCTCTGTCTCTATACATATATACATATATATATATGTATGTGTGGTGGTAGACAGAGGGAGGGGCCGATAGGAACATTGATACAGGGAGAAAAAGAGAAAAGAACATAAATACATATATATATGTGTGTATATGTAGATTTCCGTTTGCTTCGTGGACTCGTATACAAATATCTGCCTATCTTCCTTTCTATATATGTATAGAAAGAGGGACAGAGAAGCTGCGTCGCTTTCTCGTTGTTCTCTATATCATTCGACGGACCTCTACCTTATCTCTCGCAGTCTCTTGTATTTCCTCCTCTGTATTTCTTTCTTCCTATATATATACGCGTAGGGATATAGTAAGCACACAGAATATATATTTGTGTCCATCCGCAGGCAGAGACATATATATATCCTCCTCCGCACACGTCTCCTTCCGCCTACATTTCTTTCTCTTCCTGTCTCAATATCTTTACATTGTTTTCCTATTTGTCCCTCTATCAATCTATCTTTATATTATATGTGAGTCTTCGAAACAAGCGACAACGTCTACGTTCACGTGGGCGTATATGTCATTGCCTCTCTATCCTTCTCTCTCTATATATATACATATATATATGTGCGTATGTACTCACCTATTTATCTCTCTGTGCATATACATATATATATATATTTATACGTTCACATTTATATACATATGAAACGTACACATATAAATGTGTTTCTCTCTCTCTATCGCTCCCCCTGTCTCTATATATGTAGAGGCCTGCATACATCTCTATCAACACATATGCATGTGTATATATATAAATATTTACTTGTTCGCATGCATGTGAGTAGATGAAGTGGCGTACTATAGTAGGGATCCCTACTGTAGAATGCGAAGTACACATTACCGAGGCCTCCCACCCTGAGCAACCCATTTCCTTTCTTTTTCTCCTTTCCTCCCTATCTCTCTCTTTTTCTCTCTGTGTGTACCTCCCGTTTTTCCCCGCACACTGCTGAAAACGCTATTGTCCTTCTCTCTATGTGTATAGACATATACCTACGAAGAGCTAGACATATATATATATATATACCTGTCTATATATGTATATATAGAGAGAGTAGTCTTCTACATATACGTATATGTATGTATATGTGTGTATATGTCTGCGGGCCTCTTTTCTTCCTTTCTATGAATGCTGCTCCTTCCCTTCCTTCTAAGAGAGGAAATCGAACGTACACCCCGTGCTCTGCAGCGGGACAAATACATACGCAGAGAGATCTGCAGGTGTTAAAATTTCCTCTTCCGAGGGTGAGGACCCTTTTTGTCTCCCTATATTTCTTCTTCCCGTTTTCTTCTCTTCGCGTCTTCCTCCTCTCCTTCGCCCTGTCTCTCCCTGTCTCTGCACTCCTTTTCTCTCTCTCCGTGTCTCCTTCTCTTCCGGTGTCTCCTCCTCTCCCGGTGTCTCCGTCTCTCCCGCTCTGTTCCTCTTCTGCCCCGGACCGGACGAGACACGTCTCCTGGCAGCATTTTCCTCCCTTTCTGTTTCCTTTTCCCTTGCCCCTCTCTTCGTGTCTCTCCGTCTCCTTCTCTGCGTCTGGGAGGCCAGCAGCAAAAGCGCCGCTCTGTGTGTGGGGAATATCTTTCTGTGTAGTGGGAGAGCGAGGATGTGAGGGAGCTCCTCCCGCAGGAGATCGAAAGTAAAGTGAAAGAGTTCGAAAAGGCTCTCCAATACCTGGAAAGGGAACTGCCCCACGACCCCGTCGCCCTTTCCCTGCAAGAGTCTGTGAAGACGTGGAAGATGCGTCTCTCCTGCATTTTTCATGTCTGCAACCCCGCCTTGAAACAGAGACACTGGGAGAAGCTGCTTCGGTTTCTCAGGTAATAACAGAAAAGTTTTCTTCACGTTTCCTTCTGCTCGAAAACACAAACACACACACATATACGCATATATGGAAAGAACTCTACTTATCGACGTATCTACACGTCAAAGCCTCTTCCATCCCGATGACACGTACAGGCGTGCGGATATATGTGTAGATACGTACGTATCTTACACGCATATACACATATATATATATATAGAGAGAGAGAGGGAAATACAGATATAGTGTGTGTGTGTGTATATATATGTATATATATATATGTATATGTGTACAGAGAGAGTCGCAGGAGGTGGATGCAGGTGCATAGAGATATATTCCTATATATATGGACACACATACGCATGTTTATTTATCTATATGTATGCGTGTGTAGAATCTACGTAGATACGTATGTATGTACATACGTACATATATATATATATATATATATGGGTATGCCTATACGCATATGGATGTACATATACATATTTGTGTGAACATACGCCCAGGTGTAGATGGTTGGAGTATTGATATTGAAATATACCTCTATGAGTATACAGACGTGTATACTCATACATGTTTTGACATATTTATCTCTATCTTCACGTATGAGTACGTACGTATATATCTGTACCTATATGTACGTGTATGCGTATGCACGTATCTACAGATATATGCTCACCTATGTACGTACAACCATACACACACATATATTCCATATACACATACATATATGTATACGTATAATATATATATGTCTATATCTGCATTTACATCTATATATATATATATGTGTATACATATATATATATATATCTACATATATGTGGGTATACACGTGCATTCTTAAGTACGTATCTACATATATACACACCTATGTATGTATATATATATCCACATACACATATATATCAGTATCTATTTATATCTGTTTCTATATCTTCATCCATATCTCTCTCTCTATGTATATATATGGATATATTTATATATATATGTAAATATATATCTATGGGTATACACATGCGTGAGTATGTACGGATCTACATATATATACACGCATGTATGTACGAAGATGCGTACAGACCCATGTATACAGATCTGCATTTATATATATGGGTACTATGCATACCCATATATATACACACACATGTATATACATATATATATACATACATACATATATCTGTTTATCTGTATATATATATATGTATATACATGTATCTACGTATATATGTATCTACATATATGTACGCGCAGACACGTGCACGCACATCTGTGTGTGTATGTACTGGTACATGCATATATATGTATCTCTCTCTCTGTATATATATATATATATGTATACATGTGTATGTACACCTATGTATACATATATATTTATATGTACGTGTATGTACACCCCAGTATACATATATATATGTGGGAATGCTGAGCTACATGTACTACATTGCCGCATTTGCAGCACTTCGACAAAACAGAAGAAATATACTTCCCTGTGTTGTCATACAAATATTTCTGTATACTTGCATTCGACTCTCTCTCTATAATCATATATATATATATGTACATACGCGTAGGTGCATATACGGGTATATGATATATATATATATATAACATACCTGCCAGTAAAGATACGCATAGAGATGCGTACATATGTGTACGGGAGATTTGCGTCAGATATCTCCGAATAAATATTTGCATGCAAGGCAGACACTTGCATACACTCATCCATACATATATATATGTGTGTAGTTTTGTAGGTGGACATACATATGTGTGTGGGCCGCCGGGAGGAGATTTTGCTGCCCATGGAGAGTTTTTCTACCGAGTCCTACTCAAAAATGAGAAACTTCTTGCCCGACGTCCTACACTGCCCTCTCTGCTTCTCTCTCTCTTTAAATAAATATATATACATATAAACATGCAAGTACTTATGTATCGGTATACACTCCCTTCAATTTCTCCCTCTGTGTGTGGACGTGCTGCGCCCCTATTATACCCATCTCTCCGCCTTCTTCTACATCTACAGAGATCCACATATAGACACGCATATTTTGGTGTCTATATATATATATATATGTACGTACCGACGGTATCGGGTGTTTCTCACTCTCTCTATATACATAAGTTCATATATACGAATATGTATATGCATGTGTATTCATATATATATATATATATATATTTATGTGTATACGCGTGTCTCCTCATATATAGATGTACGTACATACACATGTACATATATATATATATATGTATTTAGATCTCTATTTCTTTCTTTCCCTCTGTCGTTCTCTTCCTTTGTGTCTATTTTTACCAATCTCCAAATATATATATTTATTTATATCTCTTCGTGTCTCCCTGTGTCTCCCTGTAGATCTACGCATATTTCTGTATCTCTTCGTTTTCGTTGTCTGAGAAGGGGAACACACTCCTAGACGGGTTTTCCACGTCTCAAAGATAAAACTATCAAATTCCCTTTTCATCAATATAAATCTGTACCTACAATTTCTGACAGACAGACAGATATATACATATTTACGTATTTACTAGATATATGTACTTGTGTACATTTGCTATATGTCTACCTATCTATGAATTTCCTGTGTATCTCTTTATCTCTCTACCCATCTCCTTCTCTCCCCACACACAGATATATATATATATATGTGTACGCAATAGGTTTTCCATCAATATATATCTATATATACATTTATACACATATGCATATACATATGTGTTAAGTTTATATATGTATTATATATCTGTGTGTGTATATATATATGTATATATCCCTCTCTCTCTCTATATACACATGTATATAGATCTGTACATATATATATATCTTTATTCATTGTACGTGTATGCACTACTTATACACATACATATATGTATATATATGTATACATATACATACAAAAATACATATATTTCCACCAGTATACATCTATACACACATATATATATGTATACGCGTATAGATATAAATATTTGTTAATTTATTCACTGTCTATATATTATCTCTCTCTATCTCTCTATGTATCTGTCTATATACGTATATATATACACACACACACACCAATATACATTCACATATTATATATATATGTTAACCTTATTTAGGTAGTATCTCCCTCCCTCTATCTTCCTCTATTTATCTATTTGTATACGAATACCTACACATATGTGCGACTACGTCCTGCAGGTGGGTAATATACTCAAAAGTTTGTGTGTCACTTCTTTTCGCGGACTTTCTATCTACGTGTATCTCCGCGTCTTTTTTGGTGAACTTCCGGTATGACGACGTCTCTTTTTTTCCACGACCTCTTCTTCTCTTCTTTTCGGATTTTCATCAATTTTCCTCTTCCTTTCAACGAAGAAGAAGACCTCCCCACATACATCTGCCCATGCGTCTCTATCTCTGTATTTATATATGGGACAGAAATAACAGACACCTGTACACATATACACACACATATATGTATATGTAGAAAGGAGATTAACGTGTTTGTGTACCTACGAATGCATCTACAGGCAGAACTATGTATATGCGTGTATATAAATATGCGCACAAATACATACATATATATGTAAGTATCTATCTACTCTTCTACATATAAATATATATATATGCATACGTGTGCACACATATTGATACATACATTTATATGTATGTTCACATATTTGTGTCTTTCTATCCATCCATGACGCTTCCGTTAAAACAGACATATATATCAAATACTTCTGCCTGTACAGAGGTCTATACACATGAGTGGGCCCACAAATAGATATGTATATATCTGCTCCGAGTCTTTTCACTTCTATTCATATACGTATATATTGAAAAGCCAAAACTCCTCCCTTTCCCCTCTTCGAGTATAGGATGGACACAAATCCGCAGCAGACGGTGCAGCTGAAGCGTCTCGAGGAAGCCGGGGTGTACGAACACCGGGAGTTTGTAGCAGAGCTTTCGGCACAAGCTTCTGCTGAACATTCTCTCGAAATTACTCTCCAAAATATTCAAAGAGATTGGCAACGGGCCTCTTTTGTTGTCAAGCCCCTTCGAGATTCCCCGAATTATTTTCTATTCGGTATGTTCTCCCCTTCGTTCCAACCTGTTCACCTCCACACACACACCTACACCCGTATACATATATATGTACGAAATATAATATAACACATATATGTACAGGAGAGAAAAAAAGAGAACACGTCTATCGTATTCCTATCTGTATGGAATTCAAAGAAATATATACATATAATACATATAAATACGTATGTGTGTTTCATTCATATACATACGTACATATATATATATATATGCACAAGCGGAATATATATGTATGTCAATTAGATGTATCAAATGTGTACGTATATGTGCACGAAATAATCTTACCATGTATATATATAAGCACGTAACATAACCTAATATATATATATATATATGTATGTGTCACATACATATATATGTATATGTATATATATATATATGTATCTAAATACAGAAGTTTCTGTAACATGTGTATGCATGCGTACCGAATATATGTAGCATATATATATATATAAATGTATCATATATGTATGTACGCAATCTATTGTAATATACATATACATATATATATAGAGAGAGAGGTTTATGTAACAAATATATGTGTGTGTACTGACTTTGTGTAGCAAACGTACGTATGTAAGAGTGGTATATCATATACATATATATACATATGAAGTAGTTGACTGTGTGTGAAGTATATACGTACAGCGTAACTCTTCAATGGAAGTACATATTTGTATTTATAATTTCTGGCAGACATCTGCATTTATATATGTACAAAATTTATGTATACTGGTAAACGTGTATGCAGGAAACATAGATGTATATTACGTATTTGCCGAATATGGATTGACAGGGAGGAACCTGAGTAGATTTGCATGCAAAGATGCAGTATCCAGGAGAGCTGCATATATTTCGAGGTTTAATATAAGATAGCTAGAGATCCAGATAATCAGAAAGATACAGATATATGCACACATAGACTTGTATATTTATATATATAAATTCTTATGAAAAGTAGAACAATGAGCAGTCTATCAGTCTGGGATTGAGAAGGATGGCTGGGGCATCAAAAGTGTGGAGTGATGCAGCAACAGCAGCAGAAAATCGGGCAGAGTGCCACTGAAGAAGATCTCTACGGCGTCGCGTGTGTGCTTCTGCTGTCGCTGCTGCTACTACGACTGGTCCTCCTGCTGGTGCTGTACCTGCTGCTCCTGGTGTGACTGCCGCTGCCTCTTTCTCTTGTTCCTTTTCTGTTGCACTTCTTTGCACGCGCATTCCTCGCCGAGTTCCTGCCGATAAATCCGAAGGAATTTAGAATTTCCCTTCGAAGACGTCTGAGGACGACATTTGCGACAGAGTCACGTGTCCCCCTGCGTCGTGCTGCGCTGCTGTCAACTTTCTCCCGCTGCTGCTGCTGCTGAAACGTCTGAGTATTCGTCTACGTGTGTCAGAGAGGTGCTGCAGCAGTTTTTGCTGCCGCCACCAGAGAGGGATACCACAACAGAGAGATAAGAAAGGCAAGAAGAAAGGGGACGATAAAAAGACAAAGGAGACGAAGAGAAAGGCACAAAGAGAATTCGAAGACAGTGCAGGACAGACAAAAAGAAGAAGGGGGACAGACCCACACGCACAAAAAGGAGACACAGAGAGACCCGCACACATGCAAGCGGAGGGGGGCGAGGACGACGAACACAACGTGGACACGGAGAGGGAGAGAAGATGGGAGACAGAGAGATAAAGAGGCCAAGATAGACAGAGACAGGGAGACACGGAGACACGGAGACAGAGAGGCAGGAAGATGGGAAGACAGGCAAACGAGGAGACACGGAGACGGGGAGAGGGGGAGACATGGAGACAGGGGGACAGGAAGACGGGGAGACAGGGAGATACGAAGACAGGGACACACGGAGACAGGGGGACAGAAAGACAGGGAGGCACGGAGGCAGGAAGGTGGGAAGACAGGCAGACAAGAAGACACAGAGACAGGGAGACGGGGAGACAGGGGGACACGGAGACAGGGAGACAGGGGGACAGAGAGGCAGAGAGGCAGAGAGACACGGAGACGGGGAGAGAGGGAGACAGGGAGGCGGAGACAGGGACACACGGAGACGGAGAGAGGGGAGACAGGGAGGCGGAGACAGGGACACACGGAGACGGGGAGAGGGGGAGACAGGGGGGTCAGGGAGACGGGCACGTGTATGTGCAGACACAGGGAGACGGAGACGGGGAGACAAAAGAGAGAGAAGAGAAGAAGATGATTAACAGAGAAATCCACACTGCCTACTTTCCCTTTATACCTTTCCTCTCTTTTCTTCTTCCTCGCAACTGCTGTGTGTGGATATCCACTTCATTCCAAGTAGTCGTCGTTTTTCTCGGCGGCGCAGCTGTCAAACATTTTCTCTTTTTGTCTGTCACCATTTCCCTCTTCTTCTTCGTTTTGCTTTCTTTTCCCTTTTATTATCGAACCTGGGCATCAAAAGGGCTACTTGCGCATCTTCTGCTTCTTCTCCTGATCGGTCCACATCTCTTTTCCTCTTCTTCTGCGCGCTCTCTTCCTCTTCACTTCCTCGCCTTCTTCTTCGGATTCGTCCCCCCCGCCTCCTCTCCTTCAGCAGGTTCCTCTTCTCCTTATATCTCTTCTTCTTCTTTTTCTTCATCTCCGTCTTCCATCGTCCTTCGTCCTCCTGTCCCCCCCCACTTTCCCTTCTCTTCCTTCTGTCTCCACCCTTTCCTTTCCAGAAGATGTGACGGAGATGGCCCTGCAAGTTGAAGAGCACCTGCTGGCCCTTGGCTCGATGGTTCACTCTCCCTACGCCGCTGCTTTCAAAGAGGAGATGCGAACCTGGAAGCAAAAATTAGAAGTGGCCCAGGAAGCCCTCGGTGCTGAACTTTTCTGAAAAATATTCCCATCCCTTTCTCCCCCGCTTTGCGGCTCTCTTTGTTTCAATATAAACAACTCTCCCGCGCAGGTCTACGTGCCTGTCTCTTTCTCCTCGGATTGGCTTATACATCCATATGAAAGTTTCTATAAGTATAGAGGATGTATATATGTATAATTTCATCCGGTGATACACACTGGCTCTCTACAAATTACCACACATCTTGTTTTCTCTTCCCACCTATCTCCATTCCTGCCTATATATATATGTATGTATGTGTGTACACCCACATACATATGGATACACATATATGCATTGATTTATACATATATTTTGACTTGCCAAGCTTCTTAGAAATGCATCGCTTCCTCTCTTTCGTCCCCACTATCTCTCTTCGTCTCTATCTCTCTCTCTGTGTCTCCCTCTACACATGTACACCTTACATACATATAGGTGTACGTGTATACACATATACACACTATATACGTATATATATGTATGTGTGTATATACTTCTGGCTATACGTATGTTTCTTCGCGTCCAGCTCTTCAAAAATATCTACGTGTCTCACTCTCTGTCTTCCTGTCTCTCTTCCTCTCTTTTTCTCTGTGTATCTCTCTACACATGTACACCTTATATATATATATATATGTACGTGTATACACACATACATTTATATGGATAAATTCATATATATACGTATATGTTCATGTTTCTTAGTGTCCAGCTCTTTATAAAATATCTACCTGTCTCACTCTCTGTCTTCCTGTATCTCTTGCTCTCTTCTTCTCTGTGTATTTCTCTCCATATAATATATCGCCTGCACACGTATATATATACACGTGTACGAGGGTATATCTTTGTGGTGACTGTTTTATAGGCTTTCTCTTCCTGTGTAGTTATTGTTCGCACTTCGCAATTTCTTGCTCGGTGTGTGATGAAAGGGGTACACATCTCCCTTCCCTTCCCCTTTGCATGCACGTGTTTTCCCGTCTCCCCGTCGTCTACGTCCCTTTCCTCTTCCTTTCTCTCCCCGTCTCTTCGCGTTTCTCTTCGTTTTTCCCCCATTTCCCCCTCTATTCCGTCTTTGTGTCCTTCTCTCGCTTTCTCTCCCTTTTTTCCTGGCCCTTTTTCCGACCTCCGTGCCACGACCTTTTCCTACCCCACACCAAACTACCCGCTCATCAAGTCAGCTGCTGCGACTCCATCTCTGCAAAAAAAAGTTTCCTGTTCACTTCCCCGCATGCGCACTTGCATGTCTACATGTCTCTGCATGCGTCCAAATACATGGATAAATATATGTGTGTCTCCACCTATACACGCACATACGTGTACGCAGGCAGGTATTTATATGTGTGGTGGCACGCTGTCTCGCCAACTTCGGAGGGCAGGAAGTTGCAAGCAAAAACATGCAGATATCTGTAAATTTAAATACTCATACAAGTGTGTATGTATGTATACGGATATGTATAGTAGACACGTCTACCATACACACATATATATATATATATACAGCACTCCGCTTTTCCTGGTGGGAGACTTCTTTTTCTCGGCAGGTGTTTCCTGCGTCCTGCACCTTCCCCACACACAAGACGCACACGTACATCCACGTCCCTCCCTACACTCGTACGAGTATATTCGTATGCATGCATATAGACACATAGAGAGAGAGAGGAAGACAGAAATTCACGTACACACCTGCGTACATGCATGCGACTATACATAGAAGTCTCTACAGAGAGAGACGGAAAGCCACATATGCACACACCGTGTGTGCATCTTTCTGCATATATATATATATATATGTAGGGATAGAGAGATAAACAAAGAGAGAAAGGAAGAAAGAGGGGAAGGAACAATTCACATATACACAAATGTACACGCATGCATCTACATATACATATATATATGGAGAGGGTAATCTACATAGAGACACACGTGTAGGCATGTTCCCACATACATACATATATACAGAGAGAGACAGAGAGAAAAAGGCAGTACACACACACGCACGTATACGAACGCATGCACATATACACATATATATAGAAAGAAAAAAGTACATACACACAAACGTATATGCATGTTTCTACATATATACATATATATATATATATGTAGAGAGAGAGAAGAACATACAAACCCACAGATACAGAGACGCATCTACGCACACACATAGAGTGGCATATATAGAGAGAGAATAACAGAGACATACGTAGATATGGACTCGCGAATAGACATGTACGTGGACGAGTCCATGTGTGATAGAGAAGATTGCTGTCCACCTATACTTGTGTATACCAAGCACTGAGAAGAGGAAGAATCGCGTGTTTGGGTGGGTGTGCTCATGACGAATTTGGCTCGCAGAAGAGTTGGGGGAGTTCCAGGAAGGCTGGGCGAGACTGCAGGGGCTGTTCCTCGCCGCGCCGGGAGAAGTTGATCAGCTGCTGCAGGAGGAAGCAGCTGCCTTCACAGAAACGACCGCGGCGTGGCAGCAGATCGTCGATAAAGTCAGAAACGATCTTGTAGGAGTTCTGCCCCTCTCCTCGGACCCTTCTTTTGTCGAGGAACTCCGTCGTATGAATGAAGAACTCAACGTTATTGCCAAGAATCTACAGGTACATATGTGTACTTGGGGGCGCGCTGCTGCTTCGGTTCGTCCGCCTCCTTGCCTTCTTCTTTTTCTCCCTATTCCGTTTTGCCCCTTTTTTCTTCTTCTTCCTCTTCTGCTTGGCACTCCTGTTCTTCGTCTCTGTCCTTCGCCTCTCCAAAAGTCGCACTTTCGAAGGCTCCTGTGTGAGGAGGTCCACGTCAACTATGCAAGTGCATGCGAATCTTCGACTGCAACACATGGGGTTCGGTTTCCACTTCTGTGAACGCCAGCAGCCTAACAAACACGTCTACACACCTCTCTCTACAGATACCCTACATATATATGCATACGTGTGTGCTTATACACACATATATATATATATATATATGGACGTGATAGTACATACGTGTATACGGGTGCACGTAGGTATATATCTCTCCACAAATATATACATAAATACATATATGGACGTATACAGGTCTGCACGAATACACGAGTATATACATGTGGGTGGACATATGCCTGTGTATCAGTATATATATATATATATGCATGTGTCATTATATATGTATATAGGAGTACAGACAGGTCTGCATTCACATATATATGTGTATATGTACATGGATATATACACAGGTCTACAACGGAACACAGATGTGTGTACATATACACATATATATATAAGTGGACGTATACAAGTCTACTAGAACATATACATACACACCTGTGTAGCAGCGTCGTTATATATGTGTATATCGGTGCACACACCACTACACCCATACACAAATACATCTACACACATATATATGCATAGATGTACGGAGGCGTACACACATACAGGAATATATATATATACACACCTGGGTCATAATGTACGTATTTGCGGATGTACGCAAGTCTGCAAATCTATCTATCTATATATATATATATATTTGTATATTGATAGGTATGAATCGGAGCTCACTGACAGGAGTGAACACGTCTGCTGAAATTACGTATGTATCCCTTTCACCTTATATATATATATATATACGTATTTACGTATATATCCATGTACATATATACACATATATATATCCATATAAATATAAATTATGTATGTATCTCCATATACATATATATATGTAGACGTGTGTGACGACACTAACATTTATAGATGTGAGGAGGTGAGTGTCACAAGGTCCGTCACTTTTTCTTTCTCCTTTTCGCTTTGCAGCCATAAATGTATTTCCCTATATGTATGTACACGTAGATATTTACTTACGCGTGTTGGTTTATATAATAGCAGCAGGAGAGGATATAAAAGATGTTGGAAGGGGTCAGAAAGGTGCAACACAAATATTTGGTCGGCGCAAGGAGCGCTGCGAGTTCACCAGCGGCGTCTCACCGCGACGCCCGGAGACGCAGCTGCTGTTGCATGCATGCAGAGCTATTTTTTTTTCAAACGAAGGACACAAAAACTCCCGTTTCTCTGGGCTCTGTTTGGGTCTTTCTACTTTCTTCTTCTCCGTAGCCCGTTTTCTCCCTCTGTCTTCCTCTTCATGTACATATACTCGTAAAATTCATTCATGCGCACACACTCATACATATAAATGTATACGCACGTATATATATGTGTGGATGGATAGTAAATATATGCGTATATATATGGAGAGAGGAAACTCTCTGTACGCAATGTGAGTTTAAACATATATATATATAGGGAGAGAGAGACAGAAAAGTATATCAGTAGCTAGTGAACACATGCATGTGTATCTATCTTTATAAATAGAAAGAAAGACAGAGAGAGCAAGAAAGACATATCCACACATATATATACAGAGAGATAGAAAAGGATGGAGAACATCCGCATACAGTGGAAGTATGTGTTCATACATATCTGTCTATACATGTGTATATCTAGAGAGAGAGATAAAGAGAGGAGGAAATCAATAGCTACTAAACTCCTATTTGTATATCTATCTGTATATACATATATATATATATGTGGATATATAGAGAGAAGGAGATCAATAACTACTAAACACCTGTATGTATATCTATCTGTATATACTATCTGTGTATACACATATATAAATATATACATATACATATATGTGGATATATAGAGAGAAGGAGATCAATAGCTACTAAGCACATATGTGTGTATCAATTTATCTATATATATGTAGAGAGAGAGGAATACCTGTAGCTACTAAACGGATTTATCTATACGTAGTTACCTGCATGTATATATATGCATATATACATACAGAGAAAGAGAAGGAATCTGTGAACTTCTTCTTGCATACGACGAGGAAGCACATGCATAAGATTCTCTCAAAGACAACTACATACGCATGCGTATGCGCATATATATATATATATATATGTATGTTTATATATCTACGGAGAGAGAGGGTAGAGAGAGACACAGGTGGAGAGTGTCACCGTGTTTTGTTTTCTTTTCATAGAACTACTTAGAGAAGAAGCGCCGTCAATTTGCCAGATTCTACTTCCTTTCTGATGAAGAAACGCTCAGCGTCCTGGCCTTGGGAAACGCCGCCGCAGTTGTCGATCCGGCGTCTCTGTCAAAGTGCTTCGGCGGCGTCGCCCGTCTCCAACTTGTCTCGTCTCTGTCTCCTTCCTCTGCTGCTGCTTTTGCTGCTGCCGCCTGTTCGTCATCGTCTGCTGCTGTCTCGGCGGCGGCAGCAGCGACAGCAGCAACGGCAGGGTCTGCCTCCGGCTGTTCTCTTCCTGTGGCAGAGGAAGACTCTGCTGCTGCTTCTTCTTCTTACGCAGGTTCCTTCGCTTCTTCGAGAGCAGCCGCTGCTCCCCTGTCTGCTGCTGCTCCGCTTCTTTCCCCATCTTCGTCCTCTTCGCTGCCACCGCCCGTGGGACCTGTTGCAGCAGCAGCAGCTGCTCCTTCTCTTCGTACGCCGGCTTCTGCCGCGACCGCCTGCAGTCTCGCAGGCGGCGTGGTGGCTCTGCAGACGGCGAGCGGGGCAGCAGCAGAGGCAGCAGCAGAGGATTCGGCAGCAGCAGACGTCGCTGCGCAGCTAAGCAGTGGTTTGCTGCGGGTCTGTGGCATGGGTTCACGAGAAGGAGAAAAAGTTTTCTTCGCTGAGACGCTCTTCCCTGCGGCTGCTGCTGCAGAGGTATTTTTTGCCCAAATTGAAGAAGCAATGCGCTACACGCTGTACCTGCTGTTACAGCATGCCTGGCGGACCTATCCTTCTGAGGACTTTATCAAAGGCAGTAGCGGAGCCGCTTCTTCTTTTCCTGCATGTGCCGCTGCTGCCTCTGCGCCTGCTACTTCTTCTTCTTCTTCGTCCTTTTCCGCCGCGCCACAGTCTATCACTGCATCCGCAGCAACAGCAGCAGCAGTCGCAGAGAGAGCAGCAGCAGCAGCGACAGCCAAAACCAGCGCAGCAGCGGTCGCACCAGCTACAGCAACAGCAGCAGCACCGGAGGCAGCAGCAGGAGGCTCGGGGAGCCCCAGGGCTACCGCGACAGCCATAGCAACAGGAACGAAGTCTGCTGCTGTCCCAGAAGGAGGAGCAGAGGCTCCTCCGCCGATGCAGACTCTTCCTTATTTCTCCTGGCTACAAAATTTCCCGGTGCAATGTCTCAGCGTTGTTGAGCAGCTGGTGTGGGCTTGCAACGTGGAGCAAGCTTTCTTGGGTGAAGAGGCAGCAGCAGGTGTCCTGGGACGACGCCCTCCCTCCCCGTCTTCCTCTTCTCCTGCAGCAGCAGCAGGCGCAGGAGCAGCAGCAGCGCCAGGAGAGACGCCCCGCTCCTGGCGTCGTCACCGTAGCAGTAGCAGCAGTAGCAAACGAAGCGATAACGTCACTTTAAAGAATCTTCGCCGCTGCAGATCTGCCGTAGAAGGGAGAATTTCTCGGTATAGAGCCTTCCACAGAAAAGCGAGGAAAAAGGGAATACACACATTGCCGGGGTCGGAGAAGATAGAACGGGGGACGAGCATTCTCCTCTCCACACGTACAGGAGAAACCTCCCATCTTTACGTTGAAATTTACTCACCTGGAAATACACATACTCCTTCTGAAGCCTTGCTGCGCTGACGCTTGTTCTCTGTTCATAAGAAAATATATATAGATGTATGTATGGATATCTACACGTATATCTGCATATGTCTATATATGTCTAGATATATGTTTCCATACATACTGCTGTATATATCCCCGTAATCCTTTACGTGTATCCCTTCTTATGTATCCATACACATCTCCCTCTATCCTGTGTGCACATATATGTCTCTATGTATATCTCCGTATACATACATATATATATGTATGGATATCTTCCGTATTGCTCTCTTTTGATCTACCTGTATATCTCCGCTTATATGTGTGTATATATCTACCTGCACATGCCTATATATACACCTCTCTCTCTCTGTGTATATATACATGTATGTGTATGTTTATATGTGTCTATATACATATCTCTCTGTATACATATGTGTCTGTCTAGTTTCTTCATTCTCTCTCTCTATATATAATAATATGTACATATACATATACACCTTTATGTATCAATAGGTACATTTCTTTCTCCATATGTATAAATCTCTCTCCCTGCATATCACTCTATATATGCATATATATATATATATTTATCTACTTTCGATATGTCGATGTACAATTCTCTCTACGTATCTCTCTTTCTATATATATATATATATATATGCAAGTATATCTCCCTATTTATCTCTCTCCGTATAACTCTCTACAAATCTATGTATCACCACATATATATATATATATACATATGCGTATATATATATATATATACACGTGTTGCTTCTCGGTTTATCTACAATGTACTCCACAGTAAACCGTTATACATATTTTTCCTTCTCTCTCTTTCCATATATATATGTTACGCCATATATCTTCCCCTATAAAGTTTATATACCACTCTATTTGTGTATATCTCTTTCTGTATATCTATCTATCTATATATATATATATACCCCACGTGTGTCTATATGTTCATCTATATACTTGTACACATATATTCATGTATCTATATACACCCTTCTACACACATCTGTACGCATTTCTCTCTCTATATGTATATCTCTTCGTATACGTATGTGTCTTCCTACATAAATACGATCTCTATGTATTTCTATTTGCTTTCCCTGTATATGTTTTCTTATACCCGTCTCTCTCTTTAAAGATACGCAATACTATCTGCACGTATATATATATATAGTGGGGTCTGTATAGAAGCTTGTCTATCTCTCTGCGTATCCACCTATATATCTACCCATATTTATACGTGTCAACGTAAGGTAGATACACGTCTACACATCTGTCTTTGTATAAGTAATTGTTTCTATCCCTGCCTCTCTACCATTCTATCTATACACACCTATCTATCTCCTGCCTATGACACACAAGAGTAGAATCAATATACATATATGTGCATATATATGTATATTTATATATATATACATATATAGGTATGTATATGTAAATATAGACATATATGTACGTCTGTATATATATATATATATCTACATGGGTGTATATATATACATACATACAACTACATGGGTATATATATATAAATGTATGTATATGCATATATTGAGAAGAGAAATTTCTCTTGTAAAGTGTAGGTAGGAGAAGCCGCTTCTGCAAATGCGTTGTGGCCATTCTGAATTTTCTCCAATCGCCCCGCTCTCCCGACCAAATCTATTTAAGAGGCTTCGTCTATACCTTCGTACATATATATGTATGTATATACGTGTCTACTTATATGCGTGTTTGTACACACACGTATATACGTTTGTGTTTATTTGCCCTCATCGCGTCTCGTCTTTCTTCTCCCTAAAAATCTACCGTCCTACTCGAGTCGCCTTCGCAACATGAGTATTTTGTTGTATTTACATATATTCATACATATATATATGTGTAGAACTAGACATGTATTTGTATAGACACATATGTAGATACATGTATACGGGTAAACAACGAGGTAAATATATATGTGTATCATAGAGCGACATTCAGTAAAATACACACTTTTAGATTTATATGTAGACACACGTGTGAACATATGTATAGGCACACATGCGGGGATATACGTAGAGATACGTGCAGACATATACGTAGACATACAAGCATGTACATATATATATATAGATATATATATGAAGACGTAAATACATATATATATATATATAGACATTAGAAATTACTATATGTTGACATACGTGTAGACACATACTCATATGTAAACGGACATGTATATATAACCTTTTATATGTGGACACATGCATATGTATAAGCGAATATGTAGACATATCTATATACAAACACATGCATGTAGATATATATATTGTAGAGATACATACATGTAGACGTTTGTAGAGCCATATATGTAGACACACATGTCTATATATGCATATGTGTAAACATGAACACATATGTGTATATATATATATATAGAGAGAGAGAGAGAGGGACACAGGTACGTAGTCGCATACAGACATATATATATATATATATATATAGTGATA
>KL647296.1:3554403-3625418 GCA_000727475.1 Sarcocystis neurona
CATACATATATATATATATATATATATGTGCTTCTAGTTCTCCATACATATATATGTGTGCTTCTAGTTCTCCATACATATATATATATATATGTGCTTCTAGTTCTCCATACATATATATATATGTGCTTCTAGTTCTCCATACATATACATATGTGCTTCTAGTTCTCCAGACATATATATATGTGCTTCTGGTCCTCCATACATATATATATGTGCTTCTGGTTCTCCATACATATATATATGTACTTCTGGCTGTCCATACATATATGTGTGCTTCTCTATACACATAAGACGATACATAGAGAAAGAGAGAGAGAAAAAGAATACTGCGGCTCCTGTTCATTGCTGCTGCAATTTGTATACACAAACATATCCAATACGTGCAAATACATACATATATATATATGTATGTGTGAATATATTCTCTGCCACATATAAATGTATGTGTATGTTTTTCTGTACATACATATGTGTCTGTATGAGTATTCACATGTAGAAGGAGAGAACCAACCCATATATACATCCATGCACACATCTATATATATATGTATATGCACAAAATTTCTACGCGGATCTACTTGTCTATCCGCCTATCTATCTATTTCTATATATTGATAGATATATATACAGAGAGAAAGAGGCGCTGGGCGGATTTCGTAGAGATGTGCATATTGGTGAAGATGTGAAGAAGTGGACAGGACGGGTCCTCGTGCAGCTGCAGGGCTACACCAGACCACTCCACATACTTTTCCCCATATACGCATGCATGCATAAACAAAAATTTGGGGAATGTGTCATAGAAATATACGACTCATATACATATATACGGATATGTATCTCAGAGAAAAGAATCGTCTACGACAGCAAAAACTTCCATATATCTTTCTTACATATATATGTATATAAACATACAGTTGCAAATTCTCCTGCATACATATATATATATATATATATGTCTGAATATTCCTCGTCGTCTATTACTACAATATATATTATATCAAATCAACACACATATATATATAGATATGTTTATATGTATAGGGCATGTGTGACGTTGTCGCTGCCGATGTTTTGGTCGCTGTGTGGAAAGTGATCGCTTTTCTCTTCCCTTCTTTTTCCTCCCTCACTTCACGCACCCTCTCTTCCCTACAACATTATATATTCTCACGTGCGAAAACGTGTATACATATCTACATACACATATATATATATATTAATATGTGTATATATGCGTATATACACATATATGTGTATTTGTGTGAATCTCTCTCTCTCTCTATTTATATATATATATATATATATGTTTATTTGTTCGTTGCCCACCAGAGAAGACGAACGGGGAAAAGCATTTTTTGAGGGGGAGAGAGAGGAGGAGGTCGTGTTTCTGCTGCTTTTTGCGAGGGAATTTGTTGGCAGACCATTTCCTGCTCAGAAGAAGCATGTGTCTGAGTCTGCGCACACGGACGTCTACACACATATACGTCCGGGGTGTACGTACAGCAGAAAAACATGTAATGTACAGAAACTGACATACACACACACACACGTATATCTACGTCGTTTTGAGAGTGTGTAAATTCATCCTTCCCATTATTTACTCATAATTAATATATATATATCTTCAGGCATATAAATATATTTATACACGTACCTATACATATATATATGTGTACCTGTAAAAATCGTACATATGTATTGTAGTGTATATTTATTTATTGTTATATACATATATATATATATATATGTAGATACGTATAGGTGTCTGTATCTGTGCTTATATATATACACGTATGTCTGAGGAATGCAACACACATTATATTGTACTTGTATATATATGCACAAATTTGCAGAGGAAGGGAGACGAACAAACGCATATTCGCAGATATAAGTGTACCAAGATAATTACGAGGAAAAACCTATACGCTGCTATTTTCAAATCTTTATATATATGTATGTTTTTGCATATGTGTTCCTTGGACTTGTGGACGACTTCCTTGAAGAAGCGTGACACAGCAGGTTGAAAGGGAACCAAAGAAAAACAACACCACCTACACACAGATACATCAAAACGAAGAAAGGATCCGCTGCAGAAGTATTTTGAAAATTTTATTTAACGAAAGCGAGGACCAACATATATATGCGTGCGTTCATCTCTCTCTCTCTTTATATATATATATATATGTATATATATGTGTATACCAAGGCGTGGCGAGGTCTACTCAAGCAGATATATGTATGTAGGTGTAGACCAACATATATATATACACATATACACAGAAACAGAGGTACTTGTAAGAAGTAGACACGGAGGTATCCTTACATATATGTAGAGAGAGAAACTTAGACAACGTTCGAATGACAAATGACTCCGAAAGAGTATAGAACTGCAATGAACGAGACGCAGCAGCAGAACAGCCTCCACGCGAACATTTCTGTTGCTAATTTCTTCATGAATACTTCCCCGTCAGCCAAGCTTACTCAGACTTCCTCTCCCTCTCTTCCTCCATACACATATATATATATAGATATATATAGATATATGCATATGCACCTCTGTGATTGTCTTCAACAAAGTACGCATATATATATATATCTGCTTCGACAAATATATGTGCTTCTGTAGTACTGCAGGCACTAATAACGTTCACATACTCTTCATATATATATACATATATAGGTGCGGAGAAACATATGTCATTTTAGTTACCCATCTCTCTGTATATGAGTAGATTCGTATACATACAGAGATGTGTATCTCTCGCCTTCTTCTCTTACTTGTACACATGGCGGAAAGAAATTTTGCCCTGTATGTGTATCTAACAATATATATATATATTAATATATGTATATATATATATTGACGTTCGTGGCTGCCCAGTTTTTTTCTTCTCGTCCTCTGTGTAGGCGAATAGTAATAGGCAGGTGAGGGGCCCTATTAGGCCTATATAACGGCACCACGCCCTACAGGAACAGAGAATGGCAGATTTACGCATATATATATATATATATGAGGAAGAAGAAGTAAGTGTACACACACGTACCTGTATATGAGGAAAAGAAAACTATTTACATGCATGCGTGTGTCTGTGCACGAGGGAGGGGCAAAAATATGTACATGCATATACATATTTACGTGTGTGAGATGAAGCGGAGCTTCTGTCAAAGATAGATGTTTCCCCTTCTTTTGTTGTTGTCTGTCTTCGTTGAATTGTTTCCCTAGCGGCTTTCAGACAGCAGCAACCCTCGCGCCGAAGGTCCTTGCTGTTTTTGACTTGGCAGCAAAGCAGCTCAGCACCCAGGGTCACTACGACTTCGGCATGCGGGCAGTGAAGACGGTCCTTCGTCTCGCAGGTATGAAAAAAAAAGAGCGCCGCAGCAGCAGGAGAAGTCCGAGGCTGTGGCGACAGCAACAGCAGCAGCGCCGTAGGGCGGAGAAACAGCAGTAGTCACGGAGGCCCCATAGAGGCCGCAACAGGAGCAGCAGCAAAAGCGAAGCAATCTGAAAGGTGCAGCAGAAGCAGCAGCAGCTGCAGCAAGGTGGAAATGGCAGCAGGGGCTGTAGCAGGGAAGGAAGAAGCGGCAGCAGCAAGAGCGCTGGCAGACGGGCCCTACGGAGCAGCAGCAGGAGAAACGGGCAGCGCAAACGCAGCAGCAGACGCGGAGGAGCAGCAGCAGAAGCCGGGACACCCGCGGGCGGCAGCAGGAGCAGTACAGCAGCATGGCAGCATACAGGCGGGCAGCGAAAGACAAAGCAGCAGCAGCAGCAGGAGAAGGACCAGGTATCGCAGCAGCACGGAAAGAGCCGCAGCAGAAGAAGCAGCAGCAGCAGCACGAAACAGCTGTACTGGGTCCGCAGAAAAGGGGAGAGACGCAGGAACAGGAGCAGCAGCAAGCACTGTCGCGTGCGGGTAGAGAGAGCGAAGAGAAGTCGGGGGAAAGGAACAGCAGCGGTAGCACGCCGAAATAAGAGGAAGGTAGAAATGGAAGAAACGGGGACAGCGGTTTTTCACCGAATTTCAAGCAGCAACAGCAGCAGCCTCTAGGGAGTCAGCAGCTCCTGCTGCACTTCTCCATACCGCAGCAGTTGATAAACCGACACACTCGCCGTCGAGATACTCGTGCAATATATCGAAGGCCAAGTTCTCTTTACATATATATAAATATGTATCTGTGTGTCCACGCAGAAAACAACTACATATGTGCACAAGGATAATAGAATATGGAGACACATATACACGTATGTGTGTGTCTATGTATATGGGTGTGTTTATATACGTATGCATATACATGCGGAAGTATACTTGTACCCGTATATATTTGTACATGTGGAAGTGTGGTTGTATGGAGGTGTGGAAGCATCCCCATACATATATATATATATATGTACATATGAACAAGTATGAAATATACACAGAGGTATACTTATATATATGTGTATAGATAGACAGATATGGGCCTGTGTGGGCGTGGGTGTGGGCACATACATATATATGTGTATGTATGTATGTATACGCTTTTATTATAAGTCACAGAAGTATATTTATATATGTGTGTACATTACGAATATCGATAGATGTATGTTTGTATGTATAGGTACACAGATAGAGAGATAGACATGTATCTGTGTGAGTTTCTCTCTACATATATATATGCACGTAGGCACCCAAGTAGTATATATACACGGAAACGTTATTGTTTATAGGTACATATATATGTATCTATTTACACATATATAGAGAGCGAGAGAGAGAGATAGATATAGATGTATGAATAAATTGATTCATATAGATACATGTTTGCGTGGATCCCACTGATAAGAGAAGGAGGGACCTCCGTCGATCTTTTCTCTTTGAATCGCTGTGCGAAGGATAATATATATATATATCTATAGATGAATATGGATCTATTCATCTATTTGTATATATGCATATAGATGTATAAATATAGAGAGAGGTAGTATACGTGTATATTCCTACCCTCAGGCACAGATATAAATATACACATATATACATCTCTCCCCGCATCCATACCTAAGTGCAAATATGGATACATATATATAAGTAGACGTATAAGCGCATGCAGATCGATATATGTAACGGTGTCCCCCCACATACATGCGCATGTGACGAGGCCTAGCACTACATTTCTGCATGCCTCTCCACACGTACACTCCCTCCCTGTCTCTCTCTCTATATATATCGGTGGATATAAGAGAGATCAAACACACGTCACTCCACATACAACCTGAACCTATATATATATATATCTTGACGTAGACACTTTTATATCGGAGAGTACGTACGCATCTCTACACTTCCTTTCCCCAGCCTCACACATATATATATGTGTTTGTGTACACTTTCCCAGCCCCACTGACGCACAACACAAATACACGGGCAGAGAGGAAAAGAGAGAGCCGTGGTATACGTATGCATGTGCATATCAATATCTACATATATTACCCCAGCCGTACAGGGACTTTGCTACACACAAACACACACGGGGTCGGAGCACATATATATATATATATATATGCATTTCTATGGCTCATTATGGTCAGACTCTCACACACGCGTACATATATATAGAGAGAGCGAGCAGCCCTTTTGGGCGGATGATAGGGACAGAGAGGAATAGAGACGGGAGTAAACTGCGGTGAGAGAAGTTTTCTGTGGGTGTGTGATGGTGAACAGCGCAGCTGAAGCAGCAACATCCGCAAGCAGACGAAACGCACCTGCTGATCAACGCGTTGACGACGGCAAATGTGCCAAAGCTGGTGACTGCTGACTTCCCTGTGTTTCTTGGGATAACGGCGGAGAGCTTCCCGGACTGCTCGGTGTCTCCCCAGCACTCCCTGCTGCTGCGCAAGGCAGTCAAAACGGAGACGAGACGCAGGGGACTGCAGCCCTTCGATTCGTTCCTCTCTCAAACGTTGCAGCTGCATGAGACGCAGCTTCTCCGCCATGGGGTCATGCTGGTACGGAAGCACAGAAAAGGGACACTGTCTGCATTTCTGCCGAACTTGGCACTTCTCTCCCCCCTTTTTGTCTGCTGAATTTCCTCTCCATTTCGCTCTCACCTTCTCTCTCTCTCTTTTTCTGTCCTTCCCTGTCCCGGCCCCTTTCCTGCCCCTTCTCCGCCGTTTCTCTTCCTGTCTCCCCGTCTCCGTCCCTCTTCGTCTCCGTGTCTCCGTCTCCGTCTCCCTGTCTCCGTCCCCCTTCGTCTCCCCGTCTCCTTTCTCTGTCTCTTCCCGTCTCCGTGCTTTTCTCTGTCTGTCTCTTCTATTCGCCCTTCTTTTCCCTTTATCTTCGTTTCTCTCTTTTCCGCTCTCGGCCCTTCTCCGCCCTTTCTCGCTCATTTCCTGTCTTTCTCTCTCTGTGCAGCTGCCGCTACCCCCCTACTGCTCTCGCCTGCTCTCCGCGTTTTTCTCCCTTTCTCTCTGTCCCACCTACTCGCCCTTCTTTGTGTCTTCCTTTCTCTCTGTCTGCTTTTCTCCCTGCCTCCCTGCAAGCCGTTCAGTGGAAAATCACACGCAGCAGAGACGGCACAAAAAAGAGTCGCGTCTGCACATATGTGTGGCTGTCTATAAAACACCACCGGCGCAAGGGGGGGAAGAAAAGGGGAGAAGAAGCCGCTCCTTCTCGCAGAGGAGAAGAAGAATCTGCGTAGAGAGAAGGGGAGAGGAGGACGAAAAGAGGCAACACGCAAAAGTCCCGCCATTTCTGGGCGAACTCCTTTCTCTCCCAGCAGCTCCCCCCAAGTTCTTTTTTCTTCTATATTCCTGCAGCAACCTGTGGCGTCTCTCATGTGTTCTTCCCCTCTTTCATGCAAGTAAACCTCTTGTTGCATGCAGCAAGAAACCCGCGCGTACAAAAGAGAACGTGAGCTGCTCAGCTGTATACACACCAGACTCGCCCGGCATCTCTGGCTGTCTCTCTCTGTGTCTGCGTGAGTCTGCTCGCGTGCCCTCTACCTGCGTACAGCCTGTTCTATTTTGACCATTTACTCTGGAACTTTTTCCGCAACGCGTAGCTATGAAGAAGGCTGGCAGAGCAAAGAAGGTGGCTGCTCGCAAGATACGCCGCGCCCGGGCTACCTCTCCTCTCTCCACCTCCCTGCTGCTGTTGCTACTGCGTAGCTGCTGCTGTTCTAGTTGGTGCTGCTGCTGTTGCTCTTGCGGCGTCTGCTGCAGGTGGGCGAGGCCGGGTGCGGTAAGAGCGAGAGCACGCGGGTGCTGGCCGGGGCCTTGACGACTTTGAGCGAAGAAGAAGCAGCAGCAGCCGGACGCGAGGCAGCCGCAGCAGGAGCAGGGGGGAAGGCGGTGCAGCGGCAACAGGAATTTATGCCCGCCGACGTTGTCGTCCTGCATCCCAAGGCCATGGAGCATCGCAGTCTCTTCGGCGAAGTCGTCCCGGCTACACAGGAGTGGCGAGACGGACTGCTCAGCCAGGTATGAAGAGGCCGGGTGAACACGTACTTGCTGCTGTTGAAGGAGACGAGACACGGCAGCACCACCCCACACCCCACACAACAACGCACGGCGACACGCGAGAGTTCGCAGGCGGGTCGAAATATAAGATCAATATGTTATCCCGTGCCCGCTACTTTGTCCGTTTTCCTGTCTCAGAGAAAAAGAGAGGAAAGGGACGGAGAGAAACGGCCCAGCAATTTAGTTGTGGGCGTGGGGAGGGGACATTTACGTTTCTGCAGAGGAACAGAAAAAAAGGGAAAACGCTTCAGCAGCTACAATTGACAGAAAAAGAGAGCGAAGAGAGAGACAGCCGCGGGGATATAAAAAACATTTAGACAGCCGCAACTTTTCGCCCCAAAGATGGATATATACACAGGTGGATATATATATATATATATAGATTGATAGGTAGATAGATAGACAGAGTGGTATATACTTATATGTATAGATATAAATATATATCGAGAGAGAGACAGAGAGAAAAGGATATAAGTAGATATATATATATATGGATATATAGAGAGGGATATATATACAGATGGATATATATATATATATATAGAGAGAGAGAGAGAGAGAGACAGATAGGTATACAGATATGGACAGACACATCTATAGGTAGAAATAGACACATATGCATATATACAGAGAGAAAGAGTTGTCGCCCTTTTTCTCGGGGAGGGATCAACAGAAGACATCCACAGAAAAACTTCACCGTGCACGGGCAGCAACATATGCATATATATATATATATGCATATGAATAGGTATATAGACTTATGAACAAATAGATATGTAGAAAGACAGACAGATGGAAATGCCTTTATACATATAGATATAGATAGATAGATATATAGATAGATGTGTATACTGATGGATATATATGTATATATGTGGAGACACATATATATAGATAGATATATGTATAAATAGATATAGATACACATGTATATATATATATATCTAGAGAGAGAGAGATAGATATAGCCCTATATATATATAGCCATATAGCCATATATATAGATGTATAGATAGATACAGGTATATCGGTAGAGATAGAGATAGAATTATATATATATATATGTACAGGTAGATATATAGATATATAGATAGATATATAGATAGGTAGATACGTAGATATATATATATATATACGCAAACAGGTAGATAGATAGATGTGGGCAAATCTGTATCTCATACTCTCTCTTAATAGAGGCACTGAAGAGCAGCTACAGAGAACTTCACTTTACATGAGCACAAACATACATATATATATATAAATCTATATATATAAGAATACATATATATACGTATATGTACATGTGTGTACACATATGGGTATATGTGTGTTTTTCTTACGATCTGATAGATGTAGAAAAAGGGATCTACAAAGAACTCCTTCACACATAAGCAGCAGTACACATACGTATATATATATATGTCTATATGTATATTTACATACGTATATATATATATATATATATGTACATATATTTGTATGTATCTACCCGTCCATCTCTCTACCTTATCCGTTTAGCTGTCTATGTACCTCCCCACACATATCACACGTATATACCCACACATATACCTGTATATCTCTCCCCCTCTCTACATATAAATGTGGACATGTACAACTGCCTATATACTCAGCTACCTCCGTGTCTAACTCTTTTTATCTTTAGCTTTTTCTCTCTCTATGTATATGCAGATATCTAAATACATGGAAAGACAGAGAGACGGAGACACCTGTGCAAGTACCTGACAATCTACTCGGTCACCTGCACGTCTAGCCGTCTCCCTCTCTATCTCTCCATATATGTGTATTTATACATATATATGTGGATCTACGTACATTCATTTATTCTCTACTTCCTGTTTCTACCTATCTGTCTGCCTCCCTAGCTACCAATCGATCTGCGGTAAATATACTCATGTGTGTCGCACCTATACACGCATATGTGCATGCGTACATGTATGTAAGAGGTTCCCTATTTCTCTATATATCTCTTGGTATTTCTCTCAATGTATATATGTATAGATGTATCTATTTGTCTACTATACCTACCTGTCTACTCAGCTGCGTACCTGTCTAAGTCTTTATAGTCTTATTAATGTCTGTGATACGTATACATGCCTCACAATGCCCCACCTCCTAAACGATCTCTCTATACGTACATCTATCCAGGTACCTAATACATATAAATATAAGTAGATATATATAGGTAGATAGATGCGCATCTGTCTACTTATTGACTTGGTTACCTCTGTGTATATGGAGAATTCTTTTTATTTCACTCTTCCTTCCCATATATATATGTGTATACCGCCTTGTCTTCCTATTCGCTGTTCTCTTCATTCATGTGCCCACCAATTTTTTTCTGGTCTCTGCATGCAAAAAGTGGCTTCCTGCCTCTCTACAAATCTGTCTTTCTCTGTGTCTATTTGCTTCCACTGACATACATACATATATATAAATATATATGTATGTCTTCCCCTATTTACATATCTCTCTATTGATCTGCTGTATATCTATCCACATAATAAATAAGACGCGTATATATAGGGTACACACATGTATTCATAAATCGCTTATCTGTCTACCTATTTACCTATGCCTCTGCACGAAAGTACTATATATATGTATATGTTTGTTGATGTGTCTGTAGAAGTCTATCAGCTGGTGTTTCTGCGGACCTTATTCTCTGTATACCTGAATATCTGGCCATTTATGTTCAAGTCCTTTTGCAACTTTTCTGTCGACTCTGAATATCTTTCGCAGTTCTTTCTCTTCCTTTTTAGATCTATTCCTTCTCCTCTTTGTTCTCTCTCTTTCCCCGGGCACTATGCGACCTGCTTCTTATTCTCCTGCTGCTGCTGCTGAAGAAGAAGGAGGCGGACAAGATATAGAAGAAGAGGAAGATGCTTCTATTTGCCTGCTTTTTGTTCTCGCCCTTCCCCTTCCTCCTGCTCTACTTCTTTCGCCCTTTCTCTTTTGTTGTGCTGCTTCTACTGCTTTGCTGCTGCTGCTCTTCCACGCCTGCTGCCTGCTGCTGCTTCGCTACTATTGTCGCTGTCCGGCTGCTCCGGACTCGCCGGTGCTGCCTTGACTTCTCTCCTGTTGCTTCTCCCACTCCTGTTGCTGCTGTCGTTCCCCTCCTGTTGCTGCTGCTGCTGTCATTTCTGTCCTGTTACTTGTGTTACTCTCCCGTGGCTGCTGCTGCTGTCGTTTTCCTCGTGTTGCTGCTCTCACTTCCCTCCTGTTGCTTCTGCTGCTGTCGTCTCTCTCCTGTTGCTGCTGCTGCTGCCGTTTCTCCCCTGTTGCTGCTGCTGGTGTGGTTTCTCTCCTGTTGCTACTACTTCTTTGACTTCTCTTCTGCTGCTGCTGTTGCTGGTGCTGCTTCTCCGCCGTCGTTTCTCTCCTGCCACTGCTGCTTCTGTGGCTCCGCGCCTGCTACCTCGTTGCTGCTGCTGCTGCTGTTGTGCGCATGCATTCCCAGACGATGAGGCAGGCAGCAAAGGAAGAGGAGAGGAAGAAGTGGCTGGTGTTTGACGGATTGCTTGATTCTTTCTGGGTAGAAAACATAAATTCTCTTCTGGACGATAACAAGGTCCTTTGTCTCGCCAGCGGGGAACGTCTCCGTCTGCCACAAAATATGACAATTTTCTTCGAAGTGCAGGTACGCCCATCTCCCCGTGTCTCGTGCTGTCTCGAGGAATAGAAAGCACCAGCGCGCTCGTTTCCAACCAACGGCCAAGAAACAACAGCAAAAACAGAGAGCAGCCAAAAAGTGAAGCACAGGCAGTAACACCACCCCAAGACACAAAAACGGCAAGAAAGGGAGGGACAAAGGAAAATAAAAAAGTGACAAAACCTCGCCCGACCTACTGGTAGTTCCATACTACTACTACTGCTAGCCCTATATCACTACTATTCTACTACAAATGTACGACGACGCTACTCCCGTACTACTACTACTACTACTACGACTACTACTACTACGACTACTACTACCACTCCTACTACTACAACAACTGCTATTACTAGTGTTGCTACTACCGCCACTACTACTGCTAATTCTACTACCACACCTACGTATATGCGTATACGCCCATATATATATATATATATAGAGAGAGCGAGAGAGAGAAGGAGAACAGGATACATTTATATATATGAAGAGATGGACAGAGAACAAAACGCATATTATATCGCTGCTGGTCGTGTTTTCGGTCCTCTAAAAGCGGAAGATATTCGGAATAAAGGGAAGAGAGAGAAGGAGAGAAACACTGAGGAAGAGAAGAAGATACACATTTACATATATGCGTCTACCTCCTCTGCAGAGTCTCATTTTGCTGCTGTGTGACTGCTGCTGCTTCTGCTTCTGCTTCTGCTTCTCTTCCGTTCTCTCTTGCTGCTGCTGTTGCCTGCTGCTGTCAAACGCTGCTGCTCTGCTCCTGCAGCGGTGCCCCCGCAGGCTGCCGTGCTGCTGCTGCTGTTGTCGCAATTTCCCCACTCCCTGCGACTGACCGTCCCCTTCTCCTTCTCCTTCTCCTCCTGTCTCTCTTTTGCCGCTGCTGCCTTTCCTCTATCTGCGCTGCTGCTCTCCCTGCCTTCCCTGCCACTGCTGCTGCTGTTCCTGCTGCAGGACCTAGGCACCGCGTCTCCAGCGACAGTCACGCGCTGTGGGATGGTTTATATGGAAGATATCCACAGAAATGTTGTAGAAGCAATGCTTCACACGTGGAAAGAAAAACAACTGCAGCCTGCTGCTCCGGCTTTGGCCAACAGTCTTCATCGGTGGACGGTAGCCCTATGTCGCGTCGCTCTTCCCTTCATCCGAGAACATTGCTCGGTATGTCTCTCTATCCATATATATGTACACATATATACATATATATATGTATTAGTGTATATACGTGTATATATATATGTTAATATATATACATATATATATATATATATATTCTCTCTCTCTCTCTCTATATATATATATATATATATATTTGACGGTGCTTTCTTGTATAAAGAAATATCGTAGCAAGTTTTCTTCCACGTAGATCCGTGCATACATATATATATATATACGTATCTCCTCGGATGATGAGGGACCTCCTTCCATGCTTCTGTCTATCTCTGTATATGTATACAGATATATATGTTTGCAGACATATGTATGTAATCCAATTTAATGTATAAGTAGATATCATGTGAGCTTTCTTTCATGTATATCTACCCGTCTATCTATCTCTCTATCTCTCTCTCTATATATATATATATTTGTGTTTCTCTGTGTATAGAGATACTGTGTGGATCTTCCTTTCAGTTACAAATACTACTTTTCTCTCTGCGTGTATATATGTTTATGTACGAGTAAATATTGTCATATATAAGAGGAGATATGTTATGTTGTTCGTTCTTCCACGTGTATCTATCTATCTATAGATATATATGTGGATGTACGTCAAACCCATGTCCGCATACATCCAGAACTTCCCTATGGCTTTTCCTTCTCTGTGTGTCCGTCTACATATTTACATATAAACATACACATACATATATATATATTATCTGTGTCCACTTATGAAGAGAGATGATACATATAGCTGCCCCCTTCTACAGTGGTAGATATATCCACATGCAGAAAGATAAAGAGGGAGAAGGAGATACAGAGAGAGAGCAAGACACACAGGCCGCCAGACCGACAGACCAAGGGTGCATAATATATATATATATATATTAATGGGCATGTATACGTATATATATGAATAGATATACATGTTTATATATATGTATGTTTGGTTACGAATACATATATGGATGAACACGTATATCTGTTTATATATATGTAGGGACTTGGAAGGGTGTGTGCGGAAGAGCCGACACGCACACACCCGTACAAGTGAACGGGGGCCATACATAACATATATATATATATATATATAAATAGATAGAGAGTGCGAGCTGGACATACCGCTGCACATTTGTATATATTGAAGTCGCTTCGCCGGGGAGGAGAAGACCTTTTCGGCTCTGGCAGATGTTCCTTCATGCGCTTGACTCTTTCTTCGCTGCTGTCAAGTCTGACACACCTAACCTTGTGCAACTGCTATGCAGCAGATTCACACGCATATAAATACACACATTCGTATACTTATGTATACATTCATATACACATACATATATATACGCGTGCAAATGTAAATACATACACGCATATATAAATATATATGTTTATAATAGCTGCTGCGCTGCTTGTCACAAACAGAACAAGGCAGTCGGTTTACACACGCATGTAACACACGAGTACATACACGTATGAATTGTATATTCAAATATAAATGTGTTCATACGCGTCTATGCAAGTGTAAGCCTACAGAGATATAGTTGTGTGGCGTTGAGCAGGAAAAGCACCGGCAGCAGCAGTGTTCAAGGCCCGTCACGGATGGGGGTGCAGCAGAACAAGTGGAACTGCTGTCTCGATACATTTCTACTTCTTCACAAAGAATTCAAAGAAGTCCATACGTCTCTGCCAGGTCGTCTCCCTGTAAAAAGACATGCAAAAATATATATAGGTGTGGTGTATGTACAGCAGAGGGCCACCCGAGTACGCGTGTGGGCCTCTCTGCAAATGAACTGACACAAGAAAGTTTCGATACAAACTCCTCCTGCCGTCCACATACTCCAATATAACACTTGCCAGTCTTCCCCATATATATATATATATATGTATATAGACATATATATATATATATATATATGTATGCATAGGTGTATGTACCTATGAGTGGGTGTCTGCGTCTGCAGCAGAGGGCCACCCGAGTACGACTGTGGGCCTCTCTGCGTAGGTTTGTCTCTGCAAAAAATTGACACAAGGAAATTTTGATACAAACTTTTCTTGCTCTCCATATACTCCTATATGACACTTGCCAGTCTTCCCCATATATATATATATGTATATAGACATATATGTATATATATATATATATATGTATGCATAGGTGTATGTACGTTTGAGTGGGTCTCTGCGTCTCCGTCTGTCTGTTTCTGCTGTTGTCTCCCGCTGCCGCTATCTGTCTGTCTCAGACTCTCCGTTTGTCTCCCTCAGACGCATGCATGCATATATACACATTTATTTATATATATGTTTGTTGCTGGTTAACGTCGTGATATATGTATATAGAACACCATGTGTAAGAAGTGTAGATATATGCCTCTGCGTCCCACACGTTTTTCTGCTGTTGGCCACGTCGGCGTCCTTATCTTCCGTGGAAGTTCTCTCCTCGAGAAATTGCGACTCTTCAAGCCGCAGCTTTCGCAGCTCGGCAAGTCGTCTTCTTCTTCTTTACAGAAGTGCAGCTAATTCGAACAAATATACGTAGCTGCATATATACGTGATCAATACATACAAGCGCGACACACGTATATATGTGTATTCACACACAGTCCCCCGATATATGTATCTACGTTTATATATGTATATAGACACATATACGTACTTCCTTCTAATCGCTAGATATACTTCCGTACATGTGTGTATCTCTACCTATACCTGGATGTGTGTACTTACATACAATACCCCTCTCTCTATATGTATGTATACAGATGCATATTCGCGTGCAATCCCTGTATATATGAATACGCATATTCAGATACAGACGAGACACACATATATATATATATATATGTCTAGAGGTGGATAATGAATAAGCGAGGATGTCCGACAGCGTGGCGGCGCATTACGAAGTAGGTAAACATCTACGTAGGGGGGTGGTCGATTTCTTCTTTGCTTCCTTTACACTTTTTGACAAGTTACCGGCCAACATCGATAAATCGTCTTCTTCTACTTCGCCTCTCCAGAAGCATTCTTCTCTCTCTCTATGTATATATATTTCTCGGGGTACACATGCATATGTACTTGTATTCACATATGTGTCTATATGTGTCTCGGTATGTTCATCCACGTATTACACTTATATATATATGTATGTTTGATTAGAGGCTATAAAGAAGACGCTTTTCTTTCATATTAAAGCGATTTGCTCCTTCTCAACTTGAAAGAAAAGTGATCTTTGACCTCTCTTCTTCTCTTCTGAATAAGCAGTCATATAACATATATATATACGTATATATATATATATTTATGAGCATATGGGCTTGATAACAAAGCCCCCTGTTGAATCGAAGATACGTATGCTGCTACATTTCTTTCAGGAAGCCTACCCTGCCATGGATACCTCGAGGGTTGCGGCATTTTGTCGGCTGACCACAGCAGGACTTCTCTCTTCTTCTTCTTCTATTTCTTCTTCTTCTACGGGGACTGCAGCCGCGACGGCGCCTTTGCTGGGCAGGGAGGCCGGGGCGCGAGCCAGGGGCTCCGCGGCGGTCGAAGAGCAGCAGAGCGAGCTGGTGCTGGGTATCATGCAGTGGGTTATCGCCGCAGTGTGGGGTCTTGGCAGCAACCTTTCTAGCACGTCCCATGCAGCCTACTTCTCTTTTCTGCGTCCGCTGCTTGAAGTTCGCTGTCCTGAACTTGCAGAAGTGCCGCGCGATGCAAACCTCTTCCACCTCGCCGTCAACAAAGAAGAGCAGCGTTTTCTTCTCTTGGGGACGGACTCTTCCCCTTACTGCTTCAACTTGCCGCAGCAACAGCAGCAGCCACCGCCGTCGCTTCCTCTTGCCGTCGACCCGTCTTCACGCCTTTCTTCCGTACCGGCCTCTTCTCCTGCTGCTCTTCCACTTGCTGCTGGTTCTTCTGCGTTTCCTCAAGCAGCAAGACTGGCTTCCTGCGTACCGGCTGGCCCCGATGGCTTTTTCATCCACACGCCGGAGACACTCGCCCACACACTTCTCTTTGCCAGAGCGGCTGAAGTGAGGAAGAAAACACATGGAGAGGACCTGCCACAGGGAGCACATACAATTCGCTCTGTTTTCATAGAAATATACACGTACATACACGTATAGACGTGTGTGTGTGGAAAGAGGTACATATACGTACTTAAATATATATGTATATGTGTATAGGTAGAGGTACGTATATACACATATATACATATGCTTGCCTGAGAATACACATGTATATGCATGGAAGCTGCTGTTGGGGTTGCATCTAGTGAGAAGCTACAGCCTGCGGCTTGTGCTACAAAGGAGCTCCTACAGCCGACGTCTAAGACGCTGCTGCTGCTGTTACTTGGCTGCTGCTGCCGTTGCTGTTACGTCGACTACATCCCTGCCGCTGCCGCAGCTTGCCGAGCACAGACAAAGATGCTGCTGCCTCTCCTGCACTTGCTGCTGCTTGATGCGTTCGGCAGCTGCGGCTATACGTGCTGCTGCTGCTGGTCGGCAGCGGCTGCTGCTTCTGGTGACTGAAGAATCCTGCTGCTGCTGCTGCAGTTCCACGTGTGGACTCCGCGCCCCTGCTGCCGCATATTTAACCGAGCTTCTCTCCTACTGTTGCTGCTGGTTCGACATCGGTCGGGGATCCTTCCTGCTGCTGCGCATCTCTGGCACCTGCGACTGCTGCTCGGCGTTGCATTTCTGCTGCTTCTTCCCGCGCTCCTCTTACCCTTGACTCTTTTCTCGAGAACTAGCTCCTGCCGTTGCTTCTGTTTGTGCTGCTTTCCTCGCCTGTGCTGCTGCTCCTGTTGGTGCCCTCCTCCTCTAGTTTCTGCAGCTTCTTGTCTTACTGCTGTTTTCCTGCTCCTCCTCCTCCTGCTGCTGCCCGCTTCTCGCTGCTGTTCCTGCTGCGCCGCACTTCTGCGAAGTCCTGCTTCCTCAGCCTCTGCTGCTGCTGCTGCTGCTCCTGCTCCTTACGCCACTGCTGCTCGTCATATTGCACCCCCTGCTGTTCCTCCTCCTCCTGCTGCGCCTTCTCCTACTCCTCCTGCTACTGTTGCTCCTGCTGTGCTTGTTGCTGCCACCCCTGCTCCTGTTACTCCTGCTCCTGCTACTCCTGCTCCTGCTGCTCCTGCTCCTGCTCCTTCTTCTTCTACGTATGTATGTGTGTGTATATATATATATATATGTGCATATAGGAATATATGTATAGATGTATATGTATGGGTGTATATGTCTGTCCGTATGTACGCGTATGTGTGCTTGTCTGCAGGCATATGTATAACTGCTATGTATAATATACATATACATACATATGTATATATACCCTTACGTATTCGTCTATGAATGTATCTGTGATTGCTATGTATATAATATATATATATATGTACGCATATGTATGCGTCTATGCATGTATGTATATATGTACATATATACGTATGTATATCTGTGTGTATGTGTATATGTGTGTATATATATATATGTATATGTGTATGAATGCCACACATTTATATATATAGGTGTACGTATATACCTGTGGATGGACGTAGGTAAGTACGTGCGTAACTCTTGGTAGTCGCACTGGGATGGGCCATCCCTTTCTTTTCTCTCTCTTTATATTTTGAAGAATTCTACGAGCTGGCGACTTCTCCCTTCTCCACGAAGTTTACCAAGCCATCCAACAGCAAAAAAACCGAGGCCAAACTCAGAAGGAAACACACACAGCAACGCCCACCGATACACGTATACTCATATATGTATAAATAGATAAATATACATATGTACACGTAAGTACCTACAGCGAGGTAGACATACACATACACAAACATATGTATGTATAAGCAAATGTAGATATATACGCAGTTGTGTGTACACATTTGCATGCGTCCGTAGAGATATGGACACCCGAACACGTAGAGACGTAGGAAGTGCCGTTCAATTGCATGCGGTGCAACATGTTCTCCATCCACGTGAAGTCTTTAAGTTCGGTCCCTTTCTGTCTTCCTCTACGTGGGTTTCTACTTTTTTCTTCCACTTATCGAAGAAATGCCGAAGAGCAGCGTATTTATCTTAAGTCGACCAACCCAGCCTCTCCCCACCCCTCCTTCTACGTAGAATTTCCTCGTCGATAAGAAGCTGCTCTGCATTTCGTCTGCCTCAAGAAAAATATACATGTAGAGAGGACTAGAAAGAGATAGGGATATTGACAACAGAAAATCTCCTCTCTCTCTCTGTATATGCACACACACAGAAATGCATATGCGAGTGGTATCTATTTCTATCTCTGTCCCCTTCCACACATTTATTAATATACAAATATATGTACTTCCGTGTATATCTATTACTTTACATATCAATATATATATATATATATGCGTAGAAGCAAATGTAGATCTACAGCTGCATTGGAAAGCAAAAAGCGCACAAGAGAATATACATATGTGTATATTCGTACACATACATATATATATATATACACGTGGAAGAATTAAAATTTATATATATATACGTATATGCAGTTGATGAACAGGGGTACGTACCGGAGAAAGCAGTGAAAAGTACATGTATCTGTCTGTCTCTGTCTCTTTCTCTACAGATATATATATATATATGTGTGCACTCCCGTGCATACGCATGTTTTCGTTTATAAGGTGCTGTAGACTGATATGCTTCGCTGATTTGAATAGGCAGAATTGAGCTGCTTCTACTACGGAGAGGTTGGTAGAGGAAAAACAGTGACGTTGAAAGCATGTCTGCAAGAAGTGGCTCCTGTGAACCCGGAGGGGACTGCTGCTGCCGCGGCAGGAGGAGGTGCAGGAGGCGCAGCAGCCGCAGCCACTGCCCACTCCTGCTATTGGTGCTGCTCTTCAAAAACGACGGCGCAGCAGCTGCAGCAGCTGCTCGAGCGACGCCTTGTCAAACGCCTGCAACCCTCTCCTGAGGCAAGAAGACTGAGCGACACCGGCTCCACCAGCAGCGGCAGCAACAGCAACAGTAGCAGCGGCAACGGCAGGAGCAACAGCACCAGCAGCAGCAGCGGCGCTGCTGTTGGGGACCGGGGTCGTGGGAGCATCAGCGGGAGCAGCGGCGACAGCAGCAGCAACAGCAGCCCGAGACGCAGCAGCGGAACGAACCTTGGCACCAGTAGTGAAGTGAGCAGCAGCAACTTCGGCAGCACCAGCAGCAGCAACCAGAAGAGCGGCCGGCAGCTTTGTCTCTGTGCCCCCCCCGGTTGCACTCGGCTGCTGGTTATTCTCGATGACGTAACAGCGCCTGCTGCCGCTGCTTCTATTTCCTTCGAAGCTGCTACTGCTGCTGCTTCTGCTTCTGCTGCTGCCTCGGGTCCGGTCGCCGCTGCTGCTGCAGCAGCCTCCACCTCAGCAGAACAGCGAGGACAGACTGCTTGGCAGCAGCCGCTTGAATTTCTGCGGCAGCTCCTGGACCACCCCCAGGGCTTCTACGAGGCTTCTACTCTTCTCCTCAAATATTTGAAGGACACGACTTTCTTCCTCGCCGGCTCTCCTCTCAGCAACAGCAGCAGCAACCTTCGCAGGGATGTGGGCAGGTCTGTCAATTAGGACAGCTGAAGCGTCCCCTCGGCTATCCACACCCCTACTTCTTCTTCTCTTTGGCTGTCGACTTTTGTCTTCCTTTCCCCTGTCTTTCCTTCTGTCCCTTTCTGTCTCCGTCTCGCTCACTTGGCACTTTGCTGCCCTGTCTCTGCCTGTTTATATGTCTCTGTTTTTTCTTCTCCGTTTCTTCTGTTTCTGTTTCTCTGGGCCTGGAGAAACATTCCTTCATTTGTGGAGTACGTGTGTCTCTGGCCCAAGCGTCCTCAATGATGACGTAGCTTCTGTGGGGCGCTGGCGGCTCCGGTGTACGTACACTCCAAAAATTTCGTGCAGCAGCTTCAACGAGCGCTAGCCAGACGGGCTTCCGTCACAGAAAAACGAAGAAGATGTCGGCCTCAGGAAACTTTCTTTTCTCTCTCTAAGGCTTGTACCCTTTTGATAATATCTGCATTTCTCTTCGGTCTGTATGATCAGGTGGCTGGTGTTTCCTCTTGTGTGACAGACAATGACTTCCTACTCCATCCTTCATATTCTTCATACAGCCCTGCAGACCTGTCTGCCTTTCTTCTCTCGCTTATCCATTAGGAAGTTTCCACATATACTCCAGATATACGCATATATAGATGCGTCCACATATATGCATGAATCTATACATATATATATATATATATGTGCATCCATGTATGTTCTTGTGTGCACACTGTTACACCTACACACACATATATAGAGACGTGTAGAGGGAGTGAAATAGTGAGAATGAGAGATGGAGACTTCATTTCAGAAATATACGTATGTAAATTCATTTAGATGTGTGCGTGCATCTATACATATATATATATATATATATATGTATATATATATGTGTATATGTGTATGCATATTCTTGTGTACACACATACATATCCACAGACATACGCAGAGACGTATAGAGACAGTGAGACAGCGAGTATGGAATAGGGAGAAGATTTTTGTGTATGTTTCGTGTATATAATTCGTCCGTTTCTCTGTTGCGCTTCTCGTGAGACTTCTTCCTTCTCTTCTTGTTTTGCAGTCGCTACATATGAAATGCCTATTCTTCCTTGCCTTAGCACTGGCGAGGCGCGCAGCTAGTGGGCCGCCGCATGCGACAACGGAGAAATCTATTTGGGCTTGAGCCAATTTCAAGATATTACGTGTCTCTGCCCATGCGTTCATAGACAACAGTTTTCCTTGAAATTGACGAAGTTTCCACAGTTTGTCTTTATGAATCGGAGGAGGACTCTTCTCCAACCCCCCACCAATGCAGTGCATTTGTTAAACGAGTGGACAGTGCTGTACCTTCACGAGAAAAAAAAGAAGTTCGTTAAATTTCTTTAAAGCGGGGGTTTCTCTTGCAGCACCAGGGTTGCGGGGAAGGCGCAGAGTTCCCTTTTCGCTGGAGGGAAACACAACGCAATGTCGAAAGTTCTGCAGTTCTCCTCTTCTTCCCCCCACATATATATACATGTATATGTAGGCAAGTGTACCTTCGTAAATAGCTATAGATGCATATATATATATGTGTATATGCAGCCGTATAGATATGCACACAGATACATAAGTACACGAATACATATGTCTACACATACGTGCATGTGCATATCTATTCATACATATATATACACACAAGTGCAGCTAGATTGACGTATATACATGTGCAGATACATGTGTACGCCTATACATGTACATATATATATATATATATATGTGGATGTCTCTTCACATATACATATACATATCAGATAGATAGACAACTAGATATATTTGGTGGACAACCACCGGTTGGCTTCCACGGGCCGAAAACTGCCCTTTCCAGAATTCTACGAAAAGTGGAGAACGGGTGACACGAATGATCGTCGGTGGTCCCCTATTGCTTCACATATGCGTATGTCTGTATATGCATATATACATGTATATATGTATATGAATGGTCGCAGATACAAGTATGTATATACACTTCTGCACATTTATATATCCACAAATATATATATCTCTCTTTCTATCTTTCTCTGTCAACACCTATCTGTGGGTGTAGATATACGGATTCGTATATAAGCACGGTGTTATAGAAAGGAAGGGGGGGGGAGGATACGTGGACGTCTATGTGTGAAGACGCGCGTATGTATTCGTACACTTTGAAGTTCCTTCTATCTTACGTGACTGTAGGGGTTTCCTCATGTCAGTCTATACCTTCCCATATATATGTGTGCCTACACACACACTTGTGCATATACCTACACATTTGTGTATATATATATGGATAAGTATTATCTGGACAGCCAAAGCTGAGAAGGGAAAGACATGCACAGAGACGGCGAGGCAAAAACAGAAATCCGCCACTTCCCCCTGTCTCGGTGTCTGCCCACCTTCACAGACTGCCCTTCTCTTCGTCTTTTTATATTCGACCGCCGCTCTATCCGTCGTGTCCGTATTCTCAGTCACCTCCTCACCTCCCTTCCAGTTTTCCTGCATGCGCGTGGCGGCATGCAATACATGCACACATCACTATCTATTTCTGTCGGGAAGTATCTCTCCCTCTCTCTATATATTGGCATCTGTGGCACTTTCTACTTGTCTATCTATTCTATACATATATATATGTAGAGAGAGCGCGATTGGTAGGTATCTTGAAACATGCATGCATGGAGCTGACTCAGCGGGACGGGAAAAGGTGGGAAATATATTAGATCCGGTATACACGTCACTTCACTACAGTTCTTTTTCTCTATCACATGACCCCTGGGTGTCTCCCTCTATACGCGCATGCACATGTATACCAATGTCTGCGTATGTGTTGTTATATGTCTCTGTATGTCTTCCCATATATAATGTAGAGAGAGAGCGCGCCGCATCTCTCTAGAAGCATACAGGCAGGTGTGTGAAAGGTGATTCACCAGGACACAGGACAGAGAAAATATATTAAAGAGGATATATATGTCATTTCACCTGGAAACAGTGCCACGTTATCGGTCTCTTCCCCCCTCTCTCTCTATATATGTCTTTGTCGCTAGCTGTGTCTACCTCTACGTGTCTACTTCTTTATACATATATATGTACACACACATGTATGGAGATGAAAGATATGCAGAAGCGCGCATGCGTGAAGCTGATCCGCAGTAGGGGTGGTGGGACCTGCTTCTTCGAGCTTCTGGCTGACACGGGCACGCATCTGCTGCTGCAAAAGCAAACATCCTCGTGGAGAAATTCTTTCGGTCTCCACCTGTTGAAAGTAGTACAAAAGGCATGTAAAGGAGTATATATCGATCTATGTCTCTCTCTTTATATACGTATATATACATGTGGGCATATGAATCATTATGTGACGCATATACACATATATAGATATATGCAGAAGTCAATGCGTAAAGCACGTGTATATCCACGCCGACTAATGTATGTATATGAGCATATAAACCAACACATAAGTTTTGTAGACTTGCATCTATATGTGTATGTAAGTGTAGAAACTAGTACGTACATGAGATATACATGCAAATCCATCTTGTGCATGGATACGTGTGTCCTATTGACATACATATATGTATGTATGGGCATACGAGTAAATAATTTGCCTAGCCATGCGCTTCTATACGTGTGGGTATATCCTCCCTTTCCGCGGGACGTGTTATTCGGTAACGAAACAACTTCTCCGAGACAGGCGCACGTGTCTCTTTCTCTGTATGTGTCCTCTGTCTTTCTTGCCCAGCTAAACTTGAGAGAGAAGCAGCCACGTACAGAAATCTGCGCGTGCAGGCAGCTCCTATGAAAGGCGCGTGTGGCGATGTGCACGCGGTGTACGTACACCTCTCTCTCGAAGTGCGCCGTAGCGGTGGCGAGGCACCTGTCTATGTGTATTTGTCAACATCACTGTAAGTACTTCCACATGCAGCAGCGTCGGCGAGTTGCCACGTAGAAAAGGAGAAAAGGCCAGTTGGCGCAGTTTTGTTTGGCCCTGCTGCTGCAGCGAAGGCCACAAGAAAAATCGCTGCGGCGTTGCTGCGCTGTTGCGATGTGTGGGGAGCAGGTTGCTGCGACACGTGCTGCTTGTGTGGAAAGGCAGCTGGGGGGACTCTACGCTGAAGCACGTCTTTGGCCGGCTGCTTGAGTCACGATGGGAGCTGCTGCTGCCTCAGGACGAAGCAGGAAGAAGCGCGTTTGGGGTTCCCTGCAGCAGCAGCAGCAGCGCCGAAGGGGACGGGCTGGGTCTGGCGCAGCTGCTGCAGCAGCAGGTAGCAGCAGCAACTGCTGCTGTGTTTCGCCGCCTCGAGGCCACTCTGAAGCCAACGCCCTCGCGGTGTCACTACACCTGGGACTACCGAGATCTTGACCATATTTGCCGGGGCATCGCCCAAGTTCATCCTCGCGAATATCAAGACTTAAACGTCTTTTCCTCGTCAGTCTGCACTGCGTGCGCCTCTGTGCTCCGCTGCTGCCGCCTCCGTCACCCTCTCCGCTGCTGCTGTGTCCCCTACTGCTGCATCCGCTTCCGTTGCCCCCTCTCTGTTGAAGAAAAAAAGGCGAAGGCGGCGGGGAGAAGGTCGCTCGGGTGCTGCCGCTGCTGCTGTTCTTCGCTGCTGCGGCGCTTTGTGAGACAACCGCTGCCTCGCGGTTATTGACAGTCAATCGGCCCCTGCCGTCAGAATACCATGGACAAAGGCTCGGTTGTGCAAGCATATAAGCTGATCAACATACATATGCATCTATACAAATATATGGATCTATGTCTGTGGAGGTATAAATAGGTGGATACAAATGTATTGTAAGTCCTCACAAATATATGAATATATATATATATGTGTATATATGTATGGATGCATGTATGTATGTATGTATGTACGTGTGGATGTATGTTTAGGTGTATGTGTGTGTACTGGTAATATATATATATATATATATATGTATATACGTGTGTACTGGTAATATATATATATATATACGTATGCATGTGTGTATGCATGTACGTGGGTATGTACGTACATGTACGAATGTATTTGTGGATGTACGTGTACATGTTCGCATATATTTATGTGCAGATACACGCATATGTGTTTGTATATGTACGTATATGTACGTATACATATTTACATATACATGCACGTATGTATATATGTACGTATGAATATATATACGAATGTGCATGTGTACACGTGTCTATGTACGTGTGTATATAGGTGCGTATATGTATATATATATATATGTAGTGTGTATATATATACGTGTGTATGCAGGTACATATGTGTATATATATATAGACATATACGCACGTGTATATATATATACATATGTACATACGTATGGGTATATGTACAAATGTATATATGTACGTGCGTACATAAACGTGTGTATATAGATACGTATATATATACATACTTATCTATATACGTTTGCATGTATGTGTTTGTTTCACGCTTATACATGGAAAAATATACATGGCCCTTCACAAGTAAAAAAGAGATATACAGGTATATTTTGGTTTCGTAGTGAGAGAGACTCCTTATCTGGCACTTCTTTGCATGCGTTTACAAATATGTGGAGGGGGAATCAATTGCCTATATGTGTCTTCCTCTGTATAAGAAAAAGAAAATATGCATGTGACTGTGGAAGTACTGGCGGACGCGTCCTTACCAGCCTCTCCGGCTAGCGTGAGACACAGAAATGCCAAGGAGAGCTTTTACCCAGCTACAGCACCAAACCTCAGCAGCAAGAAGCGCGTTCTCTTGCTTGATAGGAAGTGCCGGTAAAGCAGAGAAAGAGGAAAGCGCAGGTCCAGCACAAACGAACAACAAGTTTAAAACAACGGTGCTGCTCTGCGCTCTAAGACGAGGTGTCGCACGTGTCCTCAGCCCCCCGGGCTGCAACAGCAGCAGCAGCTACCGAGCAGATGCAACAGCAGCAGCTGCTCCCAAGCAGGTGTAGCAGGAACAGCAGCAACTGCTGAGCAGAAGCAGCAGCAGCAGCTACGGAGCAGATGCAACAGCAGCAGCAGCTACGGAGCAGACGCAGCAGCAGCAGCTACGGAGCAGATGCAGCAGCAGCTACCGAGAAGCAACAGGAGCAGCTAACGAGGAGATGCAGCAGCAACAGCAACAGCCATCCAGCAGGTACAACAGCAGCAGTAGTGGGAGACCGGTGCTGCAAGAGGCGTGGCTGTGAAAGGGTAATCTCGCAGTTCAGCAGAAACATGCGTGCGCTCCTCTGAGCTTGTACGAGCATCTCCTCGCCTAGTGCGAGACAAAGACATGCAGCCTGGCTCACGCAGAAGTTGTACAGCAGTGGCAGCAGAGAAATCTTCAAAAGAAACGCAGTAGAGGGGGTGTGCGTAGAGAAACACTCTCTCTGCATAGATGAAGACTGCAAAGAGTATGTCTTGAAAATTGCCCTGTACAGGTGGAAGCACCGGGATAAAGCAGCTGGCGCTTCAGAAACCTGGGAGTACCTACTTTTGCGTGTGTGTATACATATACGTGGCGCACAGAAACACCTACATGCGTATCCTGGTATAGAGATATATGTGGAATTCCTCTCCTTGTTGATAAGTTTCTTCCTGTTCGTCTTGGAGCTGCACTTGGTCTACTGTTGCCGCTGCTGCTGTTTCACATACGACTTCTGTTCTGCTTCACTTCTTCTGGTTTGCTGCTTCTCTCTTTCTGCGTCATTCTTGTAGCTCTCTTCTCTTTTCTGCCTCTTCTCGCCCCGTGAGGCTGCTGTCTTCCTGCTGCTGCGTTCTTCCTGCTGCGCCGCTGCTACGTTCCTCATGGTGCTCTCTTCTTGCTGCTGCGGTCTTTCTGTTGCGTCCCTGCAATCTTTCTTCTGGGCCGCTGCTACCTTCCAGCTGCTACGATCTTCCTGCTGCTGCAGTCTTCCTGCTGCGCCGCTGCTGCCTTCCTGTTGCTGCTATCTTCCTACTGCTGCTATCTTCCTACTGGTGTTATCTTCCTACTGCTGTTACCTTCCTGATGCTGCTATCTTCCTCCTGCTGCGACCTCCCTGCTGCTGCGACCTCCCTGCTGCTGCAGCCTTCCTGCTGCTGCAGTCTTCCTGCTGCGCCGCTGCTGTCTTTCTGCTGTTGCTATCTTCCTGCTGTTGCAGAGAGCTTCCTGCTGCGTCGCTGTGCTACCTTCTTGCGGCTTGCCGGCTTCGTGCTGCTGCCGGTGCTCTCTCTTGCTGCTGCTGCTGCTCCCACAGCTTGCAGCTGTGTTGCTGCTGTCATACGACTGCTGCTGCTATATTGCTGTCGATACTGCAGCTGCAGTATCTGTGATGTCGCTGCTTCTTTTCTCTTTTCGCCCCCAGGCTCTGGCTCCACGAGTGCAGCCGCCGTCTACGTGACCGCCTTATTTGTGAACAAGACAGAGCCGCCCTTGACGAAATTCTTCTAAATGAATATTACTCTTTTCAGGAGAAGCTGGAGGCCGTCCAGCAGCAACAGCAGCTGCTGCAGCAGCAGCAGCAAAGTGGCACAGAGGCGGAAGATGGGGGAGCAGCCGCTCGCGCCGCCATCTCTTTCCCCTCCCCAGTTGCTGCTGCTGCGACGGCTGCAAGTCCTGCAGCAGGGAAAACAGCAAAAAAGAATGTGGTCGACGCGACTATTTTCACGAACGTGCTGCACTTCTTCTCTGGGCAAGAACGACAGCAGCAGCCCTACATGCCTCTTAAACGCGACGCTATTGAACTTGAAGAAGCCTGCCAGAGGTACGCAGGTCAACAACTTCTCCCCCACTTTCATTCCCTATTTACCCCTTAGATAGAAAAACAGAAACTTCTCCATTTAACGTCGCTGAAAAGGCAGAGACACATATGAAAACTCCCAAACTGACGAGAATACGCAGTTATATATGCACGTACGTATATATCGATACACACATACACATATATATATATGTAGGTGTACACATATATGCATATAGACATAAAAACATGTATATATATATATATGTATGCAGATAAGTTCAAGGCGTATAGAAAATCATATAGATATACGTGTGTGATAACTGGCAACTTGACAAATATCTCCATATACATATATGTATATATACATATATATGTAGGCATGAATATATGTAATAATACAACTGTAGGTGTCATTGGAATAATCTACTTGTGTGATTTCTTCCAATCTTACGAATATCTATCTGTATACGTATACGTATATGTCTACGTATATGTATATAGGCGGCCGTATGTATACAAGACTTCCTCTCTCCATGTATGTCTGTATGCTTCTGCATATGTACATATTTCTCTATTTATCTATAAGCCCGGGTATATATATGCATTATATATATACGACAATCTCCCTATGTGGATGCATATATATATGAGGCTACCTATCTATGTGTGCATATCCTCTATTTCTCTATGCCCCTGTATATATGTATATATTATATGTATGCGACAACCTTCCTATGTGGCTCTATATATACATATATATATATGCTGCTAGCTACCTACGTTTGTATGTATATATGCTACTACATACGTACGTATGCTTCTGCTTGTGTATGCTGCTGCTACATATGTATACGCATGCGACAACGTCTTTGTGTGGCCACACATATTTACATAATGTACATGCTGCTACCTAATCTGTTTGGCTACATATATATCACACGAATGTGGCTCCCTATCTATGTGACTCTCTCTATGTATATACACATACATATATATATATATACATATATGTATACTTATCAGTCTTTATGAGCAGGTAGGTGTGATGCAACTGTGTGCCGTGCGAGACTGTGGAGAAGAGAAGCGAATAGCGAGAGGAGCAGCAGCACCGCCTTCCCCCCTTCGGACTCTTCGAGTATTCTCCTTCCGGCGAATCTGCATGCATTTCGTGCTGCAATCTTAACCACAAAAATATCCATGCACTTCAACATATACATACGCCTATAATATACACGTGTACACATATATATGCCGATATATTGATGTTCCTCACTTTCTCCCTCTCTATATATATGATGGTATATACACATGCATGCACACATCTACAATATATGCGCCTGTACATAGGTATGTTAAACCACGCGTACCTCCGTACGTCAGCACATACATACCCACACATATGCACATACCTATACACATATACATTTGCATACATATGTACATATGTTAATATTTCTCTCTCTCTCTATCGATGTATACGTAGTGATATAAAACATGTATATACATAGACGCCTATAAGTATACATCGGCATGTACATAGCCCTGAATATATACAAAAGAGTATATGCATGCGTAGCTGCACCTACCCATACCATATATATATATATACTCCTAGAGGCACATATGGAGATACTTCGGAAGAAAACGCAAATATATGCATGTCTTCCGCTCTCTCTTACTTTCGGTGCGAAGCCGCATGCACGCCACTGTCAATATGGTCCTTGCAGAAGGAGCTGCACGGGAAAACTGGCAGCTAGCCGACAGCAAAGTGAGGAAGGTAGAGAGGAGGAAGTGCTCTTGTCAAGAAAGGCACAGTGCTTGTATGAGGGCGTGCTTCTGCTGCTGCTGTCCCGCCCCCCGGTCTCTCCCGCCGTCTGTACGTCTTCTTCTGTCTCTCTGTGATTCTCTGCTGCTGCCTTTCCCTCTCTTTTTCTCCCTTCTTTCTATCCGTGATTTCCCTTCCCTCTCCTCTCGGTGCCCTTCTTTCTATGTAGATGAACGCATGCATGTATATGTGTGAGGATGTATGCATGAGTGCGTGTGTGCGTTGCTGCAGAGCTCTAATAGAGTACCAAGTTGACGGCTCTGCTGCAGCAGACATGAAGCAGAAGCTTCCTCACTTCAATATCGTCCTCTTCAGAGAGGCCAGAGACCATCTCCTTCGGCTTTGCAGAATACTGTCCATGCAGCAGGGGCATGCGCTTTTGCTCGGACTCGAAGGATGCGGTTAGAAACTGCTGCTGCTTGTCCTGTCGCTGCACCGCGGGATATCATACGTGTCTCCCTGTCTCTCCCCCTTTAGCCTTTTTTCTCTTCCTCTTCGCCTTCTTCTTCTTCTGTCTCTCCTTTCTTCTCTCTCTTCCTTGTCTTCTCCCCACACACGCATGCGACGGCTGCTGCTGCATGTCAACTGCATGCGTTGTCCCTGCTCCTCCGGAATTCGCTGCTGCGTCTCGCGGCCCTGCTGCAGGCATCCCGCACTGCAGCTCCTAGTTCGGACCGCCGCAGCTGCTGCCTCGATCTCTGTTGCTGCTGCCTCGATTTCTGCTGCTGCTGCTGCCTCGATCTCTGCTGCTGCTGCTGCCGCCTCCAGCTCTGCTGCTGCTGCAGGCGGCTTACTGCTGTGTCTGTCTCCTCTGCAATACCTTCCTCTCTCTTCCTTTTGTTCTAGCTCCACTCAAATATGCCTATCTATCTCTATTTATCTACATATCTACTTATGTGTATGCGTGTCTGCACGGATACATATACATAGAGATAGGGATAATTGTAAGCTTATGGATTGATACGCATGTATATTTAATTAAGAGGAAACGAAAAAGGTGAAGGACAGTCGCCAGAGAGCAGCAATCGTAAGAGAGCTTCAAAAAGGCATGCGTGTATAAATAGACGCTTGCCAGCATATGTGTACATACCTGTGTAAACACGTACGTATGTGTAAGTGGGCATGAGTGTCTGACTATATATACGCATATATATATATATATGCATACGTGCGTCTATGTATATTCGCAGAAACGCATGCGTGCATATGTGTGTATGTATGCATGCAGTGATATATATATATATATATACATAAGTGTACATGTTTAAGTACGTATGTGCGCATGCACGTATATGTGTGTGCGTGTGTATATATGCATGTACATATGTATGTACACATCTACATATGTAGACAAAGGTGTACGTAAGCAACTTCTTGTGCGTATTTACGAGCCAATATCTACACACATATGTATATAAATACATATAAACATATATCTATACACATAAACATGTACATATACATATATATATAAATATGTACGCATATATATATATATATGTATACATGTATATATATAAATATATATATATATATACACGTGTGGACAGAGCCGCAGCTGCAAGAAGTGTACGTGAACACAAGCATGTAGCTGGTCAAGATATTAGAGAGTCGTGTATGCATGTGTGCAAGTGCATATACGGCGGCTCCCTCAAAAAGACGCATATCTCTCTCTATCCTCATTGATATCTACCTACATATATACATATACATACATGTACAGAAATACATATACACATATATATGTATATATATATATGTATGCCTACGTGTGGAGAGAACCGCAGCTGCATGAAATATACACAGATACAGATATAAACACAGACAGAGAGACATCATTGCATGCGTTCAGAGCCGACGCATGCAGAGAAAGATTGTGCGAATGTTTCTTGATATTTTTTGCCGATTTGTTTGCCCTGCAGGTCGGCAAACTTTGACGCATCTCGCGACGTATATGACAGAAGCTTCTCTCTTCCCTCTGCCGGGAGGAAGGCAGTGCTTCTCGTCTGCTGCTGCCTTCCGGGAGCAGCTGAAGCAGCTGCTGCAGGGCGTTGCCAGCAGCCGCAAGCACGTTGTTCTACTTCTCTCGGAGCAGCAGCTTTCGGCCAACGAAGAATATCTCGAGGATCTGACACTTCTCATGAATAGCGGTGAGGCAGAGAAACTCTCTTGCCAACAAAAAGGAGAAGATGCTCAAATTCCTACAAGAAATTCTCCTACGAACTTCAATTCCTATATACATACATACGTGTACACCCACACATACATGCTTACATACAAACGAACGTACATAACATTCATACATACATATATACACACGTACCTGCATATATATACCTATACATACATGTATATATACATACATACATGTATATATGCATATATGTATACATACGTATATTGATACACGGATGTAGATATACATATATTCCTACCTATGTGTATATATATATATATATCTATATATGTATATACAGAACGTGCCTATATACGCGTGCACACACATGTGTATGTACGCCCACGTGCATACGCATATATACACACATATTCATACATATATGTAGACACTCAAATCTGCATACATATATATACATATATATGTATACGGAAATGCCTATATACACATGTGTACACAGATGCACACATGTATGTGTAGGCGCACGTGCATCCGCATATATACATACATACGCACAGACTCATATACATATTTCTATTTTGAGTGAATCACATATATGTGTGTATACACGCCTGAAGATGTGTAAGTATATGAGTACGAATGTACACATATATGTCTTTATATATGTCCATACACCTGCTCACCTATGCATGCGTAACTCTGCCGCCTAGTATGTAGACCCGTCTCCTGAGTCTCCGGCCGTGCATGCATGCATGAAGTAGTAACACACAGAACTTCCTCGACACGCCGACAGATAAAAGAAGGGAAGGGAAGGTGAGAGTAACTCTAAGTTGCTGTTTTCCCTCTAGAAAAGGCAGCTGCTGCACTGCTCAACAACGCAGGCCTGCAGCAAGGCGGCCGCTGCGACTTGAGTCAGAGTACGTGAGACAGAAATGCGGCCCCTTCCCACGCAGCGTTCCTGCGAGGGAGCCCTCGGCTGTCCATCACCGAGACCCTCCGCGAAAAGTATAGTCTTTCCGCCTCCTTGCATGCGAAAAAAATCAAAGCGACCCTCTGCATGCAACAAAGGAATACATATATGTGTGCATGCATGTATGCGAACGCGGGGGAAGAGAGATTGAGAGATAGACAGAGGGAAAGGAAAAGAAGCAGAAAGACCCCGGGTCCTAAATATATATACGTGTCTGAACAGGTGGGCAGCGATATGTGAACAGGTACTGCAGTCCTCACATATATATATATATATGTATTTATATGGGTGTATATACGCGCACGTATATATACTTATATGTATGTGTTCGCGTGTATATACATTGTGAACCTGGAGAGAGACGCACTAGCGGGGATCAAGACAGCACACATATATATAGAGCTGTGTAGGTAGATGGATACAGAGCAAAACGAACACTTCAAATATATCCATATGTATATATATATGCATGTGTAGATAGGCAGACATATGCTCTCCCCCTCTATCCATAGCATGCATCTGTTGCGAGGGAGGTAAAACGAGACACGAGTAGGGATATATTGGCAGCCATGTCCGGACCCCTATATTTTCGGGGAGTTTTATGGATGTTGATTTTTTCATTGCAAGCACACTTAGATATATCTATATAAATATATGTGTACGCATGCTTCCCTTCCCCTTGGCCGGTGGAAGTCTTCGTGAACAGAAGAGGAAAATGGAGGCGAATCTGGGAGGGTAGAAGTTTGCTTCTTGCCGGGGTTTCTTCGCTCCTGAAGCTCTTCTTCTGTGCCGCTGCTGTTCTCTGCCCGGCGTCTCTCTACTTCTTCATCGGAAATGACACTCTTCTCTTTTTGAACAGGAAAGCTACAGAGAGAAAGAGCGGCTCTCCTGGGGGAAAGGAAGAGAAAGAGAAGCAGGCATATAAACCCAAAAAAGTACCTGGGTTCACATAGATATACACATATATTTGCATGCGTGTCTGCATGCGTGGGTCTCTCTCAAAGAGCCAGAATGTATAGCTAAGTGTATAAACCCTGCTTTGCTGCTCCCGCGGTATATGCCGAGTGAGGAAGAGACTGTGTTATACACGTATATATTCTCTCTCTATATATATATAGAGAGAGAGAGAGGGAAAGTTAGTCATCTATGTATATATATATATATATATGTATAAGTACAGAGAGTAAGTTACATATGCGTGCGTATACATATATATGAGGAGAGAGGAACACACATATGTGTAGGTATATATGTAGCCGCAGCATCTCGAGGACGAGCGAAGAAGGGAGTGAAGAGATGCTGACGAACGTACGTGACGCGTCGCGCATGTAGTTTCTGCTGTTGCTGTTGCACACGCATGTGACCGGGCAGGCGAAATACCGGATTTGTTTGAGTGGGAAGAGAAGGGCAGGCTGGCGCGACTGCATGCGGCAGCAGCAGCGGGAGGAGGAGGAGGAAGGGAAGGAGCAGCAGGGGCAGCGGCAGATGCCGGAGACGCCGGCTCAGCTGCGGCGCTGCTGCTGCAGCAGTGGAAGGGGGGGGCGGGGGAGGGGACTCAGCGGCAGCAGGAAGAAAAAAGCAGCAGCGGCCGCCCAAGGAGGAAGAAGGAGCAGCAGCAGCAGCAGCAGGAGTTTCGCTGTGGCAGAGATTCAGACAGCACGTCCTGCAGTCTCTTCATGTTGTTCTCGTTCTCTCCCCCACCGGACAGCGCTTCAGGTCTGCAGCAGCAGCAGCAGCTTTCACTTCCCCGAGAGAAAAGCCGAACCCCACAACTCTTCTTGGGTTTGCTTCTCTCTCCACACACATAAACGTCCCCCTCACCATACCACCACAAACACATAGACAGAGGGATATACCCGTACATATATATATATATATATGCCAGGTGAATGAGAGAGACACGAGGAGATCCACATATATACATACATGTATATATACACGGATATACACGTGTATATATATATATACATACACGTATACACGCATATACAGAGACTCTTTTGCCGCTGTACGTACAGACAGAGAGAAACGAAGGGCTACTTATATATCTACGTATATGTGTGCGAATGAAAGAGACGGGAATGACGACATATATGTATATATGTATATATGTGTGTATAGACAGCGATACTTTGGGTAGGGAGGAAGTAACCGGCCGAAATAAGGGAGAAAAAAAGGCAGAAAAAGTTTGGAACTGTTTGCTCCGTGCATGCGTGTGTGCGTGTGTCAGTGAGTACATGGAGAGGCGGCATGCTCTGCGTAGGTCATCAATTTTCCGTCAAAAAAGAGGGTCTCCGGTGCATGCGCGTGTTAACCATGTCCCCCGACAAAACGAAGTCACTCCACAGACAACTCAGTTATTTCTTCTTCATTTCTGCTGGGACTCTCTCTCTACGTATATCCATATATGTGTGTATGTAAATGTATGCAAGTACCTATGCATATATATGTGGCTGAACACTAGCGTTGGGTCCTTCTCAGACCAGCCCTCGAAAATCTGCGTGCGTGCATATTTCTTCTACTCTCTCTGGCAACATTTGTGTCCGCCCACATATAAATTTCTCTCTATTTATTCATCTCTCTACACACCTATTTCTACGTATCTCCACACCTCTATATCTACCACTATCAATATGTACAAATGTATACGTATACATATATGTACATATTTGCATGTATATATGTGTCTATATGCATGTACTTATGTAGCTATCTGTGGATTGATAGAATTATCGGCGTTGCTTCTCTGTCTACACATTTGTCAGTGTACAGGGTCCCCACTATCACACATTAGTCAAGCCTTATTCCCGTGTACATGTACGCATATATATATATATATATATTGAGTACATATATACATATATATCACAGATACTTATTCATATATATATATGTATGTATGTACATGTATATGTATATAAATATACGCATATATATATATATAAATGAATAGAGACAGAGAGATAGGCGTAAGTAGTCCCCCACCGAGTTTCTTGCATGAAATGGCGAGCAGGCAGCACAACCCCCCATTCCGTCCCTTCTTCGGGAGCCTAATTTTCTCTTTTGTGGCGCAAGTGGGACATCTGCAGAGAGCGGTGCCGACGCCTGCCACGGCTGGTCAGCTGCAGCAACATCGACTTCTACGAGCCCTGGCCACGCGACGCTCTGCTCTGCGTCGCTCGTCAATTTTATCATCGCCGCGAAGAACTTCTCGCCTCTCCTGCAGAAGTGCCGGCCCTCTGCAAGTAAACGAAAACAGATATTCCTCACCTCTTTTATATCTCTGTTTGTATGCTTTGTACAGGTCCGTCCATACACACATACGTATATACATGTATATATATGTATATATATGTAGACACATATATTCCCCACAAATGTATACACCTGGATATGTACACATGTATATACACATATTGCCTTCCACATAGAGTCAACCGGCTACATATATATGTGCATATATATATGTATATCCCCGACTGATATACGTAGCCATATATATATATATATATATGTATGTATATGTATTCCAGCCTATATAAACATAGGTATTCGACACGTATATCCTGATATATACCTATGCACGTACATTGTATTTCATCTATATGTATTCTCTTATAGAATGACCTCCTCATCTACAAGTACATATATATATATATATATTTGTAGATATTCCTCGTCTGCTATACCTGTATACAGAAACCCGTATGTGTGGGAGTGTTCTCGCTGACGTGTCCGTCCCACACGTATACATGTATGTATTTTCGTGCCTGCACATGCATGCGTTTTCTTTATATACTTGCATACTTTGTATAATTCTACGGAAGATAACACAGACACACAGACTTGGAGACTTCTGCAGAGAAAACGTCACCAAGGAAGTAAATTAGGGAAATAGAAACAGCAAGTTGCAAGGGGTCTATTCTTTGGCCCCTCCTTCGCTCGCAAGGAAGCTCCTCGCCAGTCACCTTGAGCTACTCCGACAGAAATACATATATACATATAGAGAAAAAGAGACACACACCCACACAGAGAGAAAATATATATATATATATGCATATATATATATATGAGTGTGTATACATGAGAAAGCAAAAGGGCGGCAGCAGCAACAGATAGAGAGAGGACGGCGGAGAGCGATGCTACGAGGTGTGACGAGGATTCCGCTAGGCGCTTTCTGCAAGAAATTCTGCTGCGTGAATAATATTAAATATTTGTGAGCAGTCTCCTCCCACCTGCTCTTCTTCTCAAGAGCCTCGGGTCTCTATCTCGCCAGAACATCAGTCGGCCTTCTCCTCTACACGCACATCTATACACATATACATAAACTGCTCTCTTTTGGTCTCTCCTTCTCTCTCGCCCTCTTCCTCTACATACACATATATATATCCATATATATCCATATATATACATATATATACATATATGTACATAGATATATATATATATATATATATTATATAAGTCCATCTCTTCCCCTCTCTCTGTGTGTCTCGGTTGCTGTCTCTCTCTGTTTCACTGCATGCACATAAATACACATAAAAGTCGCTCTCTCTTTTTTTGTGTCCCTCTTTTTCTCCGCCTCCATTTCTTCCTCTTTCTGTCCCCTTTCTCCCTGTATTTCTTCTCCCTTTTATTTCTGCCTTTCTCTCCGTCTATTCCTTCCCTTCTCTCTCTCTGTGCGGGTCGTCTTCGGCGCATGCACCCGGGTGAAGAGCTGTTCACATAGGAAAGAATATACGCCTATTTTGGAGAACTGTTTCATCTGCATGTTGCTTCTCTTCCTGCGGGGAAGAATGACTTCCGCCTTCTTGTGTAGTTAGTAGTCGAAGAAAAGAGAGTTCTCAGGTATATTCTCTGGACCCCTTCTGCGTCCCTCCCTGCCGCTGCTGCTGCCACTCCTTCCTCCCTGCTGCTGCCTCTTCCCCTTCTTCCACTTCTTCTCCTTTTCTTCTTCTTCTTTTCTGTGGGGCCTTTTCTCTTCTGTGGACTTGCGGACGGAAAAGGGAGAGGCTCCTCGTCTCTGTTTTTCTCGAGCTGAAGCGTCGGGCTCCTGCTGCTGTCCGCGTGTTGCTGCTGCTGCTGCAGCTCTCGCACACAACAGAAAGAGAAACGTAGGGGAAACTGGGGTATCTCCAGACCTCGTTGATCCACCTGGCACTAAGCAAGCCCGCAGCAAAGAGGACGGGAAGCTCGAAAGAAGAGAACCGGCTCTGTCCTCTCTGGCAGTTTGCTGCTGCTTGTCTGCTGCTTCTCTCACTTGCAAGTATTCGACCACCCTCTCTGAAAGCGAAGCTGCCCCTTCCGTCGTCAGTCAGGGGCCACTCCTCTTCTTCGCTCTCTTCCTATTTTCTCTTCTTCTTCGTCTTTTCTTCCTGTTAGTCTTCCTCTTCCCCATCTTCTCACTCGTTTTCGGCTTCCTCTCCATTTGCTTCTTCGTCTCTTTTTCTCTGTTTTCTTCGTTTTTTCTTCTCCGTTTTCCGCTCTCTTATTCGTCTACTTCTCTCCCGTCTCCTCATCCTCTTTTTTCTCCTTTTCTTTTGTGTTTTCCCATTTTTCTTCTGCGTTGCTTCTTTCCTTTCTCGAGAGCTCCTCTCTTTTGCTGCTCCTTCCTGGCCAGCCTTCCTCTTCTTCCCGTTTGTCCTCACGTATCTTCTTCATTCTGCGCCCATTTGTTTTCCCCTCCCTTTTCGTATTCCCTCGAAGTTCTCGACCTTCTTCTTCTTCCCTTCTTTTCCTTTCCAATCGCCTGTGTGCAGCATTTCTGTAGAAATCCATACTTCCTCCATAGCGGCGCAGGAGGACTTCCTGAAGCAGACCCGCAGACGTATTTATACGACGGGAAGCCACTTCCTTTCTCTCGTTGAAACCTTCACGTCCTTGTTGAAGAGACAAACCAAAAACTTCGGTCAGCCACACCGCAAGTCACGGCCCCCTCCCCTTCTCCCCCCTCTCCCCATGTTCTCACATTCTTAGAATTGCCCATTCACACATATACATGAATATATATATGTCTACATATATATGTATGTAGAGGGTGATGCGCACCCACGCAGAGATACATGCATACACAGACACACAGACAGAAAGCTCTGTGTCTCCTTCTCTGTCTCGCCCTCCTTATAATTCATACGTACGTGTATATGCTTACATATGAGTCAAAACATATACACATACATATTATATATATATATATATATATATGTGCACACACATACACACACACGCATACATATGCACACAAACAGACAGACCGAATGATCTGCGTCTCTTTCTTTGTCTCTGTCTTTTTGTATCTCCTATACGAATATATGTATGCATATGAATAAGAACTTACCCATCTATATATCTATGCACACGCACACACATAAACACATGGGTACGGATACAGACAAAAGCAGTGCCCTGTGTCTCTCTCTCTGTCCCGCTCTTTTCGTACTTCGTATGTACACGTATATGACTACATAACACTATAAACTATATTTATATGGGTAGATATATATATATATAGATATATATATATATATGTATATATGTACACACACACACACACACACACATACACACATACACACACACATACATACAAACACAGACAGACACACATAGACACAGAGTGGTACGAATGCCGACAGAAGCAGAGCCCTGGGGCCTTTTCGTCCCTCTTTTTTCGTAATTCTTCTATATGTACATATGTCTGCATAGGAGCATAGACACACACGTGTGTGTGTATGTATATAGGCACACGGGTGTGTCTATGTGTAGGCAGCAGATATATGTGTAACAGGTCTATATACTTCTCTCGTTTTTCTGAGACTTGCATCTGTGGACCTCTACCTCTCTTCCTCTTCACTTCCCCAATCATTTTTCCCGTCGAACGTAGGGAAGTCTGTGTCTATAATAGGCCTGTAGAGAGCTCCCGGCCTACGCAGCAGTGGGACAGAACGAACAGGGCTTCTGCGCAGGGTCTCCCCGCGATTCTGGCTTCTGCGCAGGTGACAAAATAGAGAAGTATAAGTCAGGGGTCAGGAGACTGGAAGAGACGAGCCAGCTCGTCGAAGAATTGCAGCAGGGACTCGTGCAGTCCAAACCGACTCTCGAGAAGGCGAAGGAGGAGACGAGACGGCTCACCCACGCGCTGGAGCGAGACAGGCAGGTTCGTCGCGTATTTCTTCTGCAGATGAGGCACTTCCACGCAGATTTCAACGGAGACACGGAGACGGCGGAAGCGACGGACAGGCCGAGAGGCAGATCGAGAGACAGACGGAAAAAAACGAGGGTCGCAGCGAGTGGGAGACACGGTGAAGAAGGGAACCCCCGAGGCCGGAAAAGGGGAAGATATGTGTGGAACATAAAACAAGGAAGAGACGAAAACACAGACGTGCAGATATCTACAAACACTTGCAGAGACATATATATATATATATATACGTATATGTGTCCATGCATATATGTACAGAGATATATATGTACATGTGTAGGCAGCAGATAGATATTTGTAACAGGTGTAAAGACTTTTTCCGTTTTTTTGAGACTTGCATCTGTGCACGTCTACCTCTCTTCCTCCCTTCCCCAATCACTTCTTCCGTCGTACGCAGGGAAGTCTGCTTCTATAGTAGACATGTAGAGAGCTCGGCTGTACCAATTACCTACTCCAATCACATTTATGATTTCCAAATAATGACGTGCAGATATCTACAAACACTTCAGAGACGGAGAAGCGAGACAAAGAGGTGGACTGGTGTGCACGTGTAGAAAGTCGAGGGAAAGTGAGGCAGGCACATATATAAGTGCGTATATAGAGAAAGACAGAGACACACGTAGAGAGACAGGAGAGGCGAACAGGGGGCACACAGATATTTCTACGTATGTGAATGCATATATTTGTGTCCGCGTATATTTTCCAATCTTCTTTTGCATCCACAAGTGGGTATCAGAAGAGAGAAACGACTGCGTATACACTTCTTTTGCTGCGAACAAACCCAGGCACGGGTGCTACAGAGCGCTGCTGCTCGAGGACTACGTGTATCACCCGCAGACACGCGACTTCTCCCTGCATGCGCACCGCCGTAGATTTTCGTAAATACCTCCCTTTGCTCAAATGTGTGGATGGGGGAGAGGCGGGTCCTGGGGGACGGAAATGTTCACCGCCGCTCTCGGAAATAGCCAAAGAAACCCTTTCGCTTCCACTGCATGCGCCAGAGACGAAAAAGTATTCAGTCTCTCTCCTACTCAGATTTCCAAGCAGATGCGTTTGTCTACACTTTTGAGTATATGTAAATCTTGCTATCCACAAGACCGTATACATATCTGTGATTGTATAGACACACACACATACGCGTGAGTCTCACTATCCATATATGTTATGTGTATGTAGATCTTGCTGTTCATAGAGACATACAGCTGTGTGTGTTTATATTCACATACATATATATTTGTGAATCTTACTACCCATATACGTACATTTTGTGTATACGAGCATCTCTCTATTTTCATATATTACACACATATACGTATGTGTGAATCTTACACTATAAATACACGTATATCCTTCTATTCACGTGTATGTCTGTCACGCGAAAATTGATCCATGCTTTGTTGCTCTCGTATTGCAAAGACTCGCGTGAGTGTGTCCTTATATTCACGTATGTGTACCAGGATATTCACACACGCACATATATATATATATATGCTTCTATACCTACAGACACGGGTATAGAGGAATACACATATATATATATATATAAGTATACATATATCAGTTTATCTATTCATGAGTACTTTATGCGTCTATATGTGTGCATACACATGTATTCATATGCCTGTATGTGGACTTCACCTTACGTGTCACCATGTATATAATATATATATATATATGTAGATATGTGTGTATGCGGGTGAAGTTACTCCAACTGATACATACGAATGTGTGGAAAGAAGCCTACTTTAATGGAGACAGGCATAGAGAGGAGGAGTCCTTTAAGCATGTGTATATGCAGTATTGCCTAGGGCTCTATATCATCGCATGCACCTTCTTATATATGTGGGCCTCCTTTAGCAACAGAGTAGGTTCACACACGCACGGGCGTACAGACTGATACAGTAGTGCCGCGGGGTCCACCGGCACATATACATATGTACGCATGTAAGGAGAGAGATAGAGATTAGAGCATGCAAGCAACAGCGCAAAGTGTCTGTTTTCGTTTTCCTCTTCCTTTCTTCCTGGCCTTCTTGCCGCCTTCTCCTGTCTGTCCCTGTCCCTGCCCCTCTGTTTTCTTCCTCCCCCTACAGATACATGTAGGGAAAGACAGAGATAGAAAGGGAGACAGAAGTGGCTGAGTGACAATGCGCTGGTGCCTGTAAACCCCTGTCAGGATGCATGTACATAAATGCAGAGGGGGAGGAATATGTGTGCCAACGACTCCTGTGTGATGCCGCTGTCTATTCTTCGGCGAAAAGTGCGTCTGAGACATCGGACAACGTGTGCTGCTGCCGTTGGCACCGTCCGGCCACTGCTGCAGCTGCTGACACGGTGCTGCTACCGCCGTTGTTGTTGATTTTGTTGCTGCTGCTGGCGCGCGGCTGCTGTTGTTGACTTCGCTGCTGCGGCCGCTAGCACCGTATTGCTGCTGCTGCTGCTGATGTTGACTTTGTTGCTACTGCTGCCCCTAGCACCGTACTGCTGCTGCTGACGACGACGATCCCCCTGTGCTGCTGCTGCTTCTTCTGCTGAAAGTGTGTCGCGGCTTCTCTCTTTGCACTGCGCCTGCTGCTGTTGCCAGACTCTGCCGCTGCTGTTTCTCTCTTTTTGCTGCCATTGCTGCTGCTCCTGGTTTCGCTGTTGAGGGTGTGTGGCGCTGCTGCCTGCTATTGCTGCTGCTCCTACGGCTGCTGATAGTATCTGCTGCGCTGCTGAAGTGTGTTGCTGCTGGAGGGCTTTGCTGCTGCAGCTCCAGGTTGCTGCGGCGTGGCTCCTGCGTCTGTGCTTCGTGGCGATCGCTTTGCCTGCAGGCGGCTGATGAAGCAGAGAGGGGCTGCGCGGAGGAACGGGCAGCAGCAGACGAGGCTCGAAAGCAGGCACAGGCGATCAAGGAAGACTGTGAAGCAGACATAGGGGAAGTCATGCCCGAAATGCTTGCTGCGCTGCATGCGCTAGAGGCGCTTGATAAAAAAGACATTCAAGAAATGAAATCCTTCCCCAGTCCGCCTGCCCTCGTGGAGACGGTCCTCCAGGTGACTTTTTTTTCTTCTCTACTTTCACGTAAATGTAGAGAAAGGCCCATGTAAACATATGTCCCTGCGTTCATTTATATATATTTGTGTACAAGTGCGTCTCAACGAAGTTTAGATACTTCCCACTCCGCGCCTAGACACTTCTATTTCCATCCACCCTCTTTTTCTCCAAATTCTTCCCTCTCTATCTACATATGGATATATATGTAGTGTATACACCCCAGCCTATATAGAGATATACGTATCAACCTGCATATATATCTGCTCCTACCGCCGCGTACATATACCTGGCTGTCCAAAGAGTTTGTAGACTTTACACTCCACGTCAAGACACATAGTTTCGTCCACTCTCGTTTCTTTTTCTCTAGCTTTTTTTTCTCTCTCTCTCTCTATATATATATATATATACATTTGTACATACAGGTATATATATATATGTTTACACGTCTTTATACAGAGACATACGTATCAACCTGTGTGTATATCTGCCTCTACCCCCGCACACATGTATGGATATATGTATGTATATATATATATGTATACGCACCTGTCAAATGTCTCTCCATATATATATATATACATGTGTACATACAGGTATATGTATATATAGGTGTACACGTCTTTATACAGAGACATACGTATCAAGCTGTGTGTATATCTGCCTCTACCCCCGCACACATATATGTATATATAAATACGCCCCTGTCAAAAGAGCTTGTACATGAATTGCTTCATGTCCAGGTACACATTTGTGTCCGCTCGTGTTCCTTTCTCTCTAATATATATATACACGACTTACATAGATAGATAGACATCCCAAGCTGTGTGTACATCTGCCTCTACCCTAACATATATGTATATATATGTGTCTACATATATATGTCAAGAGCGCTTGTACATTCCTCACCCCATATATGTTTTTGTCCACTCGAAATTTATCTCTCTATTGGTGTCTCTCCACCTATATATATATATGGACGACACTATAGGCGTAGATATACGTGTCTTCCGGTGTGTAGTTCTGCCTCCACCCGCGCATATACACATATGGAGCGGTCAAGAGAGTTAGTATTTTTTTCTGTTCACGTCCACATATATATGTAGGTCCCGTCACGTTATTTATTCTCTCTTCTTCCCCTAGAAGTATACATATACACCGGTCTACAGATGGGGAAATACGCTGGCCCCGGTATGTTTATCTTCATCTCGACGCCCCTGCAAGTATGTATAGAAGCACTTCTCTTAAGAGAGTTCCCACTTTCCACTTCGCACATATATGCGTATATTCAACTCCTGTTCCGTATGTGTGTCTCTTCAGCGTGAACTCTCTCTCTTTCTGTCCATAAATACAGACGTACATATACACATCACCCTGTATATAGGTAGACATACCAACCTGAGCCTCTACGCACACGCAGATATACGTATGTATATATATGTATCTGACAGTAAAGCGTGTGTGTTTTCCACTTCAAATCTCTACATAGATTTACGTATCTCTCTTTTGCCTTTCTCTCTATTTGTCTTTATATTTATAGATGTATGTGTGTGTCAACTTGTGTGCACATCTGCCTCGGCGCATACACATATATATATGTATGACAAGAACGTTTGTATATTTGTCACTCCATATCATTGAAGACCGAGGTTCCTTCCTTCTATCTCTCTGTCTCTGTGTGTATATATATATATCAACCTGTGTATCTACCTGCCTCTGGGCATATATATATATATATATGTGGATAGACGGGTAGAAGTGTGGCATGTCAGAGGGAGAGGGAGAGGAAGAAATTTTTATCACTTTTCTGCTGTTGTGTTTGTAAGCGACCCTGCTGCAAGCGCAGCAGGCGAGCAAGCGCTTCTTTCTTTCTTGCTGCGCGTGCCGGCTTTGGTGCGCCTGACGTGCATTACACAGGATTTCCTCTCTTCAAAATTGCACGAAAAAGAGAGGAACAGAGAAAGGGGAGAGAGGAACAGAAATAAAGTGCAGAGCCACATTTGAAGTAGTACAAGCCAACTCACACGTGAACACATGAAGAGGAGAAGCAATGGAAAGAATTCCATGCGCCGAGGTCACCCTCTCTATCTTCACAATACATATATATATAGTGTGTACATGTGTATATAAAATATAGAAATATGCGTATATACATATATATATATATATATAGGTGTAGGGCTATAGAGTCATACATATATATATACATGAATACGTATACTTGTAACCTTGTACATGTGTGTATGTATACATATATATGTATATATATGTACAGGTGTATATCTATATGTGTATATATATGTATGCATGTGTATATGTATAAATATACGTATGGATTTGTAGCCACACGTAGGTCTATACATGTGTGTATTTTTGTGCTCGTTTTGTTGAATACTTGTCGGTTCGCAGGCGGTCTGTTTGCTGCTGGGTAGGAAGCAGAGCTGGGAAGAAGCGAAGAAGCTGCTGAACGACACTGGCCTTTTGCAGCAGCTGCGTGACTACGACAAGGACCGAGTTCCTGACAAATTGCTGCTGCAGCTGCAGCGATTTACTTCCCTCGAAAGCTTCACGCCGGAGAAAGTTGCTGTCGTCTCGAAGGCAGCAACTTCTCTCTGCATGTGGGTCCGCGCCGTTGAGCGCTACGCCGTGGTGAGAAAATGAAAAAGAAGAGATCAAAAGAAGAAAAGAAGTCCACAATTCGACCGTCCGTGGGCACAGACGTATCATCTATACAGCGTATACAACACATACATATATATGTATTCTACAAGAAGAGGGGGAGAAGCGATCCCTACTCTATTCAGCGGACTATTTGTCATACACCGTATACATCCTATATAACGTTTTCACTATATATATATATATATAGTGTTTGCATACTGAATATATATGTATAGAGCATCCATATGAGGTACATCGGATGCATACTGTACATATTTTGTGTGTACATATATATACATTACTATATGTAGCACATATACAGTTAATATATATATATGTCTACTCTGTACATATTAATTATACATAGAAACAGTATCCATATTATATATATATTATACCTATTACATATATACATATATGTATAGTGTTAACATATAAATATATGGGATACATGGTATATATATATGTATATATGTGTATATGTTTAGTGTATAAAAAGTACACCTGCAAAGAGCTGCTCTTGTAAATTTTTAGCATTGAAGTGTCTGGTTGTTCCGGGTTTGGGTTTGATGCGTAATTCTCCAAAAAAGCGTCTTCTTCTTCATTTATTTATTTAACGAAGACCAAATACTCTCAAGTGGACCCGTCTGTAGGGCTCGAAGTTTCTCTCATTTGCCTCTGTCGCTGTATGCGTAGACAAACAGAGACACGTGTGCTGCTGCGTATATCAATTCTTCTGCATACAAAACATACCTACATGCAATATATATACACACAGACGTGTATACATATACATATATACATTCACATATATGTGAATACTGAACAAAGACACACATATCTATACATACGTTCTACGTTAACTGTATAACATACATGTATACGGACATATATGTATACATATATACACATATTGTGTGCATGTCCCATATCTCTTTGTTCGCACTATATATATATATGTGCAAAATATATGCCACAAATACATATATGTATATAATACGTGATCTGTATACTTTATGTATATCTAGTATGTACACAGAATACACACATATATAGAAAACAAATCTCAAAGCAGGTTGTCCATCGAATCACTACGCAAGGCGGGCAGGGGTCACTTGCTGCGCTTTGCCATTCGAAAGACAAAAGGGAAGAGACAAACGAACATGTTTCTGTCCATTGAAGTAACGTGTGCGAAGCCGCCTCTCCACTGCAACTACTTCGTCCCCGTGCCCTTTTGAAAATCCACCTTCGACAAAAATATCTCTGCATGCATTTGGCACCCCCACGAAAGAAGCAACTTATCTCCTGTACCTGGAGCTCTCTAGAGGTGGATATCCATACATCGATATATATACACATATATGTATATATACAGAGAGGGGAATATAGACACACATATGTACATATGTTTGTTTCAGGTAGGAGATGGAGAAAAGCTGTGTCATACCTGCAGGTGTAGAATGATATATATATATATATATATGTATACACATGTGTAGCTCTACACGTGTGTACATACATATATATATATGTGTATATTAGGAAGGAAAAGGGCGAACGCCTTATCTTACCTACAGGCCCGTAGCGTTACGCATTGGTACTCGACGCATATATTTATATACAGAGAGACAGAGGAGGCGACCGAAGGAGAGGGGAATATTCATGTGTATATCAACCAGAAAAAGAAAAAGAGCTGCATCGTACCTGCAAGCCTGTGACCATATATATATATATATATATATATATATATCGACGTACACATAATAGACATATATATATATATATATGTACATATATTGTATAGCACAAATAAGGCTGCGTCTTACCCCCAGTTCTGTGACGACACGCGTGTTTACATTTGTAGGTTTGTGCAACCGGAGATATATGGTGATATATATGCATACACCTATATATATATGTGCATATATACGTATATATATATATGTATGTATACGTACATTCACAGCCCTGCATAGGTATACATATGCTCGTCTACCATCTAATCATATATATGGAAAAATATGTGCGGATCTGAGTTTACACACACCTACACACACCAACACACACATATACATATATGTGTATGGAGAGAGCGTCGTGGGGGTCCTTTGCTGCCCGGCCGAAGGGAGGCAGAGCTTTTCCCTTTTTTATATCTTTCCTGATAAACAACTGCGAGGAACTTGCAGGTTTGTCGTAAACTAGACCCGAAGAAAGCGAGACTGGCAGTTGCTGAAGCAGCACTTGCTGAAGCAGAAGCAACCTTGAACGAGAAGGCAGCAACGCTGCAAGCCGCGCAGCAGAGGTACATTTTCTTGCCGTTTCAGACATTCTTTTGTCCGTATACGTTGACTCTGTCTATAGGTAGACTTTACCTTTTTATCTTTTTCTCTGCGTGTGTGCATGCGGTCGGGATAGCGCAAGAGTTTTTGTAGACACACGCTTGCAAAAGACAGCTGTCGAAGTTCTCTAGGGAGCGCTGCTGCAACAACGCGGAACTCGATTTCCTTCACCCACCCACTACCCCAGTTACGTTCCCTTTCTTTCTTTCTGTCATTCTTTTCTGTCTTTCTCTTTCTTTTTCGGTCTCTCTCTATGTCTCTCTTTTTCTCGTGGCTTTCCGCTCAGTCTCTCAGTTCCTTGTTTTACGAAGTCTCGCCGTCTTTTCATTTGCTGCTTCCTCCCTCGAGAGAGATCCGCCCTCCTTTTTTACGTTCTGTTCACTGCTTCTTCTCTCTAAAATCTTCTCCTTCCTCTCTCCATATATACAGATGTATGCAGATATATATATATATATATGTGTTCGGGTGTAAGCACATTTCTACCTTTCACTATATATATGAGTGTGTGAGCAGTGTTTCGTAAGAGAAAAAGTTCTGCAGTCTTCGTAAAGTTATAGCAGAGCTTCAGGTATGCGGTCAGCAGTTTTCCACGAGTACGCGTAGCTGGCTTCCCAAGGTGCTACCACCTGTCCGAAGACCTGCTTTAACTCGACGAATATTACAAAGCTTTTGTTTCTACAAAGTATTGCATATATATATATAGCAAGGTATAGATGTACATACAAATAAATATAAATAATCATATATACATATATATAGAGAGAGAGAGGGAGAGGTACATATGTACATACACCCAAAGATACATACACACACACGTATATATGTGTGTGTGCAGAGAGGTACATACACACGAGTATGCATATGCGTACAAGTCTATGTATATATGCATGTATATGCGTAGACGCGTGTATACGTAGGGACAATATATGTGTTCAGATGCGTAGCGTAAGGATGGAAGTCCTGCAGTTGAAGTTTCTCGTCGAGGCTGCAGGAGGAGAAGCAGGAAAGAGAGATCCACAGGTGCTGCTGCGGCAGCAGTTTGGGGTGTACGTACACTGCGCGTTTGGTTTTTTCTGTCACGTGGCCGCGTGGTGGGCATTTGTGTGGCACTTCTCCTCTTCGTCACTTCTCCTCTTCGTCACTTCTCCTCTTCGTCACTTCTCCCCCAATCTTTCTTCTTATCCTTTCTTCCACGCCTTCTCATCTTCACCTTCTCGTGCCGCTTTGCCTCTCATGCGGCTCTCTTCGGACGGTCGCAGGGGCCGGGTGCCACCTGTGCGGCCTTTTTCACTTTCTGCGGAGGTGGGCGTAGGAAAAGACAAAAAGGGGGACTACCCCTGAACTAGACCAGGTCGTTGAGGTCTCCGAAGAACGCAGTGTCTGTACACCTGACGGCGCGTGTGTGCGTACGGCCTGTTTTTTGCGTGCGTGCCGAGAAGCGTGTGCCTGTGCCTAAAAACTCTCTCGCGGTGGTCGCACAAGAGAAGGAGAAGGACTCCTCACACATATTTAAACATTTACGACCCGACAGCAGGGGAAGCTATACATGCACAGATATTCTCACTTGTTTGAGTCCTCCTCTCTCTGCACTGCTGCACAGGAGTAGGAGGCCTCATCAATATATATATATATGTGTGTACATGTGTATGTAAACTTTTGCGAACGGACAGGAGGGAAAAGCTTTTACATGCAGGTATTTCCACTTTTTGAATCTTCCTTTCTCTACACTGCCTGCTGCAGAACTACTACTCGTAGGCGGGGCACCAGTCCACTGCAAACGTCGGCCTCTGTGGATGCACGCCCGCGTCCTCGTCTGTTAATATATATGTGTCTACGTGTGCATATGTATATATATACACACATGCACAACATATGTGTACACATATAAATATCCGTTTATATATATATATATGTGTACACGTATAAAGAGTATATGTACCTATGTATGGGAATGCGCCCGCAGTGGTCTGGAGACATACATATACGCATGCGTGAAGTATAAGAAATGGCGCTGGGCTGCCGACGCAAAGTCCGACCCAACGACAGCAAGAGAGAGGTAGACAGAAAGAGAAGACAGAGACATGCCAATCCAAATGCGCACTCGTCCGTCTACACGTATTCTGCAGAACAAGGGAGAGAAAAGCACATCTTCATACGTGTACATACACACACAAATATACAGAGAGATACACGCATAAACATTTGGAAATGTATATACGTAAGAGACAGAGAGAGAGACATGGAAGGCGGGAATACACAGAGACACGCACACACCGCTCCAGCTACGAGGACGTGTCTTCCTATCTATCTACACATATATATATATATATGTATATACAAATATATAAGTGTGTACGTATATATGCACACAATTATATACTAATACATATCTACCCACTTCTACTTATATATGTCTGTCTACCGGTCTATGTCTATATATATAGAGGTAGATAGACAGGTGAAAGATAGTGTAGTACGTCGGAGGTAAGAGTGTGTCTGCGCATGCGTTTTGACAACAGCTTGCTCGAAGTGAGTGGGCGACTAGCTGACTCGCGCATGCAGTCCGAGGTGCTCCAGAAGGAAATTTGGGATACCGAGGAACGCCTCAGAAGAGCAGAGGCTATTATACAAGGTGTTTCGAGCGAAGGAATTCTCTGGGAAAAAGAAGTGCAGCAGCTGCAGCAGCGCATGCGCCTCCTGCGTGGCAATGTGATCCTGTGCGCAGGTCTGTTTGGTCCTATTCTTCCTGCGATTCCTGCCGCTGTTGCATCCCCGGGTCCTGCGGCCGCCGCTTCATCGGTTCCTGCTGCTGCCGGTGTTTCTCCGCTTCCTGCTGCTGCGGCTTCACCGGTTCCTGCTGCTGCCGCTGTTTCCCCGCTTCCTGCTGCTGCCGCTGATTCTTCGCCTCGTGCTGCTGCCGCTGCTTCCCAAGTCCCTGCTGCAGCCGCTGCGTCTCCGCCTCCTGCTGCTACCGCTGCGCCTGCGCTTCCTGCTGCTACCGCTGCTTCCCCGATCCCTGCTGCTGCTGCTTCTCCGGTTCTTGCTGCTGCCGCCGCTTCTCCTCCTGCTGCTGCCGCCACTTCCCCTCCTGCTGCTGCCTCCGCTTCTCCTCCTGCTGCTGCCGTTGCTTCTCCTCCTGCTGCCAGTGCTTCTCCTCCTGCTGCTGGCGCTCCACAAGTGCTTCCGCTGCTTTGTGTCCTGCTGTTGCTGCTGCCAGAGCTGCTGTTGCTGCGGTTGTCCAGTTGCTGCTGCTGGTGTTCGCTGTGAATGCCTGCTTCCGGCTGCTGTTGCTTCTCCTCCTCGCCTCCGTCTGCTTCTGGCGCCCGCTGCTGTTCGTCCACCGCTTGGCTGCTGCTGGCCCTGCTGCTTGTCTCATTGCTGCTGCTCTCCCTGGAATGGTGCGGTGGGGTTTACGTACACCTGCTGCTATGTGGTTGCTGCTGAAGTTCTTGTTCCTCGCTGATAACCTCGAAGGCGCATGTTCGATATTTCTAGGTGCACGTCTTGATGCCTGCCCTGTTGCTGCTCCTCCCGCTGCTGCTGCTGCAGTTGTCACCCCACCTGCTCCTGCTGCCGCAAAGCGCTCTGTTGCTGCTTCTGCCGCCCCTTCGCTGCTGGTGTGCACATAGCTGCGAGCATCGCTTTCCTACCTCCGGACGCTGTTGCTGCTTACTGCTGCTGCTGCTACAGCGACTAGCACATGTGTGGCTGCCATTTTGTAGCGATGCGCGAGCGCTGCCGACTAATTTCGCAACTTTTTACCCTAGCAGGGTGATGCGTCGTCCTTCTGCTGCTACTGCCTCGCACGCAGGTTTGCTGTCATATGGCGGCCCATTTACGAGGAGTTTTCGGCAATCACTGCTGCAGCAGTGGACTGCGAGCTGCACGCGAGAGCAACTGCCGGTGGACCTGTCTTTTTCTCTGAGAAATTGTCTCTCATCTAGTGAAGAAGAAAGGCAGTGGCTTTCTTGCGGGCTTCCCGCTGATGGTTTCTCTGTAGAGAACGCAATTATTGCAACGCATGCAGTTCACAAGTGGCCACTAGTCGTCGATCCGCAGGGTCAAGCGAGGAAGTGGATCCGGTCTCTCTTTCTCTCCGCCACGGGTCCCCGTCGTCCACGTCGCAGCAGCAGCAACACCGCCGACAGCAGCAACAGCAGCGGCAGAGAAGACCGACGCAGCTGTTCCCCACACGGGCTTTCTTTTGAAGAACATACGCGCAATATCTATGAAGAAGCGAGCAGAGACAGCAGCGCCGGCGCAGGTGACGCAGGCAGGAGCGGCATCAGCAGCTTCAGGGGAAGCAGGCCAGAAACAAGCAGCAGCAGGAAAACGGAATGCGGAACGAGCAGCAGCAGCCTTGCCGCAGGTAGCAATCTAAGAGGGCGATGCAGCAGTCCAGCGCTTGGAGGGGCGGCAGGACGGCGTCCGGCCTCGGCCAGGACAAGTCCCGCTGCAGCAGAAACACTTGCAGAGACAGCAGAAGAGGGCTATCAAGCCCGACAGCAACGACGCAAGAAGCAGCTGCAGCAGCCGATGTTCGAGCTCTTTGCTGATGGCAGCACATTCCCCATGCAGAAACTCGCTGCTGCAGCGACATGCGGGGCTGCTGTTCTTGTGCAACTCACGAACGATATTCTCGACGAAGCCTTGGCTCCGCTGCTGTCTCGTCCTGTACGTCTTTCTTCTTCTCTTCTCCCCCTTTTCCCCTGCCTTCCCTCTCTTCTCTGCTGCAGCCTGTCCTCTTCCCCTGTTTCCTGCGCTGTTGCTGTCGCTGTCCTCCCCTCTCCTGCCGCGGTCTGCCTTCTGTCCAGCGGCTCCTCCTTCTGCTGCTGCTGCGGATCGCTGCGACACGGTCTCGCTGCTGCTTCGCTGTCCACTGCTGCAGCTGTGTGCGTCAGCTGGGGCTGCTGCGACCGTCTTTCGGCTTCCGGCCACACGCATTTCTTCTCGTCCCCGGGCAGAAGAGCGGATAGGGCAGCAACGTAGAGCAGGCACGTAGGAGAAGAAAAGGGAACATATTAGTAGAAGGAGAAGTAGTACGGGGAGACAGAATGGAAGGCTGTGAATCGAGACGTAGTAGCAGGGGCCGTAGCAGTCATTCGATGAAAGCAGATGAGAAAAGCAGGAAAGGTAGGAAGTGGAGGAACTGTCGATGAAAAAGACAAGAAGAGTCGTAGGTCTCGTATTGGATAGCGCATGACAGCAAAAAGCCTAGGCGGAAAGGCCCGTGGACTACAAGTCCCCTGGGCCGAAACTTGGGCGGGAAGGAACCTCTTTCATGTATTTCTTCCCTTCTCTGTATGCAGGGTGTATCTCTTTTTGCGCTGATATGAAAGGAGGGAAAGACAGGGGGTGGCTCTGGCAGGACACCTCGGTGACCTGCCGCAGCAGGAATGGCAGCCAGCACAGCGACTTGGTTGCTCCTCTCGACTTCGACGGAAAGTCTCTTGGCATGCACGTGCGTGTAACAGCAAATGCCAGCAGACGACGACTTCGAGTGTACGTACACCTGACGAACGGTGCCACACACCGACACACGTACACAAAGAGATGCGCGTTTTCACGTGCATTTTGGTAGAGACAGCAAAGTGGAAGCAGCGGGGCGGCGCCTACCTTTTTACACGAACTCGGAGAAGATGTACGTTTTGTGTCCACATGCATTTCAATAGACGTATGGAAGAGGCCCAGAGAGGGGACGGGGGAAGGGAAGTTTGGACGCAGCAGAGGGCAACTGCTTTCCACAGACACAAACGAAGAGAAGACAAAGCAGGAAGGAGAAGAAGAACGAACAGCCAGAGAGGGAAACGCATCAGAAGCAGAGGAAAGTGTCTACTTTTTGCATGCACGTACGGGCAGACGGAGAAGGCGAGAGGGTGTCCACGTGCTTCTCGAAGGGAAGCTTGCATGCCTAATATTCGTCTTCACAGGAGATAGACACAAAGACACAGAGAGAGAGAGAAGGCGAAAAAAAGGGGAAGTCGCCGGAGTTCGGCAAGAGACCACCTTCCGCGTAAACCCCCACACACACATATACACAGAGGGAAGATATTCGCGCATGCGTCGACGTCGTCGGCCTCGGCAGGAGAGGAAAACTGCTGCAGAAGTAGAGTAGAAGCGACTCGATACGTTTCTTCGAGAGAAAGGTGATGTGTGGCATCCGCTCGAAATGTTCTTCTTCACGAATTCTTCTACGTTCTTCCCTACAAGTTCTTCTCCCGTCTACTCCCCCCGCTTCTGTGCCACACCTGCTATACTTTCGTCTATGTCTTTTTTTTTCTTCCGTTCATTTCCATTCTTCAACATGTGGTGCTCCTCCTCTTCCTTCGCCTTCCCTTCCGTCACCTGCTCTTCCTTCGCCTGCTGTTTTTCTTTTGCAGTCCCGTCTCCCTAATATACCCTCCTACTCCTACGCTCGTTTCTCTTCCATACCTGCACTACTTTCCAGCCTTTCCGCATTTTACTTCTACGTGTCTTTCTTCCCAGCATGACTGCATAGGCGCCCACTGCTTCCCTTCCTCCGAGAAAAACTTCTGCGCCGTCTCTCTGCTGCTGCAGAGATCGCATGAAAGTGCTGCTGCGACGGTGTGTGCGGGCTGCAGGCGCAGCAGCAGGAAGGACCCTGGTGCGGCGAGAGCGGAGCGGCAGCAGCAACATGGGCCGTGCAGTTGGGCGAGCAGCGCGAGGTGTACGTACACCCCGGTTTTCGGTTATTCTTCCGCTCGCGTAGCGCGAACCCTGCATTTGGGCCAGACATTTATAATCGCTTGAATGTTATCAATTTTATGGTCACAGAGGCAGGGCTGGAGGAGCAGCTGCTAATAGAAACGCTGAAAAAGGAGGAGCCGCTTCTCGAGCAGCAGCGAGGGGAGCTCCTGACGGCCATTGCTGCAGACCGACAGCAGAAACACCTCATCGAAGAAAAAATTCTCACGGTAAAGAAAACTTCATTCCTAATGTATATTCCCACGTCTACCCAAAGATACACAAATACATATATGTGAGGGAATTTGTACCCAATATATGTCGCACCTACGCAGATATATGTCTGTGTATGAAACAGTCGTACCTAATATATGTGTTGCCGCATCTAGTAAAGACACACATACATATATACGTACACGAAATAAGTCGTACCTAATATATACTACCACATCTAAGTAGATATTTATATATATGTATATAAATATATATGGAACAGTCGTACCTAATATGACCAGATCTACGCAAAGATACACATACATATATATGTATATGGAAAAGGTCTTACCTAATATATACTGGACATCTACGCGAAGGTCGTATATGTATACGCGTATACGGAAACAGTTGTACCCGGTATATACTGCTACATTTACGCAGATATATATATGTATATGTACGTATGCTTGTATACATTCTGCAATGCTGCCGCTGTGTGAAAAATGTCTAACCGTCAGGCTGAATATTTTCTGCATGTGAGACAGCAGGAATCACTTTTACTTTCTAAAGAGAACTTTCATTTAATATGTGGTAGTACGACTCTCCTCTTCATGCTGCGGCGCTCCTGCCGAAAGACTGAGGGCTCCTCCACGGCCCCGGTTCCCCTCCCCGCAGCTGCTGCTGTGGCCCTTGTTTTTCTCTCTTTCTCCTATCCTTCTTCTCTCCGGCCGTTGGCCGTCCTGCTGCTGCTGCGTGCCATTTTCTCTTGCGCCACGTCCTTACACATACACATACATACCCATACGCATACGCAATACACATACCTAATATGTGTGACCACACCTACACACATACATTATATACACGCCTGTGTAAATACGAATGTTCGTAATCTACATAGAGGCAAGTCTACACATACATATATATATGTATTTGTGTAGTTTTGTGAGCCTGCAGGTTAGTGGTGTAACCCGTGTGGCTGCTGCTTTGCTGCTGCTGCCGCTGCTACTGCAGTGCTGCTTCTGCTGGTGCATTGCCGCTCCCGCTGCTGAAGTGGTGCAGCATGTACACGTTACTACTGCAGGCAACCTGTTACTAATCTACACAACACATATATAAAGAGGAGTAAATATACAGATATATATATATATATATATATATATATATGCGTATATGGGTAAACATATACATATATATATATATGCACCAGGAGGGAGAGGTCTGCTTGTAGTTGAAGTATTACTCGAGTAAAGAGAGCGGCCGCTGCGCCAGGGGGGCTGCTGCACACATCCACATCGTCCCTGTGTTTTCTTTCGCATCCCACTTGCCCTTCTTCCGTTCTGGCAAGTGCACAGAGACCGCGGGAGAGTTGCGAAAGTGAAAAGTTTGCAGCAGAGTTTCCATGTAAAATATCTAAGGAAGAGAAAACGTGCAGGGGGCTGCTGCCGAGCTTCTCGTTGACCCAGACCGGGGCTCAGTCGCACTTTCTTCTCTGAGTCCCCGTGACTCTCCACACCTGCTGTCTGTGCAGCCACATCCTACCCTCATATGTCTATATACACACATATACACATATGTGCATATACATATATATATAAATTGTAAGATATATATATATGTATATGTGTATCTGCATCTGCGTATATATCTACACAGTAATATATATGCATATAGGGGTGCGTATATACGTTCGTACAGTCGGGGTATCTGTGCACAACAGGCAATATTTGTCTTTTTGCCTCTTTCTCTTTCCTTCCTATTTACCGCTTCCTGCGTTGTGGACTTGCTTCTGGCTCCTGAAACGCAGATTTCCTCTCTTTTTCTGCTTCTCGGCAGTCTTCCGAATTTTTGCAGTCCACGAAGCAGAGACCCTCTGGAAGTACACCCACCATGTTCTCGTCCACATATATATATATATATATATATTAGACATACATAGAGCAGGATAGAGTAATAAAGAGACGTACACTTCTGTACAGGTGGCCGCCACACACATTTTCCTCATTTACTTGTATAGAGTTTTACGTAGAGAAAGAGAAAGACAGAAAATGAGAAGCTTATGTGTCTGTGTGTAGATATCTACAGTCCATATTTATTCCTGCACACATATATATACGTCTACGTTGCTGTTAAAGGGGAAAACGCGGTAGTAAACCTCTTTCGCTCTGCACCACTTCCTCAATGTCGAAAGTGCGAGACAATATACACATATATATGTATATGTATAAATATATATATATATACATACTGTAGACTGCTTGAGGGTCGCGTGCACCTTCGTTGATATACGAACGCTGCGTACTTCTCTCCCTACAGGCGTCAACTCACCGACACGCAGCCTAAAATTCGCACTTCCCTCCCTCTGCGCATTCCACCCGTTTCTCCTTCTCTCTCTTCAAACATCCTATTTTTCTGATCCACACATTTCATCTCCGTAGGTACGTCTGTACGGACGTACACACATACACGTATAGATAGAGATATTAATATGTAGGGAGAGAGGAAATCGCTGCCCCTTGCTGCACCTGAGACACGTATATATAATATATATATATTCATATGTGTGTATATATGTATGTATATATGTACTATTTGTAACTATACACTAGTTGTAGAATTTGTAAATTTTCCGGAACAGCACCAACTCTATTTATCTACTACATGTACGCAGGGTCTTGCAGGAGAGAGACGCAGGGAAAAAGACAGAGGCACACATACGGAGAATACAGGAGGAAGAGAAAACAGAGAAGACGCGCAGGGAGAAAGGAGTTTAGAAAACAGCGAGATACACATATACACACATACACACGTACGAATACACATACATATATATATATATATGTATATATATATATGTATACGTATATGGCAAATTTCTAGCAACGTCGAGGTATACGAAGAGTCTTGTGTTGTAGTGAAGTCTTGATTTCTCTGTCTGTTTCTCCTTCGCACGCGGCTGCCTCTTGACAACTGCTGCCCTCTGTACTTTTGCAAATATTCTTCTGCAGTGCTTCTGCTGCTACCCGGATACGCACACATACAGCTGTACATACGTATATGCGTGTATATACATATGTATATGTATCTATTGCTTCACACCCGTGGGCGCATCGCATGCGTAGGTCTCTACATCCATGCTTATATATTAGCGCAGAGGTTTTCCCGTATATTTTCCCTGTCTCTTCGTCTGTTTGTGGAGCCCTTTATTCTTTCATTGTTCCGCGAATTTCCCTTTTTCCTCTAAAGAAAGACTGCCACACGCATGCGGATAAACATCTTTCCCCCCTTCCATATTCGGTTGCGTGCGCAGGTAGCGGAGTAGCTTTGCTGTGTGATCTGCTGTTGCTCCTGCATCTCTTTCGCCTGAGGGTCTCTGCGTCCTTTGCATGCGGTCGAACGGGCGCGTCGCTGCGGGCGAGTCACTGCTGCTGTTTCATCTGCTGTCTTTCTCTCTGTTTCTTTTCTTCTCCTGCGGCAACGCTGCTGCAGCTGCTCGCCGGGGCAACGGGGGATACGTTGAAGGATGACGCGCTGATCGAAGTGCTGCAGGCGTCTCAGCAAACAGCAGCAGCAATACAGAGCCGCATGGCTGCAGCGGAAGCTACCGCAGCAGCAGTCGAAGCGGCGCGGGAAGGCTACCGTGCTCTGTCTGCTCGGGCTGCGGCCTTGTTCTTTACTCTAAAAAGTCTTTCACATATCAACCATATGTATCAGCACTCGTTAGAATCTTTTCTTCTCCTTTTCCGCAGTGTTCTGCAGAACACCGCCTCTCCTTCTTCTCTTCCACCTGCTGCTGTTTCTCCCTCTGTCTCTGCTGTTGCTGCTGCTGTTTCGAACGTGTCGGCGTGTCGAGACGACGCAAACCGCGGCGAGGCCCTCACATCCGCTGCTCCTGCTACAGAGCAGGAGAGCAAAGAGCACGAGAAGAGAGAAGCGGGAGGAGGAGAAGGAGGAGCAGCAGCAGCAGAAGTCTGGCTGGAGGGGGGCGAAGCAGCTGGAGCCTTAGGAGCGAACAACTGGCAGAGAGAATTCGCAGCAGCTGCTCCAGTAGCCGCAACAGCAGGCGGTGGCGAGAGGCAGCCAGCAGCAGGAGGACGAGGAAGCGAAGGACAAAGAAGAGGCGGAGGAAGGGCCGCTGTAGCAACTGCTGCTGCCATCGGGAGAGGGGCCAAAGAAGCAACAGACGAAGACGTGGCAAAGCGAGTGGCGCTGCTGCAGCAGCAGTTGACGCAGCAGTTTTACTGCAAGATTTGCAGAGGCCTATTTCCCAAGGACAGATTTTCCTTCGCCTTTTTGCTTGCCCTTGCTGTTGCCCAAGTCACGCATGCAGTTACTCCCCAAGAACTCGGGCTGCTCACTACTCACCAGCAGCAATACACACTTTCCCCCTCTTTCGCTGCGGTAAGGAACATTGCAGCAGCACACAAAATTTCCCAAGTGACGCCTCTGCATGCGCAGCAGCGACGCAAACAGCAGAAACGCCTGCAGCCGCAGGAACAGGTGTGCGGCTGCAAAAGTTCCAGGAGAAGTGTGCGAAGAAAGGGAGCGAACGGAGGAGAGAAAAAAAAGAATGGCAGCACTGAAGAGAAGAGCAACGGGAAGACGACCGCTGCAGAGACAGAGCAAAAGGGAGAAAGCCAACAGACCTTGCAGATTCGTAGAGCGGGGCAGACGAGAATTACAACTGCAAAATGAAAGTGAGGGAAGGAAACTGCAAAGTTTAGGAAAATACAGATGATAGAAATTCTTTTTTCTCTTGCAGAGGAGCAATTTGAAGAATCACGACGCGCGCGGGACAAAAAAGGCAGCCCACTCGATCTCCTGGGAAGCAAGAAAACATAAAGGGACATCTGTGTGCGAAAGTAGAGAGACAAGAAAAGGACTTGAACACACAGAGAGAAACAAAAGGACAATAGGGACGCAGAGATGCAGGACAGGCAGAAAGGAGAAAAAAAGAAAAAGGATATAAGGAGAGAGATGATACGGAGAGAAGAGAAAGGAAAATAGCGAAGAGACAGAAAGAGAGAGAAATGGGAAACGAAAGGACAGAGAAGAGAAACTGAGATACAGAGAGGTACTTCTATAGAAGCTATTACTCTCTCCAGTACCGAACAGAAGGCTCAATAAAGAAAACTGCAGGAAGCGTATGACTAGGGCGAAAATTCGATTTTCATATATAGACATGAGCAAATATGCGTAAAAAGACACCTATACAAAGAGCGATATATAGAGAGATAGAGACAAAGATATACATATATATGTGTATATATAGATATCTATAGATACGTGTATAGGTAGATATAGATGGATATGTGTATAGAGAAATAGAAACAGATAGTAAGACGTAGAGTGTGTGCACGTTTTCCGCAGTGTACAGACACCACGTCGTGCGTCTCGTGACACAGTTTCCACAGCTGCCTCCTTCCTCGGTGAGGATGAACATCTGCTGCGTTTCACTCTTGGGGTGTACGTACACCCCAGAGAGATCATCTAGGTGCTTTCATCCTCGTCGAGACAAGCAAGAGTTGGTGGTCTGCAGACTGCACGCGGGTGTTTCGGATTCGCACCGGTCTTCTGCGGCGTACGTACACGCTGCTGCAGTGTACGTACACCGTACATTTGTGGTAGTTGACTGCGTCCTCGCTGCTTGTGCGTGAGAAGAGCTGCATTTCTCTCGCGTTCCGAAGATTGCACGTGTGGATTCTTTGCCGAGCGGAAGGAAAAAATGAAAAACCGAAACCCCCTCAAATGCACAGAGATGCAAGTGTGTTTCTACTTTCACGGGGATTGATACGTGGCCACACTTAGCCAAAACACAGTTCCTCAGCCGTACTGTTTTCCTCTGCTCTTCACCGTTTCCCCCTGCTTTCCATCCATGTCTCGTCGTCTCGAGAAAATGTGTCTCTCTCTATAAATCGCCTGATTTCTTCTCCGAGAGCCTCTCCTTGCTGCTGCTGCTGCGTGTTCTCCTTCGCAGCATTGCTTTCTTCGACTGCCCAGAAACTGTGGCCACAGTGTTCCCGTCCTTTTTTAAAGCAGGCTGCATCACTCATGTTCGATTAGGGGGAAGTTTTACTTTTTTTGATGAAAGACGGAAGACCATTCTCTCCTCTTTTTGTCCTCGACGTCGGCCTATCCCAATACGTTATATCTACACAACAAATAAACGGGATTTTCCAGCACACCCAATATATGAGTCTACACCCACACATACACAGTGCAACTATATATATATATATATATACGCATATATATATATATATGTATTTATATATACATGTGTATACACGTATACACACGTATGGGGATGGTACAATGCTGAAAAACTGCCTTGCGGTGCCTACTTTCAGTCTCACTTTCTTGTCTTATCATCCTCACACACACGTGTGTACATTTACGTGTACACGTATATGTATATATACATGTGTGTAGCCCGTTTTCTTCTTCTCTTCCTTCTTACTTCCCTGTGCCACCTGCTGTCTTTGATGCTGCTGCCGCAGGAAGGAAACATCGCGGGTCCTCCTGCGTGGCTGCCTGAGAGGCGTTGGCGAGAGCTGCTTGCGGTCGAGCAGCTCTCTGGCTCTGCTGCTTTGAACAACTTATCGCAGCTGCTGCACGCGAATGTGGACGAGTGGCACCGTTTCTTCTGCAGTCCCTTTTCGCTTTCCTCCACGCTGCCTGGGGACCTCGATCAGCGGCTTTCCCCATTTCAAACTCTGCTGGTTGTTAAAGCGCTGAGGTATGAGTTCTGCAACGCACAGAGACAGATATTCTGACATATATATATGTATATACGTGTGTGTACGTCTTTAAGAAGTCCTTTTTTTTTCCGATAGGAACAGAGAGGAAAAGCAGTGAGGCAGTCAATATACCTGCATATATGCACACGTGCGTGTGTGAGCAAACATACACGTGCGTATACATATTTGCAAAGGCTTCTCCCTCTCTCTTGCTCCTTATATATAAATACACCCGCACGTATATGGACATGTGTACGGATACGTAGATGTATATACTTACTACGTGTATATAGACGTGTGTACCACAGCCCTTTTCCCTTCTTCTTCACGATGTTAAGGCAACAAGAGAAACGAGGCAATCGAAGAAAATCTTATGTGTCTCTGCCTACACATACATATATGTCTAGGATGTTGTATAAATATCTACACAAATATATATACGCGCGCATACACACATATGTATGTCGCTGACATACGTGTACGCAGGATCGTGTACGTAAATACGCTTGTACAGGGAGAGAAGTAAACAGCAGGAGATACAAAGGCTGTAAAGGTTGATTTGTCCAGAGAGATAGAGAGAAGAAAAAAAAGGAAGGCGAGGAAAATGAGATGAAGGGTCCACGCCCCGATGAAGCGACACTTACACACGGATACCTCCATGAGCGAGTATTTCTCTGCATGTTTTCTTTTTCTTTTCAGCTACCGGTTTTCCACTCTCTCGATCTACTTTTCTCTCCATCTCTCTATTAATACATCTGTCTACACTGCCATCTACTATATGGGCTGTGTGTGGTTTTCTTCATACTTCTCTTTTGGTTTTGCTGCGTTTGCTTCTATTTCTCATTCTCCGTATCTATCGATCTATCTTCCTATCTTGCCGTTTCTCTCTATTTCTTCATCCCTCTATATATAGGATGGATACAGGGGGGATAGATATATATATGTAGGTACATATGATTATATAAGTATATATATATCTCCCTTTTAAACTCTCCACCTCTCTGTCTGTCTTCGTTTCTCCTCTTTACCTACACGTCTATCGACACATTTAACCTTCTCTTTGCCTCAACCTGTGATATATATATATATGTGTATGTGAATGTATAATCTCTGGTTTATGTCTCTGTTTATCTGCATGTCTTTGCTTCTGCGTCTCCCTCTCTCTCTCTGTACGTGTCTGGTTCTTCTCTCTATATATGTGTGTTGGATACAGCAAGTGTGTGCATATATATATATATATATATATGTAAATGTGCACACACCTGCTGTTGTTGGGAAGGCCTGCAGCGCTTCGAGTGGTTGCCTCTTCCTTCCCTCTTTTTCTCTGTGCTGCTGCTTCCTCTTTGTTTCTGGCCCATTCCCTGTCCACTTCTCCCTTTCTTCTCCGTCTCTCTCTGTCTGCCTCCCGCGGCCCGACTTTTGCTGTTGCAGGGAAGAGGAGTTGCCCGTGGCCGCGCAGCAGTTTATTTGTCGAACTCTGGGACCGACGTATCTCGAGGCGCCGCTGCTGGACTTGCAGGCGGCGGCAGCAGATACGAGCAGCAGCACGCCCATAGTTTTTCTTCTCTCCCCTGGGGTAGACTTCACCGACGATCTGCTGCGTCTCGCTGCCACAGCAGCCAGTTTGCAGAGAGAGGAAGAAGAAGAAGAAGAGGGAGGAGAAGAAGAAGAAGACGAGAAGGAGGAGGAAGAGGAGCAGCAGCAGCTACTGGGGGGACATCAGCGGAAGAAGCAGCAGCGGCTACAGGAAGAGGAGCGGCAAGGAAAGCGACAGCAAAAGCGGCTCGCGACAATTTCCCTTGGTCAAGGACAGGGAGAACGAGCAGTGCAGCTCGTGGAGCGGGCCAAGTAAGGGAAGGCGCCTGCCTGCTGCAGCAGGAGAGGATCGGCTGCTGCAGCAGCAGAAGCAGAAAGGCAGCAGCGCGTGGGGGGGAGCCGGTGTCACACCACGAGCAGCAGCGCTCGCATGGTGTACATACACACACACAGAGACCGAGCAGCAGCAAGGATAAGAAGAAGCAGCAGCACTAACCCTATAAGAGAAACTTGTAGAAAAAGGGTGAAGGGAGGAGGAGAAATGAAAGAGAAAAAAGTAGACTGCTGCACCAGGTGACGGGAGAAGATAACGCGCAGCAGCAAAAGCAGGAACAGGTGAGGAGGAAAAGAACGAAGAAGAAGAGGGTGGCGAAAAGAAAGAAGTGAAGCACGGCAGGAAAAGGGAAGGTACTGACATTTCTCAGTAGCGGCACCACTGGCGGTAGCGCTGCAGATGCAGAACCAGTACGGGTAGAGACAAAAGCAGAGTCAGAAGCAGCAACAGAAGCAGCAACAGAAGCATTAACAGCAGCAGCAACTCCGACAGTAGCAGCAGCACCGGCAGAAGCAGCACCACCAACAGCAGCAGTAGCATCGACAGCAGCAGCGGCACCAATAGCAACAGGAGCATCAACAGCAGCAGCAGCATCAACAGCAGCAGCACCGGGAACAGCAGCAACACCGGTAGCAGCAGGGCCGACAGCAACAGCAGGTCTGGGTGCGAGAGAAAATCGGCAATCTCTTCATTATATTTGCTTTCGGACAGAAAGCAGCCCCAGCAGGTGCAAACTATTCCCCGGTGTCCAGTCCGTTGCTCGAACATATTCGTTTGTATATACAGAAAACCCATAGTATTTGCCTGCCTGAGCATGTGTATAGACTCGCCTACGTAGAGAGCCATATATACGTGTAGTGTTGACACACACAGATATTTCCACAAAAGGGTGCACCACACACCCGTGGGAGTCAAATACATAGAAGTACACATATATATACCTATCCCTCTATCTATCTCTTTATGTATATAAGTTTGTACACGTATACATATATAATATCCACGTACACTTTTTCTTTGCAAACATATGCATATATACATATGTATACATTTGTGAAGTACTACTGGCCAAGCAGCTCGAGGAAATGAGCGTAGAGCATCTGGGGGTCTTAACGGAGAGAGTAGGAGGGCCGATGGAGGCGGAGGCGGAGAAATGTTCTGCAGAAGCTTTTGTTGAAGAAAACGAATTTTCGCACATTTGAAGACGTAAACGAAGGCCTGTGTATATCTGGCAAATATACATACATATTCACGCATATATATATATATATATAAGACAGACAGACAGACGGACATATACATACATACATACATACAGGCGTCCACGCATGCACACGTACATTCATATGTACGAATGTACCTACATATATACATACATACACATATACATACGTACATACTTCAGTAAGTACACATACATAATATATATACGTAAATATATATACATGTTCACGCATATGTACATGTATATCTCTATTTGAGGATACGTGTAGATATATCACTTGAGTTCCCTTTTGATCGGTTCAGCCACATCCGTGCCTTTTGCTTCTCTTGCTGCACTACGGAGAGAGACGGAGCTGTTAGCCAGAGACAGAGGGCCCGGGTCTCAAGAAAGGCAGGGAGACAACGACGTTGAGACCGAACAAGAGAGACGAATATGGAAATTCAGAGATATGGACAGAAAGAACAGAAATTTTTTTTGAGAGATTTTGGTAGGCAGCTGCGGGTGGTGCACGTCTGCGTGGTTCTGCGAGTCTCTCGCCTACCCTACACCTGCGGCAGCAGAGAAAGCAGCACGTGGATCTTTGAGCGAAGCCACCGGCATTTCTCCTGATATTTTGTCCGTTCGTCGCTGTGGCAGTAGCGCTGCTGCAACTGTTTCGGCCACCCACGTATATCTTCAGTCACATGTATCCCTGCTGCGTGTGTAAATTCGGCCCCGGCCACCTCCCTCTCTGTGTCTTCAAAGTTGTACATCCACCGCTCTTTCTTCTTACACTGCAGGTCATGTAGACCTATCTTTCTCTCTACACATACACATATATACATGTTCAGAGACATGCACCTCTCTCTATATACGTTAATATATATATGTGTCCACCTGTGTGCGTCTCCCTCTTTTTTTCCCTCCATAAATACATATATGTGTATGTATATGTTCCTCGATGTACGTGGACATGCACACGTATGTATACGTGTATGGGTTCAGCCATATAGACCTTCCTCGGTCGCGTTCTTTTTTTCTCTTCCTCTATCTCTCTACATATACATTCTCATCGGTGTACGTGTATATCTCTCTCTATCTCTCAACATATACATATATGTATGTGTGTGCGTATATAAGTCTCTGTCCCCGTGCGTCTCGCGCGGTGAGTTTCCGTATATTTCAGCTACATGAAGTTTGCTGTCTCCGTCTCTGTGTGCACATGTACTACGCAAGTCTCTCCCCCTGTCTCTTCGTCTCTTTCTGCTTTTCATATGTGTGTCCGGCCACCAGGACCGACTTTTCTTCTTCTGTGTATTTGTAGATTTGCAGCCGTCTACACCTCGTCCTCTCCCTCCCCTTCTCTGTCTGTGTGTGTGCCTTTTCGTCTGCACGCCTCTTTGCTGGTACGAATGCACGCCGGCGAATAACGACGAACGAGACAGCAGGAGACATGCAGAGAGAATGAGAAGTCATCCGTGCTTTTGACTGGGCGACGGAGTTTAGAAAAACAAGAAGAGCTGCTTCACTCTGCGCCTTGCTGCTATTGGTGCCCCTGCTATTGCTCCTACTGCAGTTCTATTGCTGCTTCTACTGCGGCTGCTGTCGCTGCTGCTGATGCTGCTGCCGGTGCTGCTGCGGATGCTGCTGCTGTTGCTGCTGCTGTTGCTGCTGCTGTTGCAGGAAAAAAGGAGACTGGGTCTGTCTCCAAAACTGTCACCTGGCCCCTTCGTTCATGTGCACTTTGCTGCACCTGCATGAGACGGTCGCTGATAACTCCGCCGCCGTTCACCCTAATTATCGGCTGCTGCTGACCAGCATGCCCACCTCCCACTTCCCCGTGCCCCTCCTTGAGGCAGCAGTGAAAATCGCAAACGCAGACCCCACGGTGAGACCTTTCGGGTGTACGTACACACCGCATGAATCAGCTTGCCACTCCGTCTCTCCAGCCCCCTTCTGCAGCTCGAAAAGAGACAGAGACAGAGGGAAAGACCAGAAAAGAAGACAAGGAAAAAACAACACTAAACAGACAGACATATGCGTGTGGGTGTTCGGGCTGCTCGGCAACCTTGCGCTCCAATAAGTGTCTAGAAAGAATCTGCGTAGAAGAAGATAACGTCACGCAGATATTCTTCCCAAGTCAGACGTAAGTGTGTGTCTATACAGGCGGAAGAAGCCTTATGCATAAGTGTATAGAAATACACATATGTGTACACATACATATATACATATATATATATGTGTGTATAGAGAGAGGGGGCGAGAAAGGGAGGCACAAATGTATTTACACAGATACGACTTGGCCTGACAATTATATATACGTGTGTGTTAAGTCGTTTCCGTGCAATGAACCGGGAGCAGTTTCTGTGCGGTGTACAGACTCCCGAAATACAGCAGAGAACGTACTACCAGTCTACGTGTGTCACCACGTCGGCCAAGGCAGGAAGTTGGTGAAGAATATTTTTTGGTGGGATTCTGCCCTGCAAATGAAAAATTGAGAACGGCTCCTGGACTACGTAGACAAGCTGCCTGCAGATGAAAAGCGGACATACTGTTGAACGTAAATTTTTCCGCCCTTCAAAACAGTAGCTCTTTCCACATAGACGCGTCTTTGTTCAAATATAAAGAAATTTATACGGATATATAGAGAGAATTTAGTTGTATAGGTCCGCGTGAAGGGAATGTACTTGTTCAGCGGTATATGTGTAACCTAGTTGCCTTTAACATCTACATACGAAGTAAACACGTACACGTATATACATATGTATGTGTAAAGGGAAAATACACGCATATACGTAGACTAGAAATATATGGTTGCACGCGAACAAATATAAATCAATCCCATACCCCGATACTGGGGATGTATATAAATTTGAAATGAGCACGCTTGTATATATATATATATATATATGTGTGTAACGTAGGCATATATGTATACATATATATAAGACGTACATACACACCTAGAGATACATATATATGTACGTATATGTACTTTTTGAGGTACCTACGTAAACGTGTGGTCAGAGCAAGAAAGTACACATACATCTGTGCGTGTAGTGGCTGTCAAATTGAAGTGTCTTGGGGGAATTTCTGCCGAACTAACTTGCTGCGTGTCTGCCGGGAGCTGCGCAGGAGCAGACTAGAGAGTGGTCAGCCAACGCGTGTGAGGGTCCCACGTTCTGCAGAAAGAAAGGAAGAATAAAACGTCGGTTCTGAACAAACATTTCCCCTCACACATTTAAACGAAGATATATTTAGATGTGTATATATGGAGAGAGAGATATAGATATATAAGTAGATATACAGAGATATGTATAGAGAGAAAGGAGGACAAAGAGAAAGAGGGACATGTATATATATATATATACATAGAAATATGTGCCTCTGTGCGTGTGTGTGTGTGTGTGTGTGTGACTGTTGCACTGGTTCTTTTGCTGGGCGTAGGGGAGCCGGTGTATGCGGTGTATATACACCTGTGCTACCGCGGCTCCTTTGCAGATCCATTTCATTGGGAGCTTGGGACTTTTTTCTCACCTTACGTGACCAGAAAAAGACATGTGTATATGTAGAAGTAGAATGAAAGAAAGAGAGCTACGGATCATGCAATAGTATATATATATATGTATATGTATGCATATACATAGGCACACATGTAAATAAGACCTATGGGTGGGGGGAGACACTTACACACATATATATATATAGAGATAGATAGATAGATAAATAGATAGATAGATGGATAAAGAGGAAGAGACCCAGGGAAATAGATTCATGAATAGATAGAGAGAGAACTACGTACACAGACTTACAGATACGTAGATAGGTAGATTTGAAGTTCGAAAAACTACGTACCTATACATACGTGTGTATAGATAAATAGATAGGTATGATGCGCACAGATGTAAATATATATATGTGTGTGGTAGTGTATATTTATGTTGTCATTTCTTTTTGTCGCTGCAGAGCCTAAAAGAAAATCTTCAAAGAATTTACCTGGAGTTGCCAGAAGAAGCAGGTGTTATCGAGCAGAACGCTGAAGACGAGGAAGAAGCAGCAAAAATTAGACAAACGTACCACCGACTTTTCTTTTGCCTTTCCTTCTTTCACGCCGTTGTCCTGGGAAGAAGAAGTTTCGGGTCTGTGGGGTGGAATCAAATCTACGAATGGACACACTCCGACCTACGCGTAGGCTCCAACAGCAGCAGCAACAGCAGCAGCAGCAACAGCAGCAGCAGCACTGGCAAAAGCAGCGGTAGCAGTAGCAACGGCAGCGGCAACGGTGGCAGAAGCAGCGGTACCAATAGCAAAAACAACAGTAGCAGTAGCAAAAGCAGCGGTAGCAGTAGAGCAATAGCAGCATCAGTGGTAGCCGTAGCAGCAACGGCAGCAGCAGCGACTGCAGCAGCAACAGCAGCAGCAGCAGCGGGGTTAGCAGAAGAGAGATTGCAGCAACGGCGGTGGCAGCCACAGCAGCAACAGCGGCCGTAGCACTAGCAGCAATAGCAGCATCAACGGCAGTAGCCAGAGCCGGAGCGGCAGCAGCAGCACCCGCCGCAATAGCAGCGGCAGCAGTAGCCGTAACTGCAGCAGGTAAGGCGAGGAAAGAAGCAGGAGCAGCAGCATTCGGAGCCGCAGCAGGAGCAACCTTAGCAGCGGCAGCAAGCAAAGCTGAGACGAGAGGACAGCAGCGAAGGCACCAGCACACGAGAAGCAGCAGCAGTTTAGATGTGCACAGCGGAGAAGTGAAGCAGGGACCTCAGCGCGTAATAGCCGCTGCAGCAGCAGCGAGGGTAACGCAAGTGTTGTTCGAACAATTTCTGCCAGCGTCTGTCTGCCCAGGATTTGCAGTCGCCTCATTGAAGAAGCGCATGCACTGCTATGCACAGAACAACCCAAGGAACTCCCCTCTGCGCAGTTCGTCTTTCTCTGTTTGTAGATCTTGCCAGAATTTTCGTCTTGGCGCTTCTCTCTTCTTCTCCCTGTAGATTGCGTCTGAGGCAGTACGACACTTCCTGGTGTTCCTATGCCTCACTTGGGGTGTGTGGGCAGAAGTATATTAGATAGATTCGCAGCACGTCTTCGCTCCTTTGTATACTTGATATATCCACAGCAACACATTTCTTCCCTATTTGTTGAGTATGTCTGCATCAAGCTGTCTAGTCTATATCTTACTTCTACACCCTCACAGCAAATTCTCCTTTTTTTCTGCGTATCGTTGGTGCTTTCTGCAGAACGCATTCTCGTCTATATAAATTTCTGACCTCCTTTTAGGTAGTCTCCTCCTCTCTACATAATAAGTATTCATCGGGTCGTATACTCTTCTAACGTCGGCACGGGGTTGCTGTCTTAACTTCCACACATAGGAGCGGCAGCATACCCGAGCTGACCCCGCACTGGTATTTGAGAGAGGAAGGACGCACAACTCTCCGCAGCCCTACGCATATAAGTATAGATATATATGTACATATATATATATATATATATATATAAATACGTACACATGTGAGGAGTATTTAATATATACCAAGTCACCTGAGACCTACCAGTATTTGTATGCAAGCCCGCATGCACACGTCCAGGCATCCATCCCGTGGGCATGCATATATATCTATATATATGTATAATATGACGTAAGTGTATATATATATATATTAGTATATATGCATATTTGAAGAGGTAGGGAACATGTATTCCCGTCAGCAAACATTTTCATATATGTGAACGGACGGATAAGGAGACAGCTTTTGGCTGAAGTACGTATCTGTCTTCGCAGCAGCAACGGAAGCAAGAAACGAACAGGTGGACTCTGCTGACGTTGTTATCTGCAGGACCACACATCCCTGTCCGCTTGGCCACGTATCCCCTGCAGTCACATTTCTCTCCTCCAACACACATGTATATATGTATGGGAGAGACAGATACAGAGACACGAGCAGACGGAGACAGGACAAAAGAGGAAAAAAAAGATAGAGGGAGAAGAGACGGAGAGAGACAGAGAGACGGAGACAGAGGCAGCCACAGAGACAGAGACAGAGACAGCAGACAGAGAGGGAGACGGAGAAAGAGGGAGGGTCAGAGAGAAGGAGACAGAGAGACATATAGGCAGAGATGTACACAAGCGTAGAGAAACTTTCTTGGGCAGCTCTGCACGACCTGACTTTTCTCGGCACCCAACCTCACCACCTAACAACAGCAAAAAAAAAAGGGAGAAAATTTCTTCGGTCAAGTGATAGCGGCGTCAAAGTGTAAGAAACATATCCCCATACACATATATATATGTGAACAGGTGTAGATGAGTGAAGAGTTGAAAAAGTCTTCCGTATGGAACAGAGCAATGTCTGTGTTTGTCGCTGCAGAGACAACACAATCCTTCGCCTATATCTGCCGTTCTCGCTCTATAATCTGCCTCACTGCATGCTTGTCTGTGTGTGGGTGGAGAGGTGGGAAAATATATATACATATATATGTGCGTTTGTCTCCATTGCAAGGCTGACACTCTGTGCCCATGTGTGTGTGTGTGTGTGTGGTAGTATATATATATATATAT